>CM073496.1:63299639-63899639 GCA_037074585.1 Biancaea sappan
TAAATGGAGTTCTGCTATTAAATTACTTAAACTTATTTTAATATGGATGATTCTTAAAATTTTAAATTCCCTGTTCATAACGTTATCTTTTTCTTAATGAAAAAAAAAATTTAATTGTGTCTTATTTCTAAGCAGTCTCAACTTTTGATGATGTTCTTTTTTTAGGAAAAAAAGCACATATTTGAAATGAATTAAAACATTCCACATGTGAAGAAAGAAATAAAGTAAAACAATCTTTGATAATTGCCGTTTGAATCAAATAAAAAGAAAAAGATAAGGTATGAAGAAAAGTTTAGAAAGTGGTTCAACATCAAAAATCAGCTGCAGTATATTCAACTTCCTTTGGTTATTTGTAGTGAGTGAAGTGAAGCGAAACCCGAAAAGATTTTAGTTTATTGACTTAACCCCAAAGCAATTGAATCTTTTTTACCTTGATTTCAAAATTATTAGTAATAATTTTTGTATAATTATCTTTTTTATTTGTTTAATATTAAAAAGAGAGCGTATCCCAATCCCGCAGTAAGGGGGCAAGAATATATTATATAACTTGTAATACACAGATTACATTATGAAATTTCATGTTTAAGGAAATCAGTCATTTTAAGGAAAACAATGTGTTTAAAATAGACCCATTTGCAAAAAATTAAAAAATAATAATGGAAAAAACTATCAGAGAACAATAACAAATGGTTATTGCACATTTGATCCCATGGTTTGATCATCATTCATCTCCCATGTCATGTCAAGGCATGAGATTCTTAGCAGGTGGAATCAATGCAACAGCTCCTCTCTTGAAATCTGAGTACTTTCTGTACACCGCTCTAAGCTTCCCATTCCCAGCCACCGAGTGGTAGCCCACCAACAGTCTGGCACAATCACTGTGCAGAAACCAGGATCACAATTAACATTAAATCAAAATCATAATTAGTATTTGTTTCATCAATGAACAAGACTATTAGTTGTGTACTACTGTTATTTACATCACTTGTTCTTGGGTGTAGCCAGTATGACGCTTGAGGGTGTCGTTCCAGGCAGGCTTCTTATTCAGTGTGCACCGAGCTGCAAACACTGCTGAGGCAGCAATCATTGACGGGCAATACATTATGGTCTCATAATTCATCATTCCCAACTCAGACAGAAAGTGGGCCATGTTATCCAACTGCATGCACAATTCAAACAAATCCATAACTTCTCTCAGAACAATGAAAATGGTGAACAACAACAAGACTTATAGTCGCTCTCACTCACCTCCTCGTCTGGAATAGCTGCCTTGATAAAACGAACAAGGAAGACGTACTCTGTGGGCACAGTCAAATTCCACTCCAGCTTTCCCAGTATGGTTTTCTCCATTACAAGTATCTGTTCATGAGTGTAAGCCCTGTCTGAGAGGCACACAAAGTCGTTGACCTGCACACGAGTGAGTTCATATCAGTCAGCAATTGAAAGAACTCAAAAGGTCGTAAGGTGATGATAGTGATTAGCTCTGACCTGAGGGGGCCATATTTCTTCGTACTTGGAAGCCACGAGCATGGCACTGATACCAACCAATTGAAGTTCCTTTCTTGGAACAATCTTGGTTGAAAGAAACCGATCAATTATATTTATAGTTAGATAAAGAGTTTCAAGAGAAAGATCAAACTTGGAGTGGACATCTATGAGCCAATCAACCAGAATAGCTCTCATCCTTTCGTTAATTTCAGGGTGCGAGTCAATGTAGTCGTGAGGTCGGCTCTCATTCTGCATCACAGACACAATATGTGTCACAATACTATATCGAGTCAGATACAGACAGAAAGAGCGACGCCAAGGGTACATAATACGACTGATACCTCAAAAAGTTTATAGAACTTGTAAATGTCTTCAATATATTCCACGGCAGCAAGCTCATTACCAGTGTCAGCTGCATCAATGTCAACAATCTGCACCTTTGGCTTGTTACTCACACCACATGCAACCTGAAATTTTGTAGAAAAGACTTGTAGAGATACACCAAAAGAAAAAGAAGGAAAGTATGAAGGAACAATAAAGAAGCGAACGAAAGTATGAAGGAGGAATTTTAGTCTTTTCAACCTTGCTTCGAGCTGAGAGTACTGAAGTAAAAGTGTGTGGTTTTTTCTTTGCGTTTCCATCTCCTTCCTTTTTCTTGTGGGCAGATAGAACATTTTTACTTTCGTCCGAGCTTATTTCGACAACATCTGCAGACTTGGGTTTATCAGTGGGTTTTTTTTGAGCGGCCACTGGTACGGGTCTTTTAGCAATTGCAACCCCATCAAGAACAGGACGAGGTTCCACATTAGCACAAGCCTGTTTCTGCAATTTAAGAAGTACCCCATTACCCCCATATAATCATATCATAATCAACCAATGAAATTGAAGAGTCAAATTGAGGAGTGAAATAAGTAAAATAAATAATTAACCTTATTATTTTCAGCAGCAGCTTGGGCATTGGCAAGCAGTTGGGCACGGAAGCTCCTGCAAGAATGAGAAGAAGAAGAAGAAAAAGAGAGAAACAGATGAAGTGAGAATCAAGACTACAGCCGCAAATAAATAAATAAATAGATACAATAAAACACCCAATCACAGAGAGAGAGAGAGAGAGAGAGAGGGAAAGAAACCTGGTGATGGGGCGGTGGGGCTTGGCGACTTCTATTCCTCTAGCGGCGACCTGATTTCCTATGTCGCCAAGAGCTCTGCGACTTCTTCTCTCCACTCCACAATTCTTGTTCTGCTGCTTTCCTCCCCCAACCGCTATCTCACCTATCAGATTCGTCCCAAACAAAATGCACTAATAAGTACTGATTCACATGGTCTGGAATCATAAATCATAAGAAAAGCGGAGAGAAAAGGAAAAAATATTTTAACCAAAAAAAAAAAAAGAGGAATCAATGGGATCGGATGAAGAAGTTTAAATTTCTAGGGATTAAGTGTATACACAGACAACCTTAAAGATCCAGTTTCAAGAGACCCATCAAGTATCACAAATGTAATAATCCGAAAGAAAGAAGGAAAGAGAAAGCAGGATACCTCTGGCTTCTTGTGGAAGGACGGGTCTTGTAGCCATTTGGAAGTTTTGAATGCGTGACGAAGCAGAGGTAAAAGCGAATGACGCACCTATAAACCCCTTCCGATGTCAACGAGCTCCCTCTCTCTCTCTCTCTCTCTCGTTCTTTTTCCTGAGGGCGCTGTCGGATTGTGATGAAGAAGACGGGAGAGCGTGAAACCCATTCCTTTTAAAGCTGAGGAGGCGACGCTTCTAAGTTCCAACGGTCGAATTCTTTTCCCAATTCTAACCGTTAGATCTTGAAAGAATAAAGAATAATCCGACGGTAAAACGTGACTGGATAATTTATAGCCGTTGGAGAGGCTCGGAAGTAATCTCATTACATTAAGGGGCCCAAAAAAAAAAAATGTAACGTGGAGCGTAGAGGGTCATTTTGGATGGCCTTTTTTTTTCCCCCTCTCAAATATCTTTTAACACTATAAATATTCAAAAACGTTAAAAAATAAACGACATATTACATGTTAAGAGAGCGAGAAAAGAAAAACCACGACCCATTCTTGTTCAATAATTAAAAAAAATGAATGTTTAGATTTTGTGGTGACATATTAATCCATAAAACTATTATATTTCAATAATTTTAAAATAATTAATTTATTAATATTTTAAAATTAGAATTATATTTTTCATTTTAAAAAAAAAAGAAGAAGAAAGAGACTTCCACCCAAAAGCAAAAGATAAGGAAGAAGTTTTAAATTTGGCCAAGAAAAGGAAGTTTTAAAATATAAAGAAACTCATTTAAGATCATTTTGATATACTTTTATTTATAAATAAGAAGAGATCTAACTATTGACCAATTTAACATTTTTGAATTGAGTTACGTGTGTTGCATTTTATACATTTAACCGATATTTCTGTAAATTTTTGGAAATAGACGAAAGGTTTGTGTAAAATTAAAAGAAAAAAATAGGAGGAAGGTTCAAATATTATTATTATTATCATTATTTTTGTTGGGTTGCAAGAAAACGATGTAATAAAAATTGCCTCGACAAAGCCATCTGGGGATTCAAACCCTTCAACGTTAAAAGGAAAATTGTCTTAACCAAATTAGGATTACTGGGCAATAAAACAATGCTACAAAATCTTATATAAAAATGGAGGAGTTATTTTTATATAAAATCTATTGAATTTGTGAGTTCGACAATTGGGCAATTAAACGATGCAATAAAATGTTGTATAAAAAATGGAGGTGGTATTTGTATATGGGATTTTACTGAGTTTGTAAGTTCAAAATCCTTGACATTATCAAAATTAAGACCGAAAATCCGAAACCTCAATCAACTGTAGCGTGATGGTTTAAGAGAAGTTGCATTTTTTGAAAATATGCAGTTTCTTCGCTCTAACCATAAAATATGTCATCTAAGAGAATAATAATAATGAAATTTATGGTGCAAATGGGAAGGATTACTTTTCTGAATCACCCTCCGATTCGCACGTGCCACCAACTAAGCACCACGTGGCACACATAAACGAGAATGATAAGGGTGAAATTTGAAACCTTGGGACTATCGTTTTTGAACGTGTCAGTCAAATACTACAGTAACAAAGGTAGAACAAATATACAAATCAGCCACTATCAACAAATAGAGGGTGAATTTGTTACAGCATATGATAATGCAAATAAAAAAAAAAAACCATGCCTAAAACTATGTTGAAGGCCAATTAAAGAAAGAAAAATCATATATTTCTTTGACAAAAACATGCTCATACGTATGAATACTCACTCTAACAAGTAGGAGAGTTCATAGGTGGTTTGTTTTGGTTCAATTTTGAGCTTTAACTAAATTGAAATTATATTTTGAAAAATTATGATTTTATTCAATTTTTGGACAATTTTAATTCAATTTTGAACAATTTTGTTTAGAATAATTTATTATTTTTGTTTTAATAAAATATATATATATATAAATATAAAAAGAAAGAAATTAAATTAATTAAAATATATATAAAAATAATTTTGTTAACATAAAAATATATAAATATAATATTCTAGACATATATATATATATAATATAATTTTTTTATATATAAAATTAATTTAATTCGATTTGAGTTTAATCATCCATCGATTCACACCTCATTATTTTTCATTTGTCGAAATCCAGTGAGTTAAATTTGCTCCTATACTATGTCATCGGGCCCAGCAAGCACAACCTGTCATCACAATATCCTCTTTTATTTTTAACTTGCTGCAAATTATACAGGAAAGCAGAATAACCAGAAAAGGACGGACACTCACATTGCAATCAAGAGCATATTTCCTGGCTACCATAATAGCTGCATTTCTTTCTCTCTCTGATTCAAACTTTAATACGAAGCAGAGTCCCTTTCTAGCTTGCCAACACAGTGCCTTTGCTGCATTACTCATATCGCTTCTAACTCCACATAGCTACAATAGATGGAATATTATTACTATAAGGATACAGCTTAACAAAAATAATGAACTACTATGAAACTTGTATTACCACATCCAGGCTGTGCTATTAAATAAGTACCTGCATGGACGGGGTGTAAATTTCTCTAGCTTTGGTAATCCAACCTCTACATAACTTCATCCTCATTCTCCCCACATGAAATGCATGAACTGAATGTGATGAGTAATCTTGTCCATTCATCTCACAAATGACAACCTGTGAATCACCAAACACTAAACTACATAAGAATTCTTGCGCCCCAAGACTGTTCACACCCCTAAACAAAATATCTCTATCATTCACATGGTTCAATTGACTCAATTGAATGCAAAAGTTTCTGGCCCATTGTCACGTCAGGTAACAAGGACTGACACTCTTGTTCTACATTCCTGGATATCCTTTCAGGTGATACAGTAGAGAATGGATAACATACATTAAATTCTGCATTAGACTTTCTTAGAAGTGAATCCACATGGCTTCTGAGTCCGGAAACTGTTAGACACAAGATAGTTAGCAGTTAGGCTTTCGGTTGGAAACCAGATAGCCCCTCAATGATGCAGGCCTTGTTTGAAGAAACAGAAGATAAGGTCCACAATAAGAACCAACCAATTTGAATGGAATCAGTCGTTAGTGTGAATTTTTTGCCATTGGACACAATGTCTACTTGTAAGATTCGCCCAATATCAAAGGGATCTGGAGCATATATTGATCTGTTGGCACCTGATAAATAAAGCCAAACCAACTTCAAACTACAAAAAAAACTTGAATGACTAATCAGTTGTTGGAGCCAGTCAAGCAAAGACTAGTTTAAATGAGAAAACAAACAATCTACCACGAAACCAAAAATACTGTTGAGTTGTGACAATAATGAAATTTTCAGGAAAGCCTATCTTAATCTTTTTATGTCTTTAAGGAATTAGTTGGACCTATCACCTATGAGTAGCAAGAAAGTTTAATTGAGGCATACAAGACTTATAAACTGCCTACCCAAAAAAAAAAAAAAAAGACCATATTTACATCATATTATATAACAAACAACAGTGAACAAAGCCTTGTCAGCAAAGAGTCTGTTGAACAATGGAGAATAGATACATCAAAAGGTTAGCCATATTAGTAGTGACTACGTACTGAGTAACACACACACACACAGACACTACTCAATCAGGAACAGTGCTTGAAAAATAACCAGGAAAGGCAGAGAAATACCTGAAATGACCTCCCTCCAGCTGCTTTCAGATGACAAACGATACCACTGGAATGAACAATTTGATATCTGTGGCACCTCATCTGAGCAAGGCTGGACTCGCAAGTATGAACCTAAAGTTTCAGAACCATCTAACTTAAATACACGATATCTGTTCTCCTCATCCCTCCTCTTGGTCATTGTTAGCTGCCAAGAATGAAATTATAGTTATTGCAAGAAAATTATATTATTCAGATGCATTACCACTTAATTATTGTGTAACACTTGGCCACAACTAAGTTCAAAGAAACATCTAAAAAAGTAATTCTAGTTTCACTTTTACCAAAAGTGCTAGATATCAACAAACCTCTTTCTGAAGCTTAATAGAAAACATGGATTTTTCTCGAATTTGATCCCTCAGATCACGAAGCTCATGTTCCATGGCCATTACCTGAAAATATCATACTTTTCCAGTAAAAGGTAATTTTCCATCGGTGTAAGCATATTTCAATAGTGATACACTCCAGCTGACGCAAAATTAGAATCATAGCACAAGAAAATATATTTAGTCCTATCAAATAGGCAATTAACTATTAGTACTATTATGTCATGGTGTATAATGATATCAAACAAAGAGTTATCAGCTACAGCAATATTGAGGGGTAAAAAATACATGTACCTTGCTTGGCTGGTGCAATAATTTGATTCTCCGAGCTTCTTGAACCTCTTCTACTAGTTCATCCACGTCCTGATAGTGGGGAACATCAGATAGAGCATATTTAGTTGAAATGGTAATAACTGCATATATTTATGTAGTATCTTCAGTAAATCTCCATGCTCAATTACCATTATAAACTGAAACAGAAAATAAATGACATGAATATACCAAGATAATGGTTATCAAGGAACCACTCACAATTTAATAATAAACATTCCCCTATAGACCATCCATTAACTGGTTATCAATGAGTATCAGCCTAATATTAGTACATTCACAGGATACACCATATGAGTGACAATAAAAGTCAAACGTCTACTAAAAAGTTCAGACAACACCAGATATGGCATATTTGGCCCCAAAGCCTATGTTATGTGGAACTTTTCTAAGTAAAAACAAGGGGAGAAAGGAGAGGAAAGAGAAAGAAAGAAGTGAACAAAAATTGCTCAGAATGATAGTATAAAGCTTGTAGTTTCATACATTAGGCTTTGCAGCTTATGATAATTCGAATCAATCTAAACAAATTTTTTCTAGGACAAGCTTGCATGGATATGAATAAGGAAATCAAGCTCATAAAGAGTTTCTTTCACATATACCATTAATGTTATAGGGTTCTTTAGGAAAATGGAATCCCATAACAGTCCCCTTCACCATATAAAAAATGAACAACTCTTTTCTTAAATCCAAATTTATAGCAATTCTTTCTTATAGATAATATATATACAATTCTCATATGCCCCTATATTTTGCCACTGCAATATGATGTTCAATTATGAAACCGTTGATGCAAACAGCACAGACAGACCTGTACAGGCATAGTTATGTAATCAAAAGCATTTTAGAACCTGTCTTTTAGAAGCTTGGAAAGCTTTTTCTTGTTTCTCAAGGGCCTCCCCAATTCTCAGTACAACTGCCCCGGCACTCTGAATTTCAGCACAAGCAAAAGACTTTTCTTGATTAACCAGCTTTTTAGCTTCTTCAGAAGCCTGGAGAACAGAAGTAAATTCAAGTTATTAAAGCAAAAGGCCACTAGTTTATATGGAAAAACTACAACATAATTCATGAAAAATTAGAAAATGTTGTAGAGGGAAAAAAATGGAACAGAAGTGTATAATTATCACCATTGCTATAACATAAACTATTTCTCTTAAAATGAAGAGGAGCAAAAGAAAAGAAGGGAGAATAAATTGCATACAGAGATCATTAGAATTCCATTTGATAAAAATATAAGGGAAAAAACAGCATTAATGATTGGATTTTGCAGTGGTTGACCAATGGATCAACAAACTACTGAGTCCATAAAAAATCAATTATCTGGATATAGAATTCTATCCATGTAAGAAACTAATCAAAGAGGTTTTCTGATTTTCCTAAACTCTTAGTCTAAATCATCACAATCATCTAAGGTATTCAGATAAAAATTCTATAATTATTTCACAAATTGTAGATGCTGCGGAAGACCTGTTTGAGAAAGTTCACTAGCTTGTTCACTTCAAACTTCTCTTCAATTAATTCTCCCTCACTTTGAGTCAACTTAACTGCTAAAGCTTCCACCTGCAGGGAATAGATTGTTCATGATGAGCACTCAGAAATAGACACCCAAAATGTATATGAAGAAAGAAGAAATCGAAGGAGCACTCTACAAAGGTGCAAAAAAATCATCAATCTGGATAACCCTTTTTTTCCTTTTTCCATCCTTCAGTCGGGATGCTTAACAACCAAATATATGGCACCAAGAAATTCAAATTTTGAATAAAGCAATGTGCTAAACAACGAACCATAGAAATAGCTTTCTCAACATCCTCCTTAAGTTTTCCTGTCAAACGGCATCGTAAAGATTCCAAAGCATCTCTTAGCTTTTTCAAAAGAACATGTCCCTCCAAAGATGGTATTTCTCTTAGCTTTGCCTGAATTCAATGAAAGTTTTGTATTGTATTTAGTATTAGTATCATTTGAACTTGATATAAATATGACCCAAGCAATGTGCAAAACTTAAATGAAGAACCTCATCAGACAACTTAGCAGCGGCAGCCAAGTTCTTGTCAAATTTACTGGCAAGGTCACGAACTGAGAGACGCTTGTGCTGCTCGGACAAGTGAAGAGCTTCTTGCTCAATAACCTCCTTCAAGGAAGGACCATGGTTTTCCTCCATTGGTTCTTCCAGAATTTGGTTATGAGGTCCTAGCTTGTACTTTGGAAAACTATTAGAAGCAAAGCTCACGTCAGCTGACACGGGCGGAACTGCTTCCATTGGCATCTTGACTTTGACCTCAGGACTTACCTTTGTCATGGCTCAGATGAGTGTTCTGATCAAAATAAAATGCAATATAATGCTGGCCTTTCAGTTGAGCATATCTCAGTAATGAATGTGAAGTTAAACAAAGTTCAGGAGAAAAGAACTTTTTTCATGGGCAGCCACAAAATGAAGCCCAGCTTAGTCAAGTTAGGTTGTGTCACGTGTCATGTAATAAGAAGTTGAAGACATGAGAATGTGTTAGCAGCTAGAAAATATGTCGGAATATGGATGGTTTTTCCTTCAGATCCCATCTACCCAACTAAATACTCCTAACAAGGAAACAAAAATCATAACAGATAGAAGAAAGTAGATCCATTTCTTTCCTAATTTTAGTAAGGAAGTCCGATCAAGCGCAGTGACTCAGAGTGAATATAAAAAAGGTAAAGTGAATTTAAATGGTGTTAATTTGAGATCATGGAACAGAATAGTCACCCGTGGCAGTGCAGTTAGTTACCGACTTCTCAGCTACATTCATACTATTATTTACCCACATTATTGAAAAAATAATTTTCACTTGCCTTCAATTACTGGAAACAAAAAAGGAACAAAAATAAAAAGTTAAGAAGACAGCAGATATACTTGCCGGTACAGAAGCCAATGAAAAACCACAAAGCTGAACTGAACACCCAGCATCGGAAAAATCATAAAGCACTTGCAAATTCCATTACATGCAACAAACAATAAAAAACCCGATGCAACAAAAGAATGCAGCTAAGATAGTTAATTAAAGAACTTACATATATTCAGCAAATGTCTGATTAAAACATAGAGCTATGCCTCGCTAAGCAATCCTTTAGCAGCAAGGAAGAGAATGCAGCCCAGGACGAAGAAGAAGAAGAAGAAGAATGTAGAGAGGTATTTGGCTTTGCTTTTTCAAAAGGTGAAAATGTAAAAGAAAATGTTGACTACCTGACTCGTCTGTTTCTCCTCCCAACGACTTGAATCAGTATGTCTGAGTTCCTTCATCAACCCCTGTTACGCCGCTAAAAGCTCTCGGTCACACAGTAAAGCGTGAACTCACGCGCTGTCCCCACCTACCCTGTGGTTCCCACTTGAGCGCTCTGGCTGACCATGCAGACGCGCGCGCGTCATCGCCAATTTTCGTACCCCTGAGAAGAAGGGTTTGGCGGGATATCGTTGGTTGACTTGGATTTTCTCTTCTGTGACCCTTGGCTTTACCGACATTTACCAAAAATGACACTTGCTGGATCACAGAATAGATGCTTAAACCCCAAAACAAACGTTAGCATACAGAAAAAAAAGGGCAGTGTGTTGGTTCATTTTTATTTTGTCAGTAATCCCCCAACTGTTAAACTGGCAGATAGATCTGCGAAATGCCTCAGGGTTTGGGATTCTTGATAACATACCCCACATGCCGTTTTGGTGTCAAAATCAGCATCGAAAGGGGCAATGATCGATATGATTCTCGATCTCAAACGTCAATGTATCTCTCTGTTCAATTATGCTGAATTATTAAAAAAAATTAATCTTGAAAAACATTATAAAATACTAAAGAGGCAAGTCGTCGTCTAGACTCTAGGCGAAGGCATCTGATTGAAATGATGACGGGGTTAGGCAACACTCAACTTTTGGCGTTGCTAATGTTACTTGTTAGGCCTCACTGGCTTCGTACATCCAGAGCTGTCCCCGCCAAAGTCGACACTTGTGCTATCCTTCCTAAATAGCCGACACCACTAATATACTATTACTCCACTCTCCACTCCTATTATCATCATATTACTCATACTTACCACTTTTGCTAAGATAGATGATGCAGTACCGATAATAACAGATAATACCAATTTTTTGTCATTTTAGTTATGATCGCGTGTCAATAATAGATTTGATTGTGGCACGTAAGTAATTCGATCTATTGTTGAGTACATTTGGGATTACCAGGTGAAAGAAATTTTGCTTTCCCATGTTTTTTAAAGTTAATCGGTATTTTTAATCTCTATAGTTTTATCTAAATTAATTTTAGTTTTTATAGTTTTCAGAATTACAAAAAATAGTTTCTATCGTCAGTTATTGTTAGTCAACCATTAGTATTTATTAATGTGATATTAAATAAAACATCTCATTCAGCATTCATTTTCACATTATCAACCACTTCAGACCAATTTTTTTTTAAATGGCATTACAAAAAAATATTTATTTTCTGCACTGTTAACATATATAAAATTTTTGACATTATAGTTTTTATAAAATTACAATAAAAAAGAGAGAAAAAATTCCTTACTTTTATTTTTGATGAAGTTCAATAATAATACATAAATTATAATGTCAACAAATTTATATGTTAAAAATGCAGAAAATAAATATTTTTGTAATATCATTTATTTTATTTAATAAATAATTTTTTTGTTTGAGGTGATTGATGACATGAAAATTTATGTTGAACAAGATGTCTTATTCAATGCCATATAAGTAAAGACTAACAGTTGACCAGCAGTGGATGACAGTAGAGACATTTTTTGTTACTTTGGAAATTATAGACATTAAAATCAAGATTTTTAAACTATAGGGACCAAAATTAAATTTGTGTGAAATTATAGGAATTAAAAGTATTATTTTACTTATTTTCTTTTAATAACAAAACAAAAGGTCGCCTCTTTTTTAACTTGTGTGTATTCGCTATTTTCTTTTTGGCAACTGCGTCCTTTTTGCTTAGAGGCATACATACCAATTTTTCGGGTTTAAATAATAAGGATTGTAGTGTTTCAGTTGATAAATTTGATTTTAATACACGAATAAATGCAGTGCGTTTATATTATTTGTTTATCACGCTCTCCAACGTCGTTTGAGAGAAAGGGCTTCTTAATTCATTGAATAGTGGAAACAAAAAGCTCGTGATAGGCAGTAATGGGCATCACCATCCTCCAGTCACAGCGTGATTTGTTAAAACGGTAGTGACCATATGTCAAATGTCACACTGCAACAATTATTAGAACACACCCATGTGAGGCTGCTATTCCTAATGAGCCTCTCATCACTCAAGACAAACAAATATTGGGTTCTGATTCATCATCAAAATTATTCTGGATCAGCTCACCAACTTCATTATCGTATTCATACCTCAACTGACCCAAATTTGTTATTTCGGATGATTCAAATCAAGTTCTTTTTAAGAAGAAATGGGAACCTAACTGGAAGGACAACATTGAACGTGACCTTAGATACACGAGTCCAAGTTTAATTGGGTTGATCCAAGATGGCTAAAGATTATCACCATTCTGGTAGCTGTTTTGCTTGTAGAGAACGTGTCACTGCTGAAAATTCAATACCTCATGAATTGTACATCCAGACTAACCTATCAAGAGTGAAAAACAAAAGCAATCCAAGTTCCAGCATGCCGTGAAAGAACAAAGGGTGAACTGATCAAAAGCTTTCCAGAAAAAATCATCCTGCCATAATGAAGACAGAGGATTTAAGGAGCAAAACAGCTCAGGCTGAAGCAGAGGATTCTCAGATTCGATTAGTACAATATCGGCGTAGCTTGAAACTTATGCTTGCCTACCTGACTATGGGGTCAAACTCAACTCGAATTTGGAAACTGATTTATTATGAGTTCTATGATGTGAAGAAACAAAAATAACGTGTTAAATCAAAAACAAGATTGACGAAGACTCCAGCATGAAAATAGAAGTGAAAATACATGAGCTAAACGTCCGATGTCAAAATTACAAACTTTGCACAAAAATTAGATCAAAGGTAATGATCAAAATCCTATAATAAGCCAATTGGTTTGGCGATTCAATTTTTCAAGAGCATGTTACCACCAGTCAACTCAACAGCGACTGAAATACCCAATATCGCAAAACATGATACTTTACTTCCTCATGGAAGTGCAAGCAACCGATGCTTATAACATGGGTTTTACACTGCACAAGTCCTGAGTTCTACTAGAATTACAGAAAGCCCCAAAATAGATATATATATATATATATATATATATATTTTTTTTTTTTTTGAAAAAAGTTAAAACAACATAATATCCCATGTGCTTCTGAAATTTACTGGTAGAATATCATAGTATAGCTAAGGTCTCGGTTATAAGTAAAATGATCATCAAATAATAAGACTCACTGGGAGCCTCAGTACTTTGTGAATAAGTAAAGCTAGTCAGACCAGAACTACACAAGAAAGTAAAGAGATGAACTTATTGTTTTCCTTTAAGCAGGATAAACCTAGAAATACTGAAAACTAGTTTATCCGAGTTAAGTAGCATAGAGATTATCCCGACATTGGAATAAGATTAAAGTCCGAAAATAACCCTCTTACATATGGCATTTAAGTCTTTTCTATAGTAAATCAATGTACAACTTACCCCTTCAGGACAAAAAACTAGACAGCCAAGAGACAAGTCTTCCACAATAGAGGCTCCTGGATTTAGTTGGAGAATTCACAACCAAATGCGGTAACCAGATATGATTCTTTTGATTTTCTCATCAACCCAATGCATATTTATTACCGCCTGAAGGCTCTCACTTATACAAAAGTTGTTGCCTCAGCCACTTTGCCATGAATGCCAACAGAAAACTGCCCAAGCAAGAACATTCTAGAATCTAGGCTATATCAAACTAGGGGATAAACCTTCAGAGGAAGTCTTGACACAACGACACCGGACAACAACTGGTTGACACACAAGCTATCAGACATTTTTGCCGCCGAACACGCACATCATTGTGAAAGTCAGAATATATAAGCTACAACCAACTAGGTAATTACAGATGTGATTGTCTACGGGAAGGTCACCATACAGTCTAGAATCTACCTAAGTGCCCATCAATTCCAAATACTCGTTATTATGAGACATACCCGATATTATTCCCTAAAAGCAAGATAGCTGTATCAGCAGATTGTATCTAGACTCCAAAACCAATTAGTACGTCCAATATCACCGAGAACTCTAATACAATAAACAACTAATTTAGATCCTGACCAAACTCCAGTGCACCACCAAACACTAATTTCAGAGGACAATGAGGTGGATCATCTTATGACCACTATAACCCAAATTTCAATCGTCTCCGGTTGGAAATAAAGTAAGAACCTTTCTCCCTCCTGCTGCATTAGCTGATTCCATGTCCTCTACATAACCTGGCACTGGATTGTGATGCATTGGCGCCCCCATCCTATGAAGCGGTTGAGGCTGCCTCGTCAGAAACGGATGCTCAAAGCTCCCATTCGGTGGCGACCCGAAATGTCCCACCTGCCTGTGATACTGTGGCTGCAATTGGGGATGGCCGGCCACTGCCGCAGCAGCTCCCGCTGCTGCCATATGCTGCTGGTGATGGTGGTGGTGTTGCAGAGCCGCTGGAACCTGCACGTACGGCAAGAAATGATCGGAATTGGGGCGAGCCGGATGCAAGAAATGTGGCGGCACAGGGGCGCTTGCAAATAGATGATCGGTGGCAGGATCGCCCGAGGAAGCCAACCCACCCCCACCTCCGCCGCCACCGCTACCGCCGCCTCCTCCGGCCGACAGACCCTGCATGCGCTTCAAATAAAGTCGATATTTTTGTAAGTGACTAGCCACGTTTTCCCTGGTCAACCCGTCCACACTCATGAGCTGCATTATGGTTTTCGGCACAGCATTTTTTATGCCCAGATGAGCCACGGCATCGACGAACCTTTTGTGAAGCTGGGGAGTCCAAACGAGGCGAGGACGCTTGAGGGTGCGGGCGGGTTCTTCGCCTGCGGTGCCAGAACCCAACTCGGCGGAATCAGCGAATTCAGCAGAGTTGGGTTGGGTGGGATTCATAGAAGAAGGCGAGGGATTCGAAGGAGGCTGGGGTTGAGGGATTTGATGGTGTGGGGTATTGCCGTGGGGGTTTCGGATGTCGAAAGCCATGGCGAGATCAGGAGTGATTAGGGTTTGGGAGAGGGGCATGAGTTCCTCAGGGGAAGGGAGCTCCTCTTCCCATCTGGAGAACCAATTGGAGTCCTCCTCCCTCATTGTTTTCCAAATCCGAACCAGACCGAATCCACTGTTTGGCTTCTAATTTAGGAAAAGGTTAGATTTTTGGATAGTATTATTGAATTGAAACAACTGGGTTTCGAGTCTTTACAAGGAAAGTGAAGGGAAGGAAGCAGGGGAGGTAGTGCCGTAGTGGCGGAGACGATTGCTGAGTAAAATCTGCGGGTAGAATTTGATCAAAGGGACGAGGAGAGAAGGAGAGCCGAGGAGAAAGGATCGAGGTGGATCTTGTTTTCTTCTTTTCAGCTTTTATCGAGGGTACTATTGCTGAATGCTGATGCTTTTATTATGATATTTATGGGATTTACTTTCCGGGATTTGGGGGTTTTATAACTGGTAACTTGAGAGGGAGTGTTGCATTACAACATCTCTATATATTTTTTAACCCACCTACATACGACAGCGCGTTGCTCGCACGCTCCGCTCCCGTAGCACTAATACTACCCATTCAATCGCCTCTTGACAACAACCAAATGAAGAGATGGATGGAAGCCCTATCCGATATCAAGTGGCGCGTGTGTGAAACGCGCATTGAAGGAGGTTGTGGGTGTAGTTTAGTACAACAACAATGGCATGTAGAAAAGATGAAGCCATATGAAATAGTTCCTCTTTTTCTGCCAAACCAAGAATCACTTACAGTTGTCACCAACTAAGCACCCACGTGACACACACACTAAAGAGAATAATAATGGTTAAAGTTGAAACCTTGGGACTACCGTTTTTTAATGTCAAATACTACAATAACACGGGTCGAAGAAATGAGCAAATCAGCCACCATGAACAAATGAACTAATAATTACAAAAGGTGAATTTGTTACAACAAATGATTAGGCAAATTAAAAAAACTATGCCTAAAACAATGCAACCCAATTAGTGGAAGACCAATTAAAAAGAAAAAACATATATTTCTTTAACAAAACAAGCACACATGTATACTCACACCAAGAACATGATAATTCTCGATTCTCGCATTTGTTGAAGCCCAGTCAGTTAAATTTGCTCCTACACTAGGTCATCAGGCCCAGCAAGCACAACCTGTCATCACAATATCCTCGCTTTTTTAACTTGCGTGAGTGCAAATCATAAAATGAAACAAGAGTTGTCTGGTACAAATCAGCAGATTTTCAAGTCAGAAAAGGACACTCACATTGCAATCAAGAGCGTATTTCCTGGCGACCATAATAGCTGCATTTCTTTCTCTCTCTGATTCAAATGTTAATACAAAGGAAAGTCCCTTTCTAGCTTGCCAAAACAATGCCTTCGCTGCATTCTTCATATCGCTTCTAACTCCGCATAGCTAAAGTTAGATGGAATGTTATTAGTTTAGGGATACAGCTTAACAGAGAACTTCATACGGAAAGCTCCTCTTAAATTTTTAGTTAAAGATGAATTAATGAACTAGCATAAAACTAGTATTTCCATATCTATGTTGTGCTATTAAATAAAATATAGAAAGCAGTGGTATTAAATAAGTACCTGCATGGACGGGGAGTAAATTTCTCTAGCTTTGGTAATCCAACCTCTACATAACTTCATCCTCATTCTCCCCACATGAAATGCATGAACTGAATGTGATGAGTACCCTTGTCCATTCATCTCACAAATGACAACCTGTGAATCACCAGACACTAAACTACATAAGAATTCTTGTGCCAAAACTGTTCACACCCCTAAACAAAATATCCTTATCATTCTCATGGTTCAATTGACTCAATTGAATGCAAAAATTTCTGCATAAATTTGGCCTATTGCCATCTCAGGTAACAAGGACTGACACTCTTGTTCTACATTCCTGGATATCCTTTCAGGTGATAGTAGTAATTGTGTTTTCAGCCTGAAACAGCAAAATTTCTGAGTGTACAATAGAGAATGGATAACATACATTAAATTCTGCATTAGACTTTCTTAGAAGTGAATCCACATGGCTTCTGAGTCCGGAAACTGTTAGACACAAGATAGTTAGCAGTTAGGCTTTCAGTTGGAAACCAGATAGCCCCACAATGATGCAGGCCCTAACCAGAAATAGTTTGTCAGCAGAAACAGAAGATAAGATCCATAATAAGAACCAACCAATTTGAATGGGATCGGTCGTTAGTGTGAATTTTTTGCCACTGGACACAATGTCTACTTGTAAGATTCGCCCAACATCAAAGGGATCTGGAGCATATATTGATCTGTTGGCACCTGGTAAATAAAGCCAAACCAACTTCAAACAAAGAATATAACAAAGATAAAAACTTTGGATGATTAATCAGTTGTTGGAGCCAGTCAGGCAAAGACAAGTTTAAATGAGAAAACTGACAACCTACTATGAAACCAAAAATACGGTTTTCAGTTATTATATAACAAACAACAGCGACCAAACCAAAGCCTTGTCAGCAAAACTGTTGAGATATGAAGAATAGATACATCAAAAGGTTAGTCATATTAGTAGCGACTACTATACCTAGTGACACGCACACACATACACACACACTACTCCATCGGGAAAAATGCTTGAAAAATAACAGTAAAGGTAGAGAAATACCTGTAATGACCTCCCTCCAGCTGCCTTCGGATGACAAGCGATACCACTGGAATGAACATTTTGAAATCTGTGGCACCTCATCTGAGCAAGGCTGGACTCGCAGATATGAACCTAAAGTTTCAGAACCATCTATCTTATATACACGATATCTGTTCTCCTCATCCCTCCTCTTGGTCATTGTTAGCTGGCAAGAAGGAAATATAGTTATTGCAAGAAAGTTATATTCAGGTGTATAATATTTGGCCACTCATGTAGTCATGAGACATGAACAGTGAGAATAAATTATCAAAAAATATGGTTTGTTCTGAGAAAAGAAGATTGTAACCATCCCTTACCTGTCGGACATCTTCATATTCAAGGCTTACATTCTATGTAGGTATAGATGTTATTGGTTGAAAGATAATTTAGACCATTCATAAATCATGATTCAGAAAATTAATGAGAAATAAATTATTTAAATATATACTGTTCTGCAGCTGAAAAAAAATTATGAAGTATAAACTGCCTAATTAAATCCAGCCAGGTTGAGGATGAACTTTCTTCATAGTAAAACAAGTAAATACAAGATATCAACAAACCTCTTTCTGAAGCTTAATAGAAAAAATAGATTTTTCTCTAATTTGATCCCTTAGGGCACAAAGCTCATGTTCCATGGCCATCACCTGAAAATATCATACAAGTCCAATAAAAGGTCATTTTTTTCATCATTGTAAGAGTATTTCATTAGTGACACTTTCCAGCTGATGCAAAATTAGAATAATAGCCAAAGCAAAGATATTTAATCTAAAAATGTAATGTCTGTCAAAATGTTAGTACTATTATATCATGGTGTATAATGAAATTAAACAAAATGTTATCAATCAAATAGAATATTGAGGGGTAAAAAAGCATTGTACCTTGCTTGGCTGATGCAATAATTTGATTCTTCGAGCCTCTTGAACCTCTTCTACTAGTTCATCCACATCCTGACAGTGAGGAATATCAGATAGAGAGCATATTTAGTCCAAATGGTAATGACTGCATATATTTACAAAGTATCTTCGGTATATGTCAATGTTCAATTACCATTACAAACTGAAATGGAAATATGAGTATACAAAGATCATGATTGGCAGGGAACCACTCACAAATTAACAATAGATATTCCCTTACAGACTATTCATTAACTGGTTATCAACGGGTATCAACAGGTGTCAGCCACAGATTGAGAAACACCAAATGAAGTGACAATAAGTAAAATGCCTATTAAAAAGTTCAGACGTAAATGTAGCATATAAGGCCTCAAAGCTTATGTTATTTGGAACTTTCCTAGGTAGAAAGAAGGGAGGAAAGGAAAGGAAAGAGAAAGAAATGAACAAAAACCTCACAGAAAGTAGTATAAAAAGTCAAGCTTGAAGTTTCATAAAGCTTATGATAATTCAAATCAATCTAAACGAAATTCTTCTAAACCAAGCTTGCATGGATATCAATAATGAAATCAAGCTCATAAAGAGTTTCTTTCACATACCATTAATGAAATCCCATAGCAGTGCCCTTCACTACATAGAAAATGAACCTTTCTTTCTTTCATTAAATCCAAATAATACCAATTCTTTCTTATAACTTATATATACAATTCTCCTATGCCCCTATATTATATATCGGTGCAATATGTTCAATTATGAAACTATTGATGCAAACATTACAGACAGACCTGTACAGGCATGCTTATGTAATCAAAAGCCTATTAGAACCTGTCTCTTAGAAGCTTGAAAAGCTTTCTCTTGCTCCTCAAGGGCCTCCCCAATTCTCAGCACAACTGCACCAGCACTCTCAATTTCAGCACAAGCAAAAGACTTCTCTTGATTAACCAGCTTCTTAGCATCTTCAGAAGCCTTGAGAACAAAATTAAATTCAATTTATTAGAACAAAAGACTGCAATTTTAAATGGAAAAACTACAAAATAATTCATAAAATTTGAAAACGTCACAGAAGGGGGAAAAATTTTGCCACCGACAGTGCCTAAATGGAATGAAATGTATAATTATCACCACTCTTCTAACATTATCTAATTCCCCTTTAAATGTACATTGATCATTAAAATTCCATTAGATAAAATGTTAGGGGCAAAAATAATGAGTGGATTTTGCAGTGGTTGACCAACGGACCAAGAGACCAACTAAGTACATAGAGAATCAATTATCTGGATATAGAATTCTATCCATGTAAGAAACTCATCAAGCAGAGTTATTTTTCCCCCCTTAAACTCTTAATGTCTAGATCATCAAAATCATCAAAGATATTCGGATAAATATTCTATAACTATTGACACAAAGCTTAGAAGCTACGAAAGACCTGTTTGAGAAAGTTCACTAGCTTCTTCACTTCGAACTTCTCTTGAATTAATTCTCCTTCATTTTGAGTCAACTTAACTGCTAAAGCTTCTACCTGCAGGAAACAGATTGTTCATGGTGAGCACTCAGCATTATTAAGATAGAATTGAAGGAGAGATGAGGGAGAACTTCCTCATGCACTCAGAAATAGACACCTAAAACATATGAGAAAAGAAGAAATTAAAGGAGCACTCTACAAAAGTGTAAAAAGTTCATCAATCTGAATGACACATTTTTTTCCCATCCATTTCCATGATTCCTTCCTTCAGTCAGTGAATCGTTAACCTCCAAACATATGGCAATGAAAATTCAAACTTTGGACAAAGCAAGGATTCAATAAATTAAATTGTATAAAAAACTAACCATAGAAATAGCTTTCTCAACATCCTCCTTATGTTTTCCCGTCAAACAGCCTCTTAAAGATTCCAAAGCATCTCTTAGCTTTTTCAAAAGAACATGTCCCTCCAAAGATGGTATCTCTCTTAGCTTTGCCTGAATTCAATGAAAAATTTTGTATTATTCATAGAATCATCTGAAGTTGATAGAAATATGACCCTCATCAGACATCTTGACTTTGATTCCATCCTTCACCCAAATTCAATGAGTGAAACTTAAATGAACTATATTAAAGCATAAATGATAGAAGAACCTCATCAGACAACTTAGCGGCTGCAGCCAAGTTCTTGTCAAATTTACTGGCAAGGTCACGAACTGAGAGACGCTTGTGCTGCTCTGACAAGTGAAGAGCTTCTTGCTCAATAACCTCCTTCAAAGAAGGACCATGGTTTTCCTCCATTGGTTCTTCCAGAATTTGATTATCAGGTCCTAGCTTATACTTTGGAAAACTATTAGAAGCAAAGCTCACATCAGCTGACACTGGCGGAACTGCTTCCAACGGCATCTGGACTGTGATTTCAGGACTTATCTTCATGGCTCAGACGAGTGTTCTGATCAAAATAAAATGCAATACAATGCGGAGCGTACCTCAATGATGAATCTGAAGCTAAACAGAGTTCAAGACAGAAGAACTTTATCAAGCTCAGCTAAGTGAAGTTAGGTTGTGGCACATGTCATGTAACAGCAAGAAGTTGAGGACATGAAAAAGTGTTATCAGCTCGGAAATATGTTGGAATAGGGGTGGCTTATCCTTTTGGAACCCATCTACCCAGCTAGATACTCCTAGCCCAGGAAACAAAAATCATAACACTAAATAGAAGAAAATTACAGTAGTAGATCCATTTCTTTCCTAGTTTTAGTATGGAAGTCCGATCGAGCGCAGTGACTCAGAGTGAATATAAAAAAGGTAGAGTGAATTTAAACGGTGTTAATTTGAGATCATGGAACAGAGTAGTCACCCGTGGCAGTGCGGTTAATTACCAAGTTCTCAACTACATTAATACTGTTATTTAACCACATTACCACATTTAGTTCACTTGAAAATATAAATTTCATTTGGCTTCAATTACTGGAAACAAAAAAAGGGGAAAATTATATATAAAAGTCAAGAAGGCGGCAGCTATACTTGCTGCTCAGAAGCAACTCAATAACCACAAAGCTGAACTGAACATGGAGCATGGGAAAAAACATAGAGCACTAGCAAATTCCATTACATGCAACAAATGGCAAAAACCACGATGCAAAGCAAAAACGCAGCTAAGGTAGTTGATTAAAGAACTTACATATATTCACCGAATGTCTGATCAAAACATAGAGCTATGCCTCGCTAAGCAACCATTTAGCAGTGAGGAAGAGGATTGAAGGGGAGAATGCAGCCCAGGACACAGAAGAAGAAGAAGAAGAAGAAGAAGAAGAATGTAAAGAGAGGTATTTGGCGTTGCTTTTTCAAAAGGTGAAAGTGTAAAAGAAAAGGTTGAGTACCTGACTCGTCTGTCTCCCCTCCCAACGACTTGAATCAACGTCATTCAGGTAACCCTCGTTACCCCGTTAAAGCTATATGGGTGTCACACAGTAAAAAGTAAACCCACGCGCTGCCCCACCTCTCCCTCTGGGTCCCACATAATGAGTGGCTTCCCTTACGAGCTCTGTCCCTGACCATGCAGACGCGCGCCCGTCATTGCCAAATTTTCGTACGACTCAGAAGGAAGGGTTTGGCGGGATGTCGTTCGTTGACTGGTATTTTCTCTTCTCTAACCCTTTGGTTTTACCAACATTTACCAAAATGACACTTCCTGGTTCACAGAATAGATGCTTAAACCCCAAAACAGACGCTGGCGTACAGAGAAAAAGGACAAAGTGTTGGTTTCTTTTTTAGTTATTCCAACTGTTAAATTGTCTGTGTCCACGTATCATTAAAATTTACAGATACATATATCATATAAATTATCGTGCACATAAATATATAAAATATCTCAAATTAATTTTAACAAATTATAATGACTTTAATTTAATTTTTGTAATTATCAAATCATTAAATTATGCTATCGTCAGAACATTACTTTTACATATATAAATATAATTTTTAAAAAGTTAATTTAAAATAAATATAATCTACAGCAAAGAAATCAATAATTTAATCGATGAAAACAGTCATTGGTCACGAGGGGACAAGTTAATAATTAAACGGGGGGGAGTGGGTCTACTATTAAGACTTCTGGTGAGCAATTAAGCACTCCAGCGACTGAGGTATGGTTGATTAGTCCTTTCTTTTCAGCAATAAATTTATATGCCGTTTAATTAACGGAATTAATAGTCAGAGTTGAATCTCAAGAACTTGCATTTGATTTAGTTATAGAAAGCTTCCTTTTGTTTCTATGGTTGGTTTTAATGGTGAAAGGCATCGATATCACACCAACTTATAAAGGCTGTAATTTGTAGGTGGGATTTAATGATAGAATCACTAACTAATTTGTAAGCTTCATAAAACTATTTTAATCCGGTTAATTCAATCGAAAAACAAGTGGATTGGTCAAATTTTTGATTTAGTTTGAGCTAGTGAATTAATAAATATTTAAATCAGTAAAAAAGTAATCGAGCGATTCAAATGATTTAATTTTTTTTATTAAATATTATTATATATTTTTAAAAAATCTTTAAAAATTTAAGTTATTAAAAAAAGAAATGAGACTTGTATAAACATATATGTAATATGTTTGAAATATTTTAATATTATATATTATGTATGTTAATATTTATATCATATACATTAATTATATATTTTAATATATTTTAAGTACCATCGATGTAACTATTAACTATTAAATTGATACCTTAATCAATTCAATAATCAATATGATTTTACTTGTTAATTTATGAGTTCAAGTTAGAGTTACCGTAAAATGATGCCTCTAAACATCTCATTACTCCATCTAAAAAAAGAGAGAAAGAGAAAATCCGAGAGGCAGATTAAGCGTTAATTAGTTGTTATACCTGCTGAAAACATTTTTGTAAAATGTTTGCTTAATTTATAAAAAATTAAAAAAAGATGCCAAATGATGATTTGTATATAAAAGTTTGAATTGAATGTTGTTTAAAGAAATATAAAATGAAAATTGAAGGCAGTGAGAGATGTCTACTTTAGGAGGCAAATAATAATAAGAATGATAATGGTATTTGAGTGTGTGGAGGACAAGAAGCATCGGAATGGCTTAGGGTTCAATGTTCTTGATGACTGACATGCCCCACATGCCGTTTTGGCGTCAAAATCACCTACAGCATCCAAATGGATGATCATTGACATGTAGTTCTCAATCTCAAATCTCAATGTATCTCAGTATTCAGAAAATGCTGAAGTATACTTATAGATATCAGCAGATCTCAATCATCATTTATATAACAAAATTTAAGAGTTGCCCCATCGTCTAGATGACGGCATCTCATTGAAATGATGACTGCGTTAGATGTATTAATCGATTAATTATTATATATAAATTCATGGTTTATTATAATAAAACATTAATTTTGAGCCATTTTGATTTTCTGCTACCCTTTTTGTTTGGAATACCTGGAACATTGTTTGCTGGGTTTTGTAACCTTTTTCTTGTTGGTTTTATCTGTTAATATTTTAAAAATTGGATTAATTTTTAAATTGATAAAAATACTGCTTCACAATTTATTAATTTAATCATGATTAAATTGAAGTCGAATCGACAATAATTACATATATATATATATATATATTTAATTTTACATATTAAAAATATCTAATATAATAAATTAATAAACATTTTCATACTTAATCTTAATAAACTTATATTATATATATATATATACATATACAAGTGGTTGTAATTGCTTTTCTATTTTTTTCTTGTTTACTTATTTGTTTTTATGGCAAAAATAATATTATTATAAAAATAATAAAAAATAAAAAAAATATAACATGATAGAAAAAATAAAAAAATTTAAAAAAATAAAAGCTTGTTAAATTTCATATAGTGTGAGGAATAATTATGTTTGTAGAAAATGTTTTTTTAACTAAAACCGGTTCAACCGATTTTTATTGATTTTCACCTATTTTTAATCAGTTCAATTAGTTCTGTACCAATTTTTACTCCAATAATTTTAAAGACTGACTGAATCACCAATTACCAGTCGAACCACCTACTTCGATTTTTAAATTCATGTTGTTTACTATTTTTTTTAAGAGGCCAACACAACAATTTGATAGTTTAATAATAACGATTTTAGTTGATTTGTTTTTAAAATTTATTTGAATATACAAATAAATGCAATGTGGTTATTCTATTTCCCACGTAAGATTTTTTTTAATAACATTAATTAATTTGGTGGACCTTGGTCCGAACTGCAGAGTATTAGTAACAAGGTGAATTCAATTTTAAACTGAAATATGTGGTGGATCTAATTTGTTGTGGGTCACCTGTAAATAGATATTAGATACGACATGCCACTTCAACAAGATCTACATTGAATAGGGGTAATAACTGATAATCTCTTTGATATAATTTTATCTTAGTTATTTCAATAAACTAATGTTGTCGACACAAGTAAATTACAACTTTAAAAACTTTCATAACTTATAAAAATAATAATAATTACAATTGATTTATATAAAACCTATAAGTTATGACATGTACTTTTTTAAACATAAATATTCTAAATTGATTTATCAGTTTCATAATTAAATCTATTTTACTTACTCGAATTTAATTTAAATTGATTTATTTATTTAATAGAATAAATTTAAATAAATAAAATAAGTAAATTTGTTAATTTGTTGATTATTTGTTATTTGTTATAAATTATTTATTGTACAGATTGTTGATTGATTAAATATTGATTTTATCTTTACTCTTGAATGCGTTTTTTTTTTTGTTTCAATTTGATCAAAAGAAGAAAAATAATGAAGGCTGCTGCTACGTTTGTATTAGATCTCCAGGCCTTAGTTTTCTTCTTTCAAGAATTTTATTTTCATCTATTTCTTCAGTCAAGAGATTACGATTTAAAGATTCATATCTCAAACTTTGATTTCTATTAAATTAAGAACTATTTTGGAAATAAATCAAAATAAAGTCAAATAAAGTAAATTTTTTTAATTCACATACCAATTCCACAATCAAGTTTATTTTACCTACTAAAAAAATCTTATATAACACTACAGTAGTCAAATAATAAAGGTAATTGTTTTTTAATTTCAGTTCAAATAATTTAAATCAATTCAAATCAAATAATTAATATTATGTGATGTCATTAATTTACCTAATTTATTTATTCATTCAAATCAAATAACAAATTGACTGATTTTTAATTTTACTAATTAATAATTATGATAATATTTTTTGATTAAAAATATATTCTACTATTCACTTTAACAATAACCCACATAATATATTAAATACATTGAGACCCACATAATATGATAATAATACTATAATTTATAAATTTGTGAAACTTATGAGACTTATGAGTTATGACATATACTTTTTAAACATAAATATTATGATATAAATTTTGATTATTTATACAAAAAAAATATAATTTTTAATATAAAATTTATAATAATAAACGACCACATTATATTATGATATAAAATAATTTATCAAATAGAATAAAATAATGAGATGTATGTGTAATTAATAAAAAGTTTTTAATTTAAATATTTTTTCAAAAAAATAATAATCAAATTGAAAATATTCATATGGAATGTAGGATAATCAACTATAAAGAAATTTTATATGTATAATCAATAATTGATGCCAGTATTCCTTGAACCTCGTGTATGTATATTTCAACAAATTATGTATATATTTCAATTTAAATCAATTCAAATCAAATAATAAAGGTAATTATTTTTTAATTTCAATTCAAATCAAATAATTCAATTAATATTATGTCATTAATTATCCTGCAGTGATCAAATAATAAAGGTAATTGTTTTTTAATTTCAATTCAAATCATTTCAACAAATTCAAATTTAATAATTAATATTATGTGATGTCATTAACTTACCAAATTTATCAAATTTCTTAATTTATCAAAAGAAAGAAATGATGACATGTGTATTAGTTTCTAATTCAAGGTTTTTCACTATCTCACAATTTAGACAATACAATTACAAAACATAATTTTAGGAATATTGTGTGTAACAATGTAACACGAGGTTCAAGTTTATATGAGATCAATTGTACAGGAAAAATCTACTTCGAAAGTCAGACAGAAAAAAAAACTAAGATCTGATGAGGATGAAAGTTTACATACTTTAAAAAGTTCAAAGGGACTACCTTGGCTATACATGTTAAAAATATAAATTTTACAGAATGTATAAGAGAAGTGATAATATACTTACAACACAAATCAAAATAATTTATCAGTGTAAGAATTATAGAAAAGTTAATGTCTTTGAGCTTCTTCTTGCATGAAAATTTGCGCTTTTTAGAGGAAACAAATTATTGCAGTAATAGACATGAAGATTCAGCAGATAGTCTGCCAGAGCTAGGGAGGAACACAATGTTAGGGAAATAGTGCTAGTTCATTGGACCATTATCTTCTTCTTCGATTCAGAGAAATGGTAGCAGGAAAATAGTGCCAGTTCATTAGACCATGATCTTCTTCTCTGAGATACATATATATATATATATATATATAAGAATTGAAGAAACGTACCTAAAGGGAAAAAAAGGATAGAATCTTAAAAAGTCATATCACCAGGTGATGGTTGGGTTCTCGGTCGACAGGGGAAGTTGATCAAATGGTGAAAGATGAGCAGCGAGAGCTCGATTGGAAGATAGAGCGTTGTTGAGTTGCACCAGTGGATTCAGAGAAGGAAAAATGACAAGCATGATAGAGAACATGACTCTGTAATTTATCGCTTCTGAAAATAGATATATAGCAAATAATTACTTGATTATTTATATAAAATAAATGCTAATTTACTAAAGGACAACATATTATATTTCAATAAAAAAGTTTATCTAATTTATCAATTATATAGTAATTATATACCAATTATATAGTAATTATAGCAATTATATAGTAATTTATCCTAATTTTTTCAAATTCATTTAATGTGATTAGATAGCAATTATATACCAATTATATAGCAAATTACTATAATTTATTTAAATTCATTTAATGTGATGTAATTAATTTACCAAATTTCTTAATTTACCTAATTCATTCATTAAATTTATTTATTTAAATTTATTCTATTATACATAATTTAATAACCTACTGGCAATTAATGCCTTAGAATATAATTATTTTAGTCTATTATATAGATATTTTTATAAAATAAATGCTAATTTACTAAAGGGCAACATATTATATTTCAATAAAAAAATTTACCTAATTTATCAATTTTATAGTAATTATATACCAATTATATAATAATTTACTCTAATTTTTTCAAATTCATTTAATGTGATTAGATAGTAATTATATACCAATTATATAGTAATTTACTATAATTTATTTAAATTCATTTAATGTGATGTAATTAATTTACCAAATTTATTAATTTATCTAATTTATTCATTAAATTTATTTATTTAAATTTATTCTATTATACATAATTTAATAATCTACTAACAATTAATGTCTTAAAGTGAAATTGTTCTAGTCTATTATATAGATTTGATTACGTTGCATGCTTCTCTATGCTTTTTCAGATTCTTTTTTTTAAAAAAAAAAATTTATGATTCCGGACTTTTGAGGGCACATACTATAAAAAACAAAATACATATTTTGTTTTCAAAGAAAATATATTTTTACAGACAACCAAATATTTTTTAAATGCTTAGCATTAGTACTCAGGATCATTAACTGATAAGACCAATTCAGGATTTGTAAAGTATTCGTTATAGTAAAGGAAAGAAATACACTTTTTCAGTTTACCAATTCAGGATTTGTAAAGTATTCGTTATAGTAAAGGAAATAAATACACTTTTTCAGTTTATAGAAGTTTTAATTAGTTTCTTTTTCCTAGTTTCAGAATAAACAATATCATCGTCTTTAGAAAAAATAATAATAATAATAATCCAATTTGTCCCGGCCTCCATTATATAATTCATTAAATATTTAATACAAAATTTAACACTTTACTGACTTAAATGTTATTTATTTATTTGGCATTGCCAACACATATACCTACATTTGTGTTCAAGTTAATTAGCAAATTGTACTCACGAAAAATGTCAAATGATAAGTAAACTTGAAGTAATGTTAGGTGTCCGAATTAGTTCGCATAAAAGACACTTATATAAATTCTTATTATCCTAGATAAAGTTTGATTACACTAACAACTACAAAAATATTTATAAAACACACTAAAAAAATCAATTTAACAAACGTGCCTAACCCACTGGTTGAATTTGTTTAGCTTGTCTAACTAAAAGCTAACTCGTTTAAAATTGAACTTAATTGATTTAGTCTGCATAAGTCGTGCTTAACTTTTTTGAAATTTTTTTTATTAAATATAGTACTAAGTACTAACTCAAATTTAAATTCAAATTTGACTCTCTGATCATATATCGTAGTATCATTCTCTCATACATGATCTCATTCTCCCTCATAACTTCTTGTTATCTCTTAATCTTTGTGACTCTCTATGCATTCTCCATCACTCGCATCAGTTACTAGCAATAATAGCAACTCAGTCACCTGTTCCTGTTTTCTATCGCGCCTCTACTCTCTTGCTTCTCTATGTCATTCTCTTGTTCTCTGTCACTCTCACTTCTTTTTAGTGCAAGGATGTCACTTATTCAAATTTTAGAAGAAAAAAAATAATAACTGACATATTTAACTCGCCAACCAACATTAGAAGAGCTGGGTTAAAAAGTTAATGGTCTATTTTTTTGTTGACACGCAACAGGTTAACCCACAAAGTTCATGCTGCCTGTTGACAACTACAAAACAAAAAACTAGCATTATTGTATTTGTTGTTAAATATTAAAAATATATGTTAAAGAAAAAAAGAGTAACGTCAGGTGAATGGTGAAGGAGAGATAGTGGTGGTAAGTCAAAATGACAATCAAAGTCTTTATCTCCTTTATCTCTTTTTGTACGTCTGTGAAGGCATCCCATCATTCGAGAGTTTCAGATTTATCTAATACTAACATAGCCCTGCTTGCTAGCAACCCCACGCACATGGTAGGGTCCATATTACTGATTTACCCAGAAATGAGTACCAAGTTTGAGACACGTACTCATATGGACCCTATTCTTCTTCTTCTCTACTCACGACACTCCCAAATCACATTTTATATGGATAACCCCATTAATTTCCCATGTCCTCTCTGCCTATCCCTCTCACCGCACCCACTATGACGCATGCATGTTGCAATCTATGTTTCCACGTCAAACACACAAAACCTTATCTTGCTTCCCTGAATGTCAAAATTGAGCATGGTTATTACTTACACTAACGCACTTCATCATATTGATAATCATAACCTCATTTCACGCTATAATTATGAATTACGTCTCAAACTCTCAATATAATGCTCTTTTAATCCACGACTAATTATACCCGTGCTTATACTTATCTTAATTAATAGACAAATTAAGTTCATTGAGTTGACGATATATAGATTACGAATAACCTAATGTAAGTCTTACTAAAATGTACCAAATCGTATTAAATTGAGGTAGAAGACGCAAAGGCCATCATGACGATTGGCTTCATGTCAATCAAGGTTTTAGAAATTAAAGCAACAAGGGTGGCAACTGGCAAGACAATGACCATTTACTGATTTTTCAAACCCCTCCCAACTTAATTATAACCTAGCTAGCTTGCGGTGCAATATTTAATTTGATGACCACATTCTATATAAATATATATTTATTCTATCCTCTTTTTCTATAAATTTTGGCTAATAATCCATGTTTACTGTAATTAGTTTGAAGAAGCAGCCTTCGTCACATGCACCGCTTTATTAATTAACAAACATAAAACCTAGCATTTCATCGGTGTGTGTATATATATATATATATATATATATAAAATTCTAAGGTCAATGGTGCATCAACCTTTCCAAGCTTTTGAGCTTCAATATATTATACTATATTCATTATCAGGCTAAACTAATTGTTGATATATTATATGTATCCGCTAGTTCACTGGCTAGATTGGTTAACCATGGTCCGTAACTCCGTTATATATGCCGTCCACATTGAAAGTTAACACCATCCCATCTTATGATGTTGATCAACATTATCATTTTTACTTTACTTATGCTTTCACATTAATTAAACTAATGGATCATAAATATGGGAAGGGGAAAGTAACATAGCTGTAAAGTTTGAGCATGTGAATAATCTTATTCTCCGACTGCTGTGCTCAATCTATTATGTTTGTATTTTTTTTCTTTTTGAAAAAAAAAACTTATGCTTAGTTCACCAAATGAAGGATGGGCAAACATTAATTAAAGAGTTAAAGAGGGCGTTATGATTGATTTGTATTGGGTAGGGCATAGTTGTTGGATAAGCCAGCATTCAAAGTGATATTTTATTAGGGAATATAATCGATCTTCTTTTTTTTCTAAACAAACAAATATTTCTCTCAGGTAAACTATATATCATTGGAGATGTTTAGTTTTTATTTTTAAATCAATTGTTTTTATCACCAGGGAATAGATTCCTTTTTCTATACAAACAAATGTTTCTCTCTATCAATCTCCGTGAATATCACGGAGTTGTTTGGTTTTTATTTTTGAAAACAGTTTTTTGTTTTTTTTAAATAATAAACTGGTTTGGTATATTATAAAATTATTAAGCTTCTTTTAAAATAAAAAAAAAAGAAACTGAACTAAATACACCCAATTATTTAGCTACTACCTATGTTTTATATAATATATTCCTCGTACTGCAATTCTTATTAAGTTTCCTTTTTTTTTTTTTCGGTGGGTGATGCTACGTGAGATCTAGATTGAGACTTGTACTTTTTGAAGAAACAATGAGCCCTATTGAGGCCCATAAGCCTCAAATTTGTGTATGCATTGGGCCGTTCTATACTCGCGAAATGAAAAATCCCATGAAAGACTCAACATTGTCCAAGGGTTGAACAAGTACAGTTTGGACCTGGCCCATTAAACAAAACCTAGCCCATATCTTCCCCCTGTATTATAATAATTAATAAGAGGTAGACCAATTCCCCACCCCCCACCCCACCCAAAAAAAAAAAAAAAGAAGCTATGTTGTTTTGGTCTTTTAGAATTTAGATACGAGTTTTATTAAAGAATTCAAAAGGAGAAGACCGATGACATATTTAGAAACTTATGGGTGAAATAGAAAGTGTAGCTATATATATCAACAGTTGTCTTTAATGACATGTTTATTCTTTAGAAACCATCTTAGTTCATCGCAGTGCTATTCAGAGAAATGTTACAACCTGATTATGGAATTTTCTTTTGCTTTCAATCTATGTTTCAATCCTTTTTAGATATGGGTGTTGATATGTTTGGTTGGGTTCAATTTTTAGCTTTAACCAAATATAGAATTGAGTTTATAAATTTTGTAAAATTATAAGCTTATTCGATTTTAATTTTCAAGTAGTTTAGTTTAATTTTAATTAGATGGTTTGATTTACAATAATTTATGATTTTTAATTTTAATGAAATGTATGTAAATTTAAAAGAAATAGACCAAATTAATATATATATATATATAATTTTATTGACATAAAAATATATAAATATAATATTTTACATATAAAAATATAATTTTTTAATTTATCATATTTAAATTCAATGAAATGCATGTAAATCTAAAAAACACCAAATTAATTTGTATATATAAAAATAATTTTATTGACATAAAAATATATAAATATAATATTTTTTTATATAAAATATATAATTTTTTAATATAAAGTTAGTTCAGTTAAAACCAAATAAAATTAATTAAAATTCATATTTCAAAATTTAATTTAGACTTTTTTTTTTAAAATTTGGGTTAATTTGTAATCAATTTGATTAGATTTTGTTCAGTTTAATTTAATTTTGAACATCCTTACATTTTTGAAGTTATGAGTTGGTACAACATCACATGGGGCTGGGAGTATGAAATTGCTGTAAGTTGGGACAAAACAAATCGTGCAACAATTCCACATTTATATCAAAACACACATGTACCTGAGAAGCTACGTAAGTAAGAAAAGCCATGCAGCAGGGATCTGAAGTAGGTGAACAGACTTTGTCAATTAATTAAAAAAAAAAATCATTAGCATTAGTTAGCTAGAAGAAACAGATGAAACGTATGGAAATTCTCGTTTGAAGAATAACTAAAGAAAGTAAGGTATTATGAGAACGTTAATGATCACATTTTGGTGAATTGATTTTAATAGCAAGTAGTTGAGAATTGGATCATATAGCCAATAAATTTTTATCTCTTAGCTTTAAAAGCTAAGTAAATGTTTAGTCTATATAAGTCGTTAATTTTTATAATTAATAATTTATATTTAAAGTTATTATTTTTTATATAAAAAAACATAAAATTTGAACAATTAATCATAAAAAATGACGGCTCAAATAAACTAAATGAAAAATCCCCTCCTGCCATGATGCTTAAACTCTAACTGAAGCAAGCATCTGCTTCAGAGGCGCACAGGGGTCCCGCTAGGACCAAAAACCCAAAGCTGGATTAACATTGACCTTAACCAGATCTAGATGCACTGGTTCAATTCTAACCCGAGTTAAGTTAATTCCCACCTTATAATTTTGTTCCTTTTTTTTTTTTTTCCTTAAAAACAACATAAATTTTGCGTCTTAGATATTGGCTGGCAGCACGGCAGGTCACATGTCGTTGCACGTTATCTCATCTGCCTTGCTCCACTTCCTTATTCCACCACCCTTGTCTCCTTCCCTGCTCTCTGAAACCCTTGTCCCCACGCGCCTTCTCTGTTTGTTCGCTTTTCCAGCCAACAGCATCGACAGTTTCATTCACGCGCCCTTCGATTGAGTGGTTATTTGTGTTTCGCTGATGAATGGGAAAATTACAAAAATAAATATAATTGCGACGCACTGCGGGCCTGCCACGACGGATTACAGTTCAACTACGTGGTAATAATATCTCCCGCATTTGCCCTTCTTCTCTTATTTACCATTTTCTCCTCAATTATGCAGGCCCCACTTCACGAAATTACTTTTATACCTCTAACGTAGGCTCTCTTGTCTCTAGCGTCTATTTCATTCTATGATATGGATCCGGCAGGGAGTCCTCCAGAATCACACATCACAGATATAGAAGGATATATGTCTCTGCGAATTTTGTATGCTTTCTAAATAATTTTTTATCCGCAATATTACTTTTGCTTTTGGGCAGTAAAAAAATTGTGCTAAAAATACACCAAAAGTTATTTTTCTAAATTTATTTATGATTTAGCTCGACAGAAAAAAGTGTATTATAATTTATAATTAGCTTTACCACTGGTCAGCATTTTTGTGTCTGATCGTATTTGCTCAGTACTTTGTTGTTGTTTATAAAATGATACTTTAATCTCCGAACTTAAATCACAATATTAGTACTTTTATTTATAAGATAAATTATTATTATTATTATTATTTTAAGTTAAGTTCACCACTGGAAGACAAATTATGTTGGGTTTATCTAAAGCCAAGCTAGCTGGCTGGAGATGCGATTCCATATGGCGTATAATTGCCATAAAATAAAGGAAAGAAGACAAGGTTGTAACTCAATAATACGTATATGATTAATGTAATATGTTGGTAGGATATGATCAATTAGTGTTTGTAGTCAAAAGAGCAAGTGATGCTAATGATATTTGTTCTCAAATGCCGACACAACGGAGCCCTTTCCATGAGCGAGAAACAAGAAGAAAAGGGGGAAAAATAAATATTAAATCGCAACTTGAGCTATTGGATAATGGATATGCGTGAAATGACACCAGACCTACAACAAACATTTGGCTTCACGCATCCTGGCCGCTAGTGGTTTTTATAATTATATATATTTTTAGAGAAAGTCAACACCAAATTATAATTAGACGGCTAAGCAAATAAGCAATTTCAGATATGTAAATAATAATGATTAATGATAAGCGAAGACGATGCAAATTGGTGATTGCCACCAGCTGGAAACTGAGGCTTTGTTTGTTAGGTGCCCACCATAAAAAGGTAGCTTGAGGTGATACTCCTCGCTCCCTCTTAAAGCTACGCTGCATCCTCCGTCACCACTCACCTCATATCTATATATTATGTTTTTGTTTGAAAAATGGTTAAGAAAATTTAGAATCCGATTTATAAAAGTATTTTTTATTTTTATTTTTAGTCTTTATTTTTTGAAATATTTTTTTAAAAAGATTGAAAATATTTTTTTAATATTTTCAGATTTAGACATATTTTAAAAAATATTTTTAAAAAAACGTTTTCAGTTAACTCAACCAAACACATTTTTAAATTTATTTTTTATTTTCAATAAAAATGAAAACAGAAAATGTCCAAACCAAACAAACCCTTCAATTTTGGACAAATTAATATTTGGGTAAAGTAAGTTGAGTTGCTTCATGACAAACTAATGCTACATTTGGTATAAATTAAGATTTTTGAAAGAATGAAAATAAAAATAAAAAATAAAATTTTAAAATTATGTTTGGTAAAATAGGAGAATAAATAGAAATAATTAAATTTATTTTCTTTGGTTTGAAATTTAAAATAAAATAAAAAAAATAATTTGATATAAATTTATTAAATTATCCCTAAAAAAATAGAAGTAAAAACACTTCCCTCTTTCTCTCTCTAGCCACCCTTCTCCTTCTTCTTCCATATTCTCTCTCTCTCTCTCTCTCTATCTGGCTCACCTCATCCACTTTCATTTTTTTCCTTCATCATCTGTCATTGTTATTGTCAGAATATGCAATTCAAAATGCGGTGGTCGTCGCCAATAAGTGCTTTCACAGTTTGTTGACAGTAAACAACGGGTGATGATGAACAATAGTGCAGGTGAAAGGCGAAACTGACATTTCTAATAGTCATACGAGGGTTTATTTGACATTTCTGCATCAACACAACTATTACAAATCTCATTTTATCACATTTCATCACCAATGAATTCTTGTTCCAACAACAAAATAAATACCAAACGTAGTTCAACAGAGTAACTGAATAAGAATTTTATTCCTTAATTGAATACCAAATATGGCCCAAAATTTTTGTAGAATTAATTCTATGCAAAACTTTAGTTTTAAATTCTAAACCAAAAATTATTTAATTACTACAAAACTTTAATTTTAAAATTTTTCACTAGTTTTCCAAACATGTATGTATATATATATATATATATATATATATATTTGAGTCTAGAACTACACATATTTATAAGCTCATTAGATTTTGATTATTTTAGTTTGAGTTGGAATGGACTACTAAAGTGTAAGGTTTTCATTTTTTTTAATATTTGAATTCATATTTTATTTAAAAAAAGTGTCAAACTATTTAAATTAGTTAATGTTGGCCACTCATTTATAACATATATGCTCATGTTTTATATTATCTTCATTAATGAATAGATGATGGATCCCGCCAATCACTACAAGAAAAACTTATATTAGCGACGGAAAAATCCGTCGCTAAATTAGTATAATTCCGTCGCTAATATGTTTGCGACGGAAAAAATTCCGTCGCAGAAACGCCCGTCGCAAATCAGTTGCGACGGATTCTATGTCCGTCACAAAATTAGCGACGGAAATTTTCCGTCGCAAATGAATTTTGAGAATTTGCGACGGAAATCGTTCCATCGCTAATAATTTCGTCGCTAATTCAGTCGCTGTTTTGCGACGAAAATTTTCTGTCGCAAATTCCGTCGCTAATTTTCAGACTTTTTTTTAAATATATTTTGCCAGTAATGATAATTCTAAAGTTAATTGGAAACCTGTGAACAAATAGAAATATAATCAACAAGCACTGGCCAATAATTATAACATTTAATTACATCAAAAATTTTATATAACAAAAAGGTTTACTTGTTTTTTCATGATCCAACATGATGAAATATAAAGTCATAACAAAATATAAGTTTCAGCAAATAAACTAGTCTAGGGGGTGATCTGGGGGCTGTGTCTCATCATCATCATCAACAGTAGGAGTAACACAATGCCTATCAACAGAATTGATGAAGCGATCCATCATTGAACGCATATCACTGATGATGGTCGCCTGTGCATCAATCTTCTCCTTCTGAGTGTTAATTTCTTCCTTATGAGCCTTAAGTTCATCTAACGCAGGCTTCATCCGACGTTGTAGCTCCTCCTCAAAGCCAGGATGTAGATCTGATGGCGGGACAGAACAGGGACTAGAGGTACCAATCTCACGCGCCTCTGACCCAATGCCAAATATGCGCCCCTTCTTGTTCTTCCATCCTACCGCTTGCAGCCACAACTCCACATCGGTAGCATCATCATCCTGCTGTTCGCTACTCCCACTTGTTACTGGCGCTTGCGATGATTTTAATCTAATATATTCCTCCTGTTAAATGGATACAACCACATAATTTATTTTTGTTAATTACATAGTTGAGAAAATGAATGACAGCAATCGAAAGAGAGTGAAATATACTCACATAGACTTCTCGCGAGCTCTCATCAACGGTTTTGTGGCACATCCATGTTGTCAACCCTATAATTTCAAGGCATTCTTACATTGGAGTTTATGAATATTATAAACAATTTAATGAAAATATTAATTAGATGTATCTCATGCAGTTGTAATTAATTAATTAAAAGAGAATTGAACTTTGCATATAATGTTGAAATTTGTTATTTTAATCATTTTAACGTCATAATCTTCTTTGTCACAATGTACTTTGGGGTTAGTTTGTTTGGTTGATGTAAGTTGTTTTGTAGCAAAATAGTATGCACTATGATTATAAAATGTATCCAATCATGAAACAAGTGTTCCAATATTAAATACATAAGATTGTCATAAGCCAAATTCTCTCCTATGTACGTTGGTATGACTTATACTATTATCGAGAGCTAATAGAATCATGCCACATATTTATCTAGTCATGTTGCTCTCTTTTGAGGATAATATAATTAATTAAATGAAATAATTGACAAGTATAATTATATATAAACGTAGTGTTTACTAGCTTTGTATCGTACATACATCCCTTGAAAGAATAAACAATAAAACAATTAAGTAAAGTTAAATTAACTTTCAGCAAATATAAGTTTGGAATGAACTATAATAATTATGATAGAAGAAAATAAAAGTCATCTTCACTCACCTTAGTATAGCCAAATTACCTTTGAATTCACCCCAAGGTTGAAGAAATGTTGGAAAGGAACCCCCTAGAGACAATGGATCACACATAAGCAAAAAAGGAGAAAATTTTGAAAGAAAAGAAGGTTCTCCGCCCTTGTAACTCCTGTATTTTCTCCCATGGGTACACCACCATGAAACCAAACAAGCAATATTCATTATCATACCACAATTCCATTTATAACATACTCATATTTTCAACACAACATAATCTGTCACGTCCCAAAATTTGAGCACATGACCGGCACGGAAAGTGAATTTCATTTCACCTCCGTAAGCCTATCTTTCTCTTAAAAAAAAATCATACAATTCTTTTTCATGCAACCAAAACGAGTTCTGTATACATACTACAATTACTCACATTACATCACTGAATGAACCTACCCGATTACAGAGATTTCTAGATTTATACAACTTAGAATAAAACTTAACTATTATACCTTTATCCTGAACAAATGAAAAGGTAATTATGGACTAAGGATCCATAATTCCTTGTTCCGATATTTACCTTCAGCTGTCAACTCTGAAAAAAAATATCAATAAGAGGGGTATGAGCAAACCACGTGTCCAGTGAGTAGATAACACAATACTATGACAAAATAAAAATCATGCATCATAATGATAACATGCAGCAATCATACGTAGATCGATCATCATATGATATAACATTATTCATAATACTTCACAACAATATCCAAGTGAATCAAATGCATTTCAACAAAATTCAAAATTCACAACAGCAATCGATGAAATCAATTTCACACACAATTCCCGTACCAACCGGGTCGTCCAGAATACCTCTGGATCGTTGCCCGCGGCCCCCGCCGCATCCACCCTTATCGCTCCATTTATATTCTCCACCCTTATAGCTTCACATAGATTTCTCCATGGGGTGCACCACCATGCCTTTCCTTTCCAGTCAAACACAATCACAATCACATATAAAAACATCCTCAATCATAATCTTGAGCCACATACACAACTCAGTCATTTACAATTCAAGCCATAACATAATCAATGTGGTTCCAGCAACATAGCATGTATATAACATAACCCATAATATAGAACAATTATTCAACAATAACATACTTCAACTATCCGCATATGATTGAACTCAACAATCAGAGTATGATACATTTCAACTCAGTTCACATGTCATTCACAATCCATCATATAACCTCATTCATGAGAAAATAAGAAAATATAATTATATACATCACCTGGCACGTTCCACAATTGTTTGTCTCATCATCCCACATCATTCTCTTCAAATTTGGATATTCAACATATTTTCACTATGATGCAAAAAGTCAATAACAAAGATATTTAATCATAGCAAGTATTAACCCACTCACCTGGATTTCATGCTCTCAGCACTCCCACCTTGCACTTGACCATTCCTATTGTAACCAGATAAAAACCATCAGGGTTACGAAATAGAGAAATTTCCTACCACTACTCTTGACCTTCATCCACTTCTCAAATCATAACTCCTAACTGGTAATGAATATCCAGATGAAACTTATACCATTGGAAACTAGACTCAAAGAGCTTTTCAACGATATTAAAAAAAAAACTGATGCTACAGTAACGGTCAACGGTCAACGCAGCTACAGTAACGTTGACCGAGTCAACGCTACAGTAACGAGAAAATCTGGAAAAATTTTCTCGGTGAACAGTAATTCTGGGGAAAATTTTCGATGTTCTTCGTGTTCTTCATCCAAAAATCCAAAAATCATATCTAAAACAACATTTCTTTTGATTTCTTCTATGGGTTTTCATCCTTAATGTCTAAGGAGTGTTTTAACACCAAAACCCCCAATTTCTACCAACAATCCAAGCTCAAATCTCAAATTTTCATCAAGAACACTAACTTTTTCAAATATCCAAATTCTACGAATTTCTCATAGTTTTCTCCAAATTTCTTGTTCTAATAACATCATAAACCACCTAGGAATGTTTTAGATTAACATCCACACTTAAATTCATCCATTAAAATATTCTACAAAAATTTTGCAAAAATAATAACCAAGGATTTGATCTTGTAATAAGAGGAAGAAGAAGAAGAACATCAACTTACCAATCATCCTAACTTTCATAGCTTCCTTCCCAAAGCAAAAATTGCATGAATGATTGATGAAGAAATTCCTTTGCAAGCATAATCGAGAGAGAGAGAAAGTGAAGCTACGGGAGGGAGAATGAGAAAAAGAAAAGAATAAGGAGAAGTGTATACGCGTGGGCCCCACCAATTTCTTTTTCGATAAAATCGCTCATAGCCACCTTAGCTTATAAGATTTGTTCACTTTAATCCCTCTCGATGTCTCAAACTCCACTTTAACCTCGAATCCATCATCTTTTCGGTACCGGACTCATAATTCATTCCCATAAGCTCTATTTTTCTTCTCGGGTTCCTACTTGGTCATTTTTCAAAAGTCCTCTATACTTTCTTTTCTTTTCACTTTAGTCCTTGAGAATTTGTAAAAATTTCCTAAATTAAAAATAAAAATTTCTATTCTCACATTTTCTTCACTAATTCAAAAAGAAAATTTTTCACGTAATTAAATTTTTCACTAAACTTCAAAATAGGCTTTAAATATTCATATAAATTCTTGGGATATTACATAATCAATACAACATCAATCATATTTATTTCCAACTAGCATCATCACCAACACATAAATTTCCATAGGTGTCTTTCATCATATAAAAATTTCTAAAATGTGAATACTTAAAAACAAATTAAACAACATACCACTTCAATGTGGCCTCCATGATACATGATGATAAAAATTGAAGAATAAATGGGAAGATGTCATCACACTCACCTTTAATGTGGCACTAACTACCTTTAATCTTGTAAGTTGTTAATGGAAAAAGTGCTAAAAGATGATTCCCATGGCTTCCTAAAATGCATTAAAAATGGAGATAAAAGAGTAATTTAAAAACTGAATTTTTTGGCAAGTTAAAACTAAAATTTTAATAGGAAATTTGTTGCTGTAACAACTAGCAAAAAGGCCAGGGACCATTCTGCAAATTCTGCAGAATTTGTGCCCAACCAGTAGCCAGCAAAAAGGCAGGGACTATTCTGCAAAATTCTGCAGAATTCACACCCAAGCAGTAAAACAGGGCAGCAACGTGAATTCTGCAGAATTTCTACTTTTTGTTGCTCTGTTTTCGTCTCCCTGCACTATCCGTGAGCTTCCAGCAGTTTCCAACCCATTTTTATCAATTATATGAGTCTCCTAAAACCATATTTACCATCTAAAACATTCACAGACAAGATTAAAGACAAATCCAACAAAAAAATTCAAAATCGTCACTTTCTTTTCTTCACAGTTTTTCAGCACTATCTTTCACTAAATCATCTTCCAAAATTCAATAATTAACAAGTGAAAGGATATTAAAGCTACTTTCATCCTCCCTAGGTCAGAATTTATATATCTCCTAACTAGGGTTCACGAGAAGAGAAGAAGAAGAAAAAAAGAAAAGAAAAGAAAATCATTTGGCCACTTACTTGAATCTCCACCAAAGAGAAGAGAGACCAACTTGAAAGAGTCCCACCAGCAGCAAAAATGGAGTTCAGGCGTGAAGACAAGTGGAAGAACCGAGAAGAAGGAATGAAGGAGATAAGAGAAAGTGTGTATGTCGAAAAATGCCTCTGGAGAAAGGAGAAATGTTGATATATATTAGGGTAAGAAATTAAAGAATTCCAAGTGGGTCCCACATTCAAGTCTACACTTCTCATTCTTTAATTTTAATTGATACTAAATATACTTTCACATAATATATGATCTCAAATAAAAAATAAAATACCAGTCACATAATCAATTTTTTTTTAAAAAAAAATTTTAAACAAATAAATCCCTTGTGTCTCTTGTGTGTTCATTGTGAAGACCCAACATTTGAGTTTTTGACTGTGGCTTCCTCAAGAGGCTGAAAACCCTACCCAATCTCCATGTGCCACATATTCAAAGAATGGGACAGAAGAAAAAAAAAGAGAAAATTTTAGAAAAAATTGATAGGAAATGAGGGAAAAAAAATGGGAGGGAAGAAAAAAAGGAGGAAAAATTTTAGAAAATTTGATATAATTTTAAAAGATGGAAAATTAAAGAAAAAAGTTAGTAAAAAGAATAAAAAATTATAAGAATTAAAATTTATTTTTAGAGAAAAATTATTTTTTATTTTATGTAAAAATAGGAATTTAATGAAACGTAATTAAATAAATAATTAAAAAATATTTTATTTTAAAGAACTACTAAAAATTTGAAAATTTTATTCATTTTTTAATTATTTTATTTTAAAAAGTAAAAGTTATTTATACATTTTATTTAAAAAATAATTATATAAATTATTTTAATGAATATAAAAGTATTGTGAGAGAACATTAATGAATAATTAGTTTGATTCTTGAATAAATTTTGAGAGCCACTCCCTCTTAGAACAACAATTCATTGGAGTCCTTACACCTTTTATTTTATTTTTTTAAAATTAAAATTGCTAAGCCTTTTCAATAAAAATTCATATAAATCCTTATGAATAAAATAGGGAGGCCTTATTTCTTAAGAGAAGAGAATGAGAGAAAAAATATATAGTATATATAAAAATGATAATTTTATATAAACATTAAATTAATAAAATAAAATCTAAAAATTCATTTTAAAATGAAACATAATTTTTAGGAGGTATAAAATTTTTTTTTACAGTTTGTAAAAACTCCCCTAAACTTATTTTATTAACATTTATTTTTTAAGTGATTTGACAATTGGGGGAAATGTGAAAAAGAATGAGAGGGAAGAGATGTTTGCGATGAAATTTTTCATCGCAAAATTAAAAATTATTTGTGACAGAATTTTCTATTGCAAAATTAAAAATTATTTGCGACGGATTTTAGCGACGGAATTTTCCGTCGCAAAATAAAAATTACTTTGCGACGTAATTTTGCAACGGAAAATTGCGTCACTAATATTTGTGACTGAAATTTAATCAGCGACGAAAATAAATCCGTCGCAAAATCCGTCACAGATTCCTTATATTGTAATTTCAAATTTGCGACGGAATTTGCGACAGATTTACAACTAATTTCCGTCGCTAATTAAGGTCTTTCTAGTAGTGAATCCCATGATGTATGATTTATCTCGTTAAAATTATGTTTTGATTTGTTAAGTTCAGAAAGCATATTTGAAGGGTTGAATTATAGTGATATCAGATGAAATATTGTTTCTTTCAAAATTTGATTTACTTCGCAAATAATACTAAAATATTTTATTAAAAAACTAAAATATCTTCAATACCTAAAATGACATGTTGGCATTGAGTGAGGCAGATTATAATAATGACTATTGGAAGAATATTGAAGGCTTTGTCCAACCTACAAACATTTTTTTTTGGTGCATAATAAACAACGGCAATACCTTTTTTTTTTCATTTTATTCTTGCACTCATATTCAAAATTAGGCTCCTCCTTTTCGTTAGTAACAAATATTTTTCAATAATCAAGGTTAAAATATTTATTGAAAAAGATATTTACATTTGGTGCTAAGGAATATTTTAAATAGGGTTGTTTAAGAAGATGATATTTGTGAAAAATCAAAAGTAAACAAATATTCTTCAACATTAATCTTCCCACTACATTATTTTTACTAATCTTTATTTAAAAGAAATAAAAACTGTACAATATATTTGTACGATGAATTGATATAAGTAATTCTACAATTATTAAAACAAAATCGAAATAAATGCATTACATAACTACAATGTGTCAATGTCACAATCTTTGAAAATGGATATAACCTCTGTCTCTATCTATGTTGTTAAATTTCAAATTCAACAATTTATATTTTATAGTCTTTTTTAATAAAAAAATTATCAAAACTATTACTTAAAAATTAGACAATTAAATTTGAAATCTAACAACTCATATAAAGACAAACACCAAAATTCATTTTCAGCGTCATCAGTCGTAAGAAAAAATATATTAACAAGTATCAGGCGAGAGTTTATAACAAAGATTAAAAACATTGCTTGTCCACAACTCAGTCAGTGTTTTTTAAATAAAAAAATGTTAATCATTTTAAGAATACTTTAAAGATTTTTTTTTTCCAAAATGATTAATTTTAAGAAATCATTGAAATCGTAATTTGAAAATATCCTAACTAATTTAAACAAGGTTACATTCTCCCGTGTAATGGGAAAGTGGATCAATCATTGTGGTTCTCATAAGATATTTTAATTCAAGTGTAATTAATTTATAATTCGATTCATGTTAGTATTATAAAAACGAGTAAATTTTAATATTCTCTTACTTTAAAAGATGTTCAAATTACATGATATTTTCGTATGTTTTTAAAATTATATATAAAATTTCAATGAAATCAAGAAATAATCGAAATCATCAAGAATGAAGAATCATATAAATTAGTGTTTTGTATTAAAAATATTAAAATATAACTTAGCAAATATGTTTATTAAAATTGGATTTCAATGTTATTTATTTGAGTAAATTATACTCAGCTCTCCTTTAATATTTGTTGATGATGTTAAATTTCTGTACAATATATGTCTGTTTTTAAAATTTTCACAATCATATCAGAAATAAAATTATATTTTATGTTAAAACTTAACATTGATTAACATTGATTAATTAATCGTCATAATTATCGTGTTAAGAATACAGTTACAATTTTATGTTATGCAAAAAAAATGTAAAGTAACTTACTCTATTTATTTTTATTTAAAATAAAAATTAAATTATTGTTAACTTCTATTAAGCTTATGCTTAACAATATTATATTAAATCCCATATTATGTTTGAAATAAAATATTATTAATTATTATATTGTAATGATTAAATTTTAAAAAATTTTCTATATGTTTTTTCGTTGTAGTTATTTTCTATCAAATGATTTCAGAAATTCTTAAATTTATAAAAGTACTTATTTTTATATTAATCAAATACATACTTAATACTTAGCAAATTGTATACGTAGTAAATGTTTTAATTAAAACAAATTTAATTGTAATTGAAGGTTTATTATGGGAAAAGTTAAGTATTGCATATCTTTCAATTTCGAAAAAAAAAAGTAATTTTTTTATGGAAATTGTATAATTTAAACACATTTTGAATAATTTACCTTATAAAAAATTAAAACAAATATGGATACCGAGGAGGGTTGGATTTACTGACACCCACCCAACATACGAATGACGACGTCCGTCGCACTGAAAATTCCTATCATGGCATTGACTTGAGGTCAAAGGACTATTCAGTCTTTTAGTTAAAGGTTATGTTTGTCCTCACTGATCAATAAAATTTAAATTACGGACCTCGCTAATCCGCAAAGAAGGGCTTCATCTTTACCGTTTGTGTATTTCATCGGACGGTGGCCAATTATTCTTAGTTAAAAAAAAGGAGGGAAACAGACTTTAGACTAGATCCGGTCTCACTCACTCACTCACTCTCTCGCGCTCACTCGCCAGTATATAAATCTTGCTCGGGCACCCCGCCTTCAAAATATCTCTCACTTCATCCCTGTTACTCTTTCTCCAAGTTCTCGCAGACATTTCGATCTGATCTTCACCGCCTCAGGTATTTCTCTCTTCAAAGCCTGTCGTTTCCAGTGCATTTATCTCATTCTTCGCAAATCTGCTTCAGTTTTGTTCCGAAGTTGTTCAGTTTTACGCATTGGATCTGTTCTGTTCTGAAATCTGAAAGTAGTATCTTCATTACAGTGATTTTACCTTTTGCTGCAGTGGTGAACTTGAATTTACGTTAGACAATCCATGGAGTCTCAGCTTTCATAATTTTAGCTTCATAATTTCATGTATGATTGGTATCAGTTCGTATGCCGGTTTTGTTTGTTTCCGTAGAATTTGCTGTGTTGCTTTATTTATGATGTGAGTTCAGACTCCTGCCTGTGACATTGCGTTCTTCCTTATCTTTATTTTAAATCCCATATCGTGTCTAATGCTGAAACAGAAGTAGTATAGTTACAGTAAATTGTATAGTAACCGCATTTGTTTCAGTGAATTTCGCTTGTTCTGTAGTATCTCGGTCGAGTTCTTTTCTGTTCGAACTTCCTGAATTAGATCTTCTGAGAACTATTAAATTGTAGGTTAGATCGAAATTTTGGGCTTAACGTAGTGTACTATCGATGGATGTTATATTATCTATAATCTGAACATCGGAGATTAAGCTGAACTTTGAATTTGTCATTTGATTACAGGGAAAATGAGAGAGATCCTTCACGTTCAGGGTGGACAGTGTGGTAACCAGATTGGTTCCAAATTCTGGGAGGTTGTCTGCGATGAGCATGGCATAGATCCGACTGGAAGGTACATTGGAAATTCAGATCTGCAGCTGGAGCGTGTGAATGTCTACTACAACGAAGCTTCTTGTGGAAGGTTTGTTCCACGTGCAGTGCTTATGGATCTGGAGCCTGGTACTATGGACAGTGTACGCACTGGTCCTTATGGCCAGATCTTCCGTCCTGATAACTTTGTTTTTGGACAATCCGGGGCTGGAAACAACTGGGCAAAGGGACATTATACGGAGGGTGCAGAGCTTATAGATGCTGTTCTTGATGTTGTAAGGAAGGAGGCTGAGAACTGTGATTGCCTTCAAGGTATCATTCATATATAATTTCTTGATGTCGGTGCAGATCTCTTTGATTTTGTACAATTGAGACTTGCGGTTTCTAAAATGCCTTTTTAAGATTTCAAAATGCTAAATTTCTAACTAAATGACTTAAAGTGAAATTATGTTTCAAATTATATGGAATTAGTAATGTAGTTTCCTCATTATTAATCATTATGATTAAGTACTTTGGATGTCCAAAATGCACTTATATAATGGATTGCTAAGGTTTCTCCTTAAGATGGACAATAATATGAAGTGATCTTTTGTTTATCTGCTTTACAGATAACGATTGAATTTTCGGTCTTCTATGCACAATAATATATATTCCAAATGTTTGAATACTTATTTTTTTCTTGACACTAAAAGGGAAGTGTTTAAGCAGTTACCTAATTTGTTTAGGAAGTCCCTGCAGTTTTCTGAATTTTGGTGGATTATTTAGCATAAATTATCCCATTTTGCAGGATTTCAAGTGTGCCACTCCCTGGGTGGTGGAACTGGCTCTGGGATGGGTACTCTGCTGATTTCTAAGATCCGAGAGGAGTACCCTGACAGAATGATGCTCACATTCTCTGTGTTTCCTTCACCTAAGGTGTCAGATACAGTTGTTGAGCCTTACAATGCCACTCTTTCAGTTCATCAGTTGGTTGAAAATGCAGATGAGTGTATGGTGCTAGATAATGAAGCTCTATATGATATTTGCTTCAGGACTCTTAAATTAACAACTCCCAGCTGTGAGTACTGAATTCTTAGTTTTTCTTGAGTATGTCATATCTATATGAATATATGTGGAGCTGTGCTTACTTGATTTATCCCCTCAAATTGCACATAGATTTTACATCTCAAGAGTTTCATATGTTTTCTTGTATTGCTTCAATTATGTAGTAAGCTCCTAATCTGGTCGATTGTAAGTGACTCATCCGAGTGCCAATTCACTTGTAGGGTATATGTATAATTTTATGTCAAAGATTTCTTATGGTCTTTCTGATGTAGATACAAAAAACTGTCGTTAGTTGTCAAGACTTAGACATGGTATCAGTGCAATTTCTTTAATTTGTGAGATATGCTAGTCACTCTCTCATGCAACAGGCTGTATTCATGAGTTCCTTATTGGGGAGTTATGGTTATGGATGATGAAAATTATGATGTGGATTGTGATTTTGAAATTTAATCTCTGGACGGTAATTCAGAACTTAAGTAGTGTTTCTCCATCAATCTCATTGTTATGGCTTCGATAATATCTGATTCATACACTTCAGGAATTTCTGTTTCTGCTCTGATGATTGTTCTGCCTCACTATATTAGTTTTGGAATGTCTTAATTCTGTAGTTGGGTCCTCTTTTCTTATTGCTTTTTCTTTTTTGGGCTGTAATGGCTCACGTTGGGTAATGGTTTGTTGCAGTTGGTGATTTAAACCACCTGATCTCAGCAACCATGAGTGGGGTCACTTGCTGCCTTCGATTCCCTGGTCAACTCAACTCTGACCTCCGGAAACTTGCAGTGAATCTCATCCCCTTCCCTCGTCTTCACTTCTTCATGGTTGGCTTTGCTCCTCTGACCTCCCGTGGGTCCCAGCAATACCGCGCATTGACAGTTCCAGAGCTGACCCAACAAATGTGGGATGCCAAAAACATGATGTGTGCTGCTGATCCTAGGCATGGACGCTACCTTACTGCATCAGCCATGTTCAGGGGTAAGATGAGCACCAAAGAAGTCGATGAGCAAATGATTAATGTCCAAAACAAGAACTCTTCTTACTTTGTTGAGTGGATCCCCAATAATGTTAAGTCAAGTGTCTGTGACATTCCACCTAGGGGGCTTTCTATGGCATCCACCTTCATTGGGAACTCAACCTCCATTCAGGAAATGTTCAGGAGGGTGAGTGAACAATTTACTGCCATGTTTAGGAGGAAGGCTTTCTTGCACTGGTACACAGGGGAAGGTATGGATGAAATGGAATTCACAGAAGCAGAGAGCAATATGAATGACCTTGTGTCCGAATATCAGCAGTATCAGGACGCCACTGCTGAAGAGGAAGGGGAGTATGAAGATGAAGAAGAGGAAGGAATGGAGCCAATTTGAAGGGAGGTAGATGAAGTAGTAGGATGATGTCTCCTACTTATTGTATTATGCAATATGATGCATATGTCTATTCAAGTTCTACATGATGAATGTAATTAGTCTTGGTTTGGGAGAAGCTGGTGAGTGAACATGATTTGGAGGATGAAGATGCCGATTCTCTTTCTCCAGGTCGCGCAATAGAATTATTAATTGTAGTGGGAGTTTGAAAGTATTCATGCCGTGCCTATATGTCTGTTTCATATTGGCTTTGTTTGTTATTTCTCTGGTACATTGGATCATGTTGTCAGTGATATTTTGCTATTCTTGTGCCATTGCCTTTTATAATTTGGAGCATTGAAATGCTTAGCTTGGAATATGTCATTTTCTTATTGATTGCGGGAATCCATTGTTTCACCCACCTTTTTTTCTTGCTGGCAGAAGAGCCGTTTACCTGGCACATACATTCTCGTTATTATCAGTGATTAGATGAGACGAGTCCCTCAGTATTTTCTTTCTGGAACCAAATGATATAATCTTTCATTAGTTAATTCAGTAATATATTTTATATATAAATTTAATTTGTTAATAAAAATAAATTCTGGAAAAATAAAATATAAGTTAGTTAAATAATTATAAAGACCATAGTTATTAAATTTGGATTGAACCAATTGATTTAATTGATTAGATTGAGAATAGAACCTAATTTAGTTCAAAACAAAATCAGATCTAATGTAGTCAAATCTGACTTTCAAAATTTAGATAAAAAAAACAAAGTTGGTGCAATTGATTTTTATTTTAATATCTACAGATGTGTCCCCATTTGGAACAGTATTATTATATGCATAATTGGTCCTCTACAACATTATGACTTCATGAAGTTTTCTCCCAAAAGTGGTCCTCTAGACCTATTAAAATAAATTACATTATCTTTGTAACTCGTAACATGGGTGATAGTGCCCAGTCAACATGTGACCTTTAGATAAAATTACACTAATTACATTTTTTTTGACAACTTAATTTATTGGTAGGAACAACATTGTCGTCTATTGTAATTTTATTCAACTTAAATTTAGATTAGTCGACACTTATTATCTATTTTGATTCTACCCAACTCAAATTCAAATGAGTCGATACTTTTGTAGTGTTCGAACATCAGGTGATTGTTCAAAAAGAAAAAGTAATTTTATTGCTGCAAGGTTAGACAATTAGTTTTCATGTCAACTTAATCCCTCTGGTCTTATTTAGAACACTAAAATTGTCCTCTCTTATTTAGAAATCACATGAATCAGGAGCATACAATATAAATATTGAAATGATGAAGCCACAAATTAAACATCTCAAGAAAAATAAGATAATTTTGAAAGGAAGCACTCGAAATTTCATTATTTTAAGGAGCCTGATTGGACTTAATTAGTAGAGATTACTGAAGATAAGCTTGAAACCCATGCTAGAAAAGGGGGTAATGTGCTGGGATTTGCTGCTGTCACGTCCCAAAATTTGAGCACGTGACCGGCACGGAAAGTGAATTTCATTTCACCTCCGTAAGCCTATCTTTCTCTAAAAAAAAATCATACAATTCTTTTTCATGCAACCAAAACGAGTTCTGTATACATACTACAATTACTCACATTACATCACTGAATGAACCTACCCGATTACAGAGATTTCTAGATTTATACAACTTAGAATAAAACTTAACTATTATACCTTTATCGTGAACAAATGAAAAGGTAATTATGGACTAAGGATCCATAATTCCTTGTTCCGATATTTACCTTCAGCTGTCAACTCTGAAAAAAAATATCAATAAGAGGGGTATGAGCAAACCACGTGCCCAGTGAGTAGATAACACAATACTATGACAAAATAAAAATCATGCATCATAATGATAACATGCAGCAATCATACGTAGATCGATCATCATATGATATAATATTATTCATAATACTTCACAACAATATCCAAGTGAATCAAATGCATTTCAACAAAATTCAAAATTCACAACAGCAATCGATGAAATCAATTTCACACACAATTCCCGTACCAACCGGGTCGTCCAGAATACCTCTGGATCGTTGCCCGCGACCCCCGCTGTAATACCCGTTAATTTCAGAATATAATTCGCTTAAGAGTATTTTAGAATTCTACAACGTTACTTTAGTTATTGATTTTGGTCATTTTTAATTTTCATATTTAATTGTTCTCTTTGAATATTATTTATGAAAATTGAGTTAAATGACTGGACTAAATATTTGCACAATGAGGGATATATTCCAAGAATGGTGAAATTCATGGAAAAGTGGTTTCAGAATGGTCAATTAATCCATTTATTGTAAATTGACTGAATGGGTTTGGATGTTGGGTTATGGATACCCATGGGTTATTGAATAACCCATTAGAAATATTTAATATAAAGTTTCAATAGTAACCCTCACTTTTTCACTCAGCCGAAGGAAGCAGAAAAGATTTCTCTCTCAGTTCTTCATTTTCTTCTCAAATCATTTCCTTGATCTTCAGAATTTCTGATTATTTGTTCGGTTCAAAAGCTTTGTAAGGATCAAAGGTAAGCTTTAATCCGATTATTTTCCTTAAATTTCAGTTTATATACAAGATCAGAGGAGGTTTTGTTCTTGAAGATTTTGATGATAATTCATGAATCTCAGTTGTTTTAGAAGTTATATTTGAGTTATAATCGGTTAAAAGAGTTGAGATTCTGGTTTTGAATCAAAAGAAAGGAAAGGATGAATTTTTTTGAAAGATTTTCTGCAAAATTCGAAGTACTGTAGCAACTGAAAATCTGAAATTTTTCTTCGAGTTACTGTAGCGACCAGAAATTTCGGGAAAAAATCTGGAAAATTTTCTTCGGGTACTGTAGCAGTTACTGTAGTGTCGGCAGTCAACGGTACTGTAGCAGTCAACGTTACTGTAGCGAACCAGCACTGTAGCGAACCGACACTGTAGCAAATCGTTACTGTAGCAAATCGTACTGTAGCAACCCGTTACTGTAGCAGTCAGAAAATTTTACGTATTTTCGTGATTTTATTTCCTTTCTTATGATTCCTTGTAATATATTTTACTAGGAAATTTTCCTACACAAATTCTAGTGTGGAACAAGGTAAACTTGGACAAACATCAAGGTGAGTGAATAACCTTGCTCAACTAATTTGATATTACTAGTCAAAGTACAATATAAGTCCCATTTACAATATTATTTGGATAATAAGCAATTAATTTTTCATATGGGAGTATATGATGATCAGTAGAAATAAGAGTATGAAGAAATTATTTATTTCATGACAATTGTACTATGTGATGAATTCTCACTATTTTATTAATGAGTAAAGATCTACGGGATCTAATACACGAGTTTGAAAGGGTTAAAGTCCCATACTACTCTGTGTATATCTAAGAAAGCTCATACACGAGTTTGAAAGGGTTAAAGTCCCATACTACTCAGTGCATACCTATGAAACCTATACACGAGTTGAAAGGGTTAAAGTCCCATACTACTCGGTGTATATCTAAGAAAGCTCATACACGAGTTTGAAAGGGTTAAAGTCCCATACTACTCAGTGCATATCTATGAAACCTATACACGAGTTGAAAGGGTTAGAGTCCCATACTACTCGGTGTATATCTATGAAATCTGATTCATGAGTTTGAAAGGGTTAGAGTCCCATACTACTTGATGTATAAGACAATTAAATATATGAGTAAATGTGGTATTTGTACTTTTGATATTTTATATAGTACAGTTATTTACTTACTGAGTTTTTAAATAAACTCACACTCCCTATGATTATTTTTTTTCAGATACAGAAAACAAAGAACAAGAGTATCCGTTTGAAGAATAGAAGCCCCTTGGAATTATCCTCTATTTCTGTCTGGTGGGATACCAGTACTTATTAATGTGGATACTAGGAACGCTCTGTACTTACTATAGGTCTCCTAGGCTTGCGATGAGATAGAAATATCAGACTATGTATGTCTATATTTGCTTATCAGATGAATATAATTCTGTAGTGTGGAATGAATGATTAAGGTTGAATGTAAAACCTTACAGAATATATGAATATAACGTATGTTTGAGAATTATATCAAATGAGTAGTATTTTTTTACATGCTCAATTTTTGGGATGTGACACCCGCCGCATCCACCCTTATCGCTCCATTTATATTCTCCACCCTTATAGCTTCACATAGATTTCTCCATGGGGTGCACCACCATGCCTTTCCTTTCCAGTCAAACACAATCACAATCACATATAAAAACATCCTCAATCATAATCTTGAGCCACATACACAACTCAGTTCACATGTCATTCACAATCCATCATATAACCTCATTCATGAGAAAATAAGAAAATATAATTATATACATCACCTGGCACGTTCCACAATTGTTTGTCTCATCATCCCACATCATTCTCTTCAAATTTGGATATTTAACATATTTTCACTATGATGTAAAAAGTCAATAACAAAGATATTTAATCATAGCAAGTATTAACCCACTCACCTGGATTTCATGCTCTCAGCACTCCCACCTTGCACTTGACCATTCCTATTGTAACCAGATAAAAACCATCAGGGTTACGAAATAGAGAAATTTCCTACCACTACTCTTGACCTTCATCCACTTCTCAAATCATAACTCCTAACTGGTAATGAATATCCAGATGAAACTTATACCATTGGAAACTAGACTCAAAGAGCTTTTCAACGATATTAAAAAAAAAAACTGATGCTACAGTAACGGTCAACGGTCAACGCAGCTACAGTAACGTTGACCGAGTCAACGCTACAGTAACGTTGACCGAGTCAACGCTACAGTAACGAGAAAATCTGGAAAAATTTTCTCGGTGAACAGTAATTCTGGGGAAAATTTTCGATGTTCTTCGTGTTCTTCATCCAAAAATCCAAAAATCATATCTAAAACAACATTTCTTTTGATTTCTTCCATGGGTTTTCATCCTTAATGTCTAAGGAGTGTTTTAACACCAAAACCCCCAATTTCTACCAACAATCCAAGCTCAAATCTCAAATTTTCATCAAGAACACTAACTTTTTCAAATATCCAAATTCTACGAATTTCTCATAGTTTTCTCCAAATTTCTTGTTCTAATAACATCATAAACCACCTAGGAATGTTTTAGATTAACATCCACACTTAAATTCATCCATTAAAATATTCTACAAAAATTTTACAAAAATAATAACCAAGGATTTGATCTTGTAATAAGAGGAAGAAGAAGAAGAACATCAACTTACCAATCATCCTAACTTTCATAGCTTCCTTCCCAAAGCAAAAATTGCATGAATGATTGATGAAGAAATTCCTTTGCAAGCATAATCGAGAGAGAGAGAAAGTGAAGCTACGGGAGGGAGAATGAGAAAAAGAAAAGAATAAGGAGAAGTGTATGCGCGTGGGCCCCACCAATTTCTTTTTCGATAAAATCGCTCATAGCCACCTTAGCTTATAAGATTTGTTCACTTTAATCCCTTTCGATGTCTCAAACTCCACTTTAACCTCGAATCCATCATCTTTTCGGTACCGGACTCATAATTCATTCCCATAAGCTCTATTTTTCTTCTCGGGTTCCTACTTGGTCATTTTTCAAAAGTCCTCTATACTTTCTTTTCTTTTCACTTTAGTCTTTGAGAATTTGTAAAAATTTCCTAAATTAAAAATAAAAATTTCTATTCTCACATTTTCTTCACTAATTCAAAAAGAAAATTTTTCACGTAATTAAATTTTTCACTAAACTTCAAAATAGGCTTTAAATATTCATATAAATTCTTGGGATATTACAGCTGCTCAACTACATTGGATGCGGATGTTCAAATGTGGGGATATTTCACATTATCATAATATAAAATCTAGACTATTTATTCTATGTGATTGGATGATCTATTTTTTTATTAAAAAAATAGTTACAAATATAAACTGTCTGATCACATAAAATAAATAATTCAAATCTCACAACACTACGATAAAAAATATTTTCAAATCAAAGAATCCGCATGTTGAAGTGAGTGGCAATGTCGGCAAATTTAGATTGGAGAGTTGGGGGGCTCACAGGTCAAAGATCAAGAGATGTTGAATAAGGTTGTCTCTGATATTTGGCAGTCTCTGCAGATGTCTTGGGGAAAAAGCACTGGTTAAGTTAATTAAAGTGTGATGATAGTTAGAGAGAAGCTAAATATGACGAAATCACTCTTACGTAATTTTTTTAAAAAGTTAAATAGCATTTTTTGTCCTATAGTTTTATTTAAATTTGATTTTTATTTCTATAATTTCAAAATTTAGATTTTGATCTCGATAATTTTTTAAGTCATAGAAAATAATCTTTATTAAAAAAGTTTGCTGCCTTATGAAATAACATGACAAGTAACATCTGATGTGGTTGGTAACGAAGAAATTTATGCTAATTAGAATATATTAGTCAACACCATATAAGCAAAGACTAATGTAATTAACAGTAAGAACAATTTTTTGTGACTTTGAAAATTATAAGAACTAAAATGTGAATTTTGAAATTATAAAGACTAGAATCAAGTTTGGACGAAATTATAGAGAACACAAGTAGTATCTAATCTTTTTTTTTTTTTTTAAATTCCGAATCATATAAGCTTTCATTGTATGCAATTTAATGGATATGACCTACCAAAAAGAAATAAAGAAGATGGGGTAAGTTGGTTGTTAACACAGTAGTGGGCCTAGTCCAAAATTTCCTTTTTATCAGAAAGGTATAGGCTTTTTAAATAATGGCCTATAGATATTTTACCCTACTTGCGTCGGGTTTGCATGAGAAAAAGGTACTAAGCCTTTTTAATTTTTAAAGAATATATCCTAATCTGTCCCAAAAAAAAAACTTTGCTTTTCTACAAGCTCTACAAAGGAATTTAATATGACAACAAACTTAAAAACATTCTCAGTAATCACAAAGTATTATTTCGTTTAATTTTGTCTCATTTATTGTTAATTTTTCAAACTTGGAAGACGTAGTGTGTGGAGGAATATCCCGACAATTTCGACATTATTTTGATGTTCACATTAATAAATTACAATAAACATGCAGAGGGCCAATGACATTGGCTTTAGTCTTTCCTAATTTGTAGGCTCATAATTTAATTACAATATAATATTGTTATTGTCTTTCGTGCATTTTAAGTAATTATCTGAATTGTATATTATCTTTCAGATATATATATATATATATATATATATTTTTTTTTTTTTCTGGATAGACATAATGTATCTATATCTAAGTGTACCATTAAGTGAGTGTTACATGTAATTTGGACAAATTTTATGGCATTAAATCTATATATTTGGTTGTTAGTTTTATATAGTATAAATAATTGTAGAGGTCTATTACATAGCGCAACTAATTGAAGGAATTTCAAATCAAGCCCTTGTATCTTGGTATCATTCTTTTTTTATTAAAAAAAAATGTAAGAGATGTGTTGTCTTGAAAGAAAGTTCCTTTTCTCTTTGGGGATCATTGCAATGTACTTTCATTAAGTTTTAAATGTTTATAAAAGACTCTTTTATTAAGTTGATTGTCAATTATTAGTCAATAATTTAATTAACTTTTTTAATGCTCAATCAATTTAAATGTGTCACATAGACATTATATGACAAGAGATACATTTGTCTTTTCAACTAAAAAAAATTAACAAATTAATAAATCAGGAACAAAAAAAAAGATTTAAAAGACAAATATATATCTATAACTTCGATATCATTGTAATCTATTTAAATTAACTTGACATTAAAATATTGATTAGACCGTTGATTAATGATCAACTTGACAATCAACCTAACATAAGAATTTTGCAAACATTTAAAAGTTGAGGAGAATTTTTTTTTTTCTAGATTTAGAAGTTCATGGAATCAATTGCAAGAACACCAAAGTTCATAGGGATCCTATGCAATTTATCCTATTTAATTATATTATATTCTTCAGAGTCAAGTCCAACTAACCATCAATGGTACCTGTGAAGTCTAGTAGGTAGCAATTCAAAAGCTAATTAAGGGAAAGGGAATTAACCCACCGACTTAGAATGAGAGGACCAATGTTAAAGTGCTTTATTAATTCATAGTCATATCCTCTATTGATTAATCATAATGTATAGGTGAAGAACTAGGAAGCCTAAATTATTAGGTGTGACATCATTCCTTCCCTTCTCACCTTCTCCCACTTTGACTTACAAGCCTTGCCTCCAAAATCAGAGAAAAAAAAAAAAAGATATCAAAAGCGTCAACTAATTTTAATAATTAAGATTGTGAATTATATACGGTTGCTTACATTACATGCATGCATACAATGTAATTGCATTATGAGGCTTCGGTCATTGAATATGGATCCATAGCCTTCAATTTTAACACAGATCATTTGATGCACATTTAACTTTTTATTTTTTTAATTTTTTTAAAATTATATTACTCATTAGATCTGATAATTATAAATCGAAATCTAATTGTTAGTAAAATTTAAAAAAAAAAACAAATACAAAAAATACGTAAATTATTGAATGCAACACATTCAACAGTCTAAATTGGAGCTGGAGGCTCATTCATCATTGCTTCTTTTATGAAAAATTGTTCAAATATACAAGCTAAGATTCTAGTATATACTCAAACCCTTTTTATTTGAATTCCATGTTTTCTTTCAAAAAAAAAATTCATTGTTTTAGTAATATTTATTTCTTTATTTATATTTATATTTTACAATATTGGTTAGTGGTTATAAAAAGGATAAGATATTGATCATATGACACTTCCTTTATCCTAACACTATTTCACTTCTAAATTGCAAAACAAGATTGGAATTGGAATGGAAATAGAAAGTGACATCCCTTTCTAATGCTTCTCTTTTATTTTTTTCTGTGTTTGTTTTCACACACACCTTAGGAAGAGAAGTAGTCATGAATGGAGGTCCAACTTTAGACACAAAGTGGGTGGGAGGGAGAGATTGATGCTGATTAGTTTAAATACTCCAATACTTGCTTTTTTTTTTTTTTATATGCAAAGGTTTAGATTCTATATTTGTCAATGAAGAAAATTAATACTATAAAAATTATACACTTTTATGATTTGATCTAATTTTTAAATTAAATTAGTCAAAGTTCAGTAAATTTTTGAATATTTGTATTTTTTTTCTTTAAAAAAGTAAGTGGGAGAGAAGCAGGTTGTGAAATGATGCCCATAAAATATGTGGCCTTCAAATGTGAGAGAAGGACAAACAAAGGGACACAAAACAAAATCTTAGAGCTCCACAACTCACCTTTGTGGTCCTTAGATTCCCCACTTTATAACAAATGGACTGTCTTGGCCTCTTTTGTGCAGGGCTAAGGTACACCCCACAAATAATATTAATAGAAAATAATAATAATAATAATAATAATAATAATAAACTATATATATTGCTTCATGGAGATGAAAAAGTAGTTAAAGTATGGAATTTTTGATATTCAAGAGTTAAAATTTTGTAATGTGTTTGGTATGATATTCCTATATTTTCTTTTAAAAAAGTGTACTTTAGATAAAAGAAACCTTATATATTTAATGTCATTCTTTAGTTGATTTTCTTAAACGTTTTTTAATTTTCCTAATTAGTTATACAACAACTTACTTACAAATGTTATATAAAAATGCTTTAATTAAATTATATACAATGAATCTAATAACTTTTTAGAAAAGTGAAATTAGGGTTTAGGTTACTTGAGTGATTAATTTTATATGGCAAATTAAAATTAAATACACCCATAAAAGGTAAACTCTTACTTGGTAATTCAATTCTTATAAAGTAGGTTAATTTGAAATTTTTTCCATACTGTATTTCTGCAAATTGTATAATCATACTCAAGTAGTTATGATGGTAACATGATTGAAAAATTGGACCGTAAGGAAAAGTTAGAATTATATAGGAAACTTTATTGTACAATCCAGTCCCTTATTTTTATCTCTAATTAGAATGATCCACCATGTTCAATAGATTCCAAGCCATACATGACTAATAGTGAGTATGAATTGGGTTGGACGAAATTTTAATTCATGATTAAAAAATTTTGTCTCATCTCAACTTATAATGGGTTGTGAATTAGTTTTATGGGACTATTTATCTTATTTAAAAAATATATTTTTAGTTATTTTAATGATAAAAATTAGATAGTGAAATAATCATATTTAAAAAAATTAAATTAAAACTTTTTTAAAAAATATATTAAACTTTTAAAATTGGTCATTTTTCTTTTTTAAAATATAATTTTAATTATTTTAAATGACAAAAATTAAGTATTAAAATTATGAACTTTTAAAAAATAAAATTAAACTTTAAAAAAAAATAAACTAAAACTTAAAATATAAAAAATAAAAATTACAAATAAAAAGTACATCCATCCCAAATCATTTAAACTCCAAAAATTTTAATAGGTTAAACCAAAAATGCTTTTTTAAAATAAAATATTAAATTATTGACCCCCTATTATATTTGCAAAATTAGGTTGAGCTGTTTAGTTGGCAGCAATAGGTGATAATATGGAACATATGTGTGCCTTTGAAGGGAGTGAATGAACTATCTTTGAGGTCGTAAGTCAAAACGGACAGCTAATAACTATTACTGTATTATTTTTGAGAGTTAGTGACTCAATCACGTTACAATGAAAGTTTATTATTAGTCCATTAACGAAGGAAAGGAAAAGGTAGTTACCCTTTTAACATGTGCTTCTCTCTTTCTTCATTTATTTTAAATTGCTCCTCTTTTGGAATTGATGCTAATCAAAATTTGACTCCACAATTGTCCAATGCCATGCATCAAGGGTCACTCCTGTTCCAATGTTCTACAAAATTCCTCAAAAAAAAGTCAAAAAATCAGAAAATTTAAAATTTGTTTGGTTTAAGCATTTTTTATTTTTATTTTTACTGAAAATAAAAAATAAATTTTAAAATAAATTGAATTAAATTTAATAGAAATATTTTTTAAAAATATTTTTTAAAATATATTCAAATATGAAAACGCCAAAAGAATATTTTTAATATTTTAAAAAATATATTTTAAAAATAGAAATAAAAAATAATTTGACAAACCAAACAAACCCCAAAAAATTTAAAAGCAATCCTAAATTGTTTGACTCAAAGTTGAAGACCGCCATAGATCAACAAGAGATTTTAGATATCTTTTTTTCTTGGTCTTTTAACAAATATTTTTCATTAGAGACAGGCACTGTGAAGTATTAACTGTGAACAACTCTTTTAGATAAAATTCGAACTCTGATTTGCCAGTAGAAAACTTCTATTTGAGATACTAATTGACAAATCTTTAAAAGTTGAATTTTGCAACAAATTTACTTACACCACAAGTACCAAGTTTTTTTTTTTTCCACTTGCAAGTCACGGTTCATTTTGTCTTACTATAAGCATTAAATTCCCTACTCAGAGCCGTAGTCTACTCTACCGCCCTACTCTTGTGAAAAAAATTGCTTTTGCTTTCCACTGATAGCCTGCGTTCTCTTTCTTGATAATATGTTATTTCAAACATTTTCTCAGGTTGTAATACATGGAGGAGGAGTGATGGTATAACTTTATTGATTTTGGCATTCATTGATTGAATAAAGGGTTCAAAAACTATGGTGGAAGACCAATACAATAGGTAGGGTTTCTGACAAAGTTAGGTGATGAAATGAAAAAGCGGAAACAATGGGAGTTCTATAAAGACAATCATTTTGGAAGCAAAGTTGATAGTTAAGTGCAATCCTGGACGACCAAAACTTGTATATACTCAATGTCTTTTGACTTGGGGAAGGAAACAAAGTGCTTCTGAGTTTACTTCCCTCTTCAGAGTAACAATGGAATTGACTTGTTATTGTTCATGGTGAAGCGGATCAAGAGGAAGCATCACAGATAAGGTTAGTCATAGCCCTTTTCAGTTCTCTCACCCCATTTGGGAAAGGGGAGAGCCTTATAAAACTGCAGCTCTTGTTCTTGCATACAGAAATCCCTATCTTCGTCCATGAGCCCAATGCCTGCTGTTGTTCCCGGGTTTCGCGTGTGGATTCCGGAAGCCATTCCCTTGCTTGGGGAGATCATGCAACTCCATAACTTGTATTGTCCGCTGCCTCTTGGCTGCAAACAAAAATGGCATAGCAGCTTCAACAAATTAAGTTCAAAACTGTAAAACATGCACAACACTTGTAAATATGTGTGTATGTGAGCCAAATCACTGGAAGTGAAAAATTAAGGACATCGGTACCACAGGAGAAATCACAAACCATTTTCAGCTTGTTGATAAGACTCCTGAAGTTTCCTTTTAGTGGCTTCTAGCTTAACTTGGACTGAAGCATCATCCGAGCACTTGAATTTCTGACAAACAATAAGTGAAAAGGTTAGACAAAATTCAAATCTACAAAAAATTGGAGAATATAGAAATTCTTCCTTACATTTTGCTGACCAACCAGAGGCTTCTTTGGGATAGCACTCTTATCTACTTTTTGCTGCATCTTTGGCCCTGTACTGCTTTTTTGCAGCACACACGATTTTGGTGGTCTGCCAGAGACAGAATCAGCACTAATCGGTTCATTTTGTCTCACAGCAACCTCGTTCTTCTTTGCTTGATGACTCTTACTCTCCTTGGCCTCATTGGAAACCTGTGGCTTCCTCTTTGCTATGTTTTGACTGTCCACAGATGGTTTTCTTATATGTTCACGGGTCTTGGTGAATTCCCCACCACATCGAAAATCTGAAACAAAATTCCCCATTCATAATTATTTATCTAAGAAATGGGGGATTTAAGTAAGAACAGAATTGAGAAAGCAAGCTAGAATGAGCATAAGATAATGCAAATTCAACTCACTTCCATCATCATCAATGCCATCAAAGAACTTCGCATAATCCAGATACGTGACATCCAACCAAGAGAAGTGAGGGTCAGTTTTAAACTATGAAACCCTGCATTGAGTAAGTAGGGGAAAGGGGGAATGATATAGTTAAATACCTGAGAGAGTTCCATTGAACCAGTTGGAGCGGCAAAGAAAGCCCCTTCGTCCATAGGAGGTGATGGAAGCCCTTCCTCTTCATCAACAACAGATGGATTTGCTGAATCTGGGGTGCCTTCTGAACCTACAAATCATCAATTAAAGTCCACTTTCAAACATCTCTCGATTTAGAAAGTTGTGAATGAGTCATAAGATTATATCGATTACTATGAAGGCAGAAAAAAGTTTTACCTGCAATAGCTGCTGTAGCCTTGACCCATTCATCTACCATTCCTTTCCAGCCACTGCATTTCAGAACCATGTTTAGAACATATAGTCTGCGGTCAATTATGCAACTAAACAAATAAAACAGATTCGCCACATGAATATAATGAATCAATGATAAAAGACTGAACAGACATGATTTCCTAGCCTAACTATGCTTTAATCAACAAATCCTCATCAAACTCAAATGAATACTACACTTGGACATAAAGGACACAAGCAACTAAGAAAACAGATAGGTCAACACAACAGAACCAAATTTGTTGATGGAGTACTCTGACCTTCATTCACGTTCATAAACAAAATCATACAAGGATAGAAAACACCTGATCGGCATAAAAGAAACTTTACAGGCAAGATAGCAAAGAAAGATCTTGCACAAACAAAATCAGATGAAATAACATGTAGCAGAAGACAAGTTCATTTTCTTTCATAGAACAAGCCGAGAATATATGCATGGCAAACAAGTATCCCGGGAAATTGATTCTTACTCGATAAGAGTCCGCGCAAGTTGACGAATCTCCTTTGATCCATGCTTCCGAAGAGGATTGACAGCCTTTCCAATCTCAGTACCCTGGGAAAGTTCAATCCAGTCCATTAAGGAACTTTCTTAAAAGGGCAGAAGAGAAGCAAGAACATGCGGCCAAAACACGAGAGAAATGGCAGACTCATTGAATGACTAAAGCGGGATTCAATTCAAACCTTAAGAAGATCCACGGATAGTTCCAGCAGCTGTAGCCTCCTCAATGACTCAAACAACACTGAATCAGACTGTTGTAACATGGAACAAAGCACCATGAATAAGGGACCAAAGCGTGGAAGAACTTAAATGTCTCCTAGAGAACCATATTTCTTTGAAATTATAACTACCCACCTCATAATGTCAGAAACCTAACCTTTAATGAATATTATCAAACTTCCAAGTAGATTACAGCACAAGGAAGAAATAATTGATGCAGAAGATTAACAAGAAAAAGTAAAGAGAGTACCATACCTCTTCTTCACTGTTATGGAGAATCTCTTTGATCCTCAAAACTTCCCTAACCATCTGAGACTCTTCTTCAATCTCATCAGTCAATGCCTCAGCATCTCCAAAGCCAAAATTACTTACTGGGTTCCTGTTCATCCCTCCATGATCGTCTCTGCTACTATTGACCTTGCTCTCTTTACTAGCGCCTGCTTCCAATTCAGTACCTTCTCGATCACAACCACTCTTACAACCTCCATCTTCCTCCTCGTCACCAGACACCGCCAATTCCACTCGGTCACACCCCACACAACGAGTCATTCTACAAGAAAACAACCGTTCTGCAATTCCATCTCTTCTCAATCTGAACTCCTTTGGGCAATCCGAAATGGCCACCACGATAGCATGGTCAATTATATCGAATATATCAGAATTTGCAGTTCGAAAGTAATTCCTCCAGTAATCTAATGACCCAGACTTCATGGTTATCACACAAAATCCCACAAGGGGGATCAATCCCGACAAAGATAGATCGAAAAATCGAAATCCAGCAATTACCCACAAATCAAGTATAGATTTTTATGTAATCTAATTAGCATCAAGACCCAGAAATCAAATTTTCACGGGATAACGGATAGCACCCGGATGTCCAAGGACAAAGTCCAACAGGTTTTGGTACTCTCCAATAATCAAGAGTTTTAGATTGTTATCTGATCTTCTGAGAGACCCGATATCGTCCACAGATTATGAGGTAAAAGTTAGAGGGCGATGATCAGCCATGGATGGTTAAAAGTCATGAAACGGATCGCGTTTTGACCTGAAAATGTCGATGAGAATAAGGATAATAGAATAGTGGGAAGGTAAATGGAGAAAGGCGGGATGAAGGAAGGAGGGTAGTAATGAGAAAGAGAGGAAGAGAAGAAGCGAGGTGACTTGGGAAGAAGCTAAAGGAAAGAGGCTGTCTGGCTTTGAGGAGAAAACAATGAATAGAGAAAATCAGAGGATGGAAAAGGAGAAGGAATTAGGGGAAAATGGAGTAGAAGGTACCCAAAAGGATCAGAAAAAAAAGCAGATTGTATATGTATGCATGTATGTATGTATCTACTCCGCCTCCTCCTCTGCCTCCTTGTCTGCGTGGGTGTGTCGTACAAATTTGCAAATACCGCGTGGATCAACCAAGCGCGAAAATTTACCAGTTACCGCCCTTTCTTTGCATCCGACCTTTTTCTTTTCTTTTGACTTGATCCACCACTGTGGTTCGAAAACGCAGACAACGAGAGAACGGGACAAGGGTGGGCTCCATTTTCGTTTATTAATCTTTTATTTTAAAAATTACAAAAATAAGATATGCTATTATCGGAGAATGACTTGGATAATAAATGACAAATGAGATATGAGGGATGAATTGGAGAGTAGTTGGCTGAGACTTGAGAGATTAAAATACTGGCGTTTTTTAAGTACTGTGGTGATATTGCTCATTAAAAAGCATGAAAGTATTGCTTCCCAAATTAATTGATATAGTATTTTATAATAATTTTTTAAAAAATTGTGGATGTGTAAAATAACTATAACTGTCAAAGCACAGGTTAATTTTTTTTATTATAATTTCATTTATTTATAATTTTGTTTTGTATAGTTTCAAAATTTACAGTTGAATTTTTATAGTTTATAAAATTTTAATTTAATCTATGTTACGAAAATTTTTGCAAATGATCTATTAAATTTTGCTAATCCAATTAATTATGTATATATTAATATTTTGAATACGTATAACTTATGTAACTCCTAGATATGCATGTGAAGTAATTTTTATTGAATAATTTTGGTGAATTAATTTAAAACAACAGGGTTAAAAAGAATAATTTAACTTTAAGATATTTTAAAAGAATTATAGAATATCAACTAAATATAAATTTAAAGTTTTCACTTGTTAAAACAGAATTCACAACAACTCTAAATTATTTTTTTAATGGCTTTAACTCATTTGTAAAATGAATCTTTTGTAATAATTATAGAAAACAGTCTATTAATTTTCCTTAAAAATTATCTTTTGTAATTATTGCAAAAGATCTAAACTCATTAGTGGCTTCAGATATTTTATATATGAGTTATGCATTAAAAATTAATAACTTCGATTTTAAAATACTGATTTTGATACGTAAAAGGCTAGTGGCATTGAATGAGTTAGCTTTTTTAAAAAAACAAAAAAGGAAAATTAGACTAAAAAGGTGATTTTGTTGATTGTGAAAGTTTAAGCCTACTTACTAGTTTTGAAAATTTACAATTCAAGAAAACCTTTTTCATTTTTCTGTATTTATAATTTTATACATATTGTTGTATGCCCTATGTAGTACATATATTACGACAGTACTCATTTTTATTAAGAAAAACATGTTGTCGAGGAAAACAACAGAAATGTTATACATTTAGTTGCTTCATGAAATTACCAATACACATGTAGGACTGTTAAAAAGGCCGTGTTGGCTCGTATAGGATTAATTCGTCATGAGTTATTTATAAATAAGTTTAATTTGTTTAAAAAAATGATAACTTTTCAATATTTAAGTTTATTCGCCAGCTACTTTTTTTAAATGTATATTTTAATAAAAAATATTAAAATATCTTAGTAATAAAAAATATTAAATTTTTTAAATTTTTATTAAAATATAATTTATACATGTAAAATTATTTCTTTAAATTTTTTAAAAATAACTAGTAATTTTAATTTTTCATATTTTGTTTTTAAATTAATATATTTAAATTTAAAATTTTTATATTTATTTTTAAAAAATTACAAAAAAAATTTATATATAAATTTATTATATTTATTAAATATAATATTATAAAAAATAAAAATATCATAAAATAATGTTACTTATACTAAATAATATATTTTTTAAAAAATAAAAAATAAACAAATCGATTTGTTTAAATATATTTCTAAACGAACTTAATTTATTGAACTAACATTCCTATTTACAGGCTTGCTGACCACAGTATTTTTTGTCATTGCTAGAATGATTACTCTTTCATACAAATACTAAATGATAATATCAATTTTTTATTACAATATTATATCTTTTTGAAAAAATCCACGGACATGAGGTTGAATTTAGTGGATGCTGTATAGTATATACATTTAACTTGGTCTCGGAATATAAATAAATAAGACTGCGCGTGCGTTGCATTATCTTTTATAGTGTTCATCGAATTATTTGATTCCATATAATGGCTTTATTGAAGGAAAATGTTTAATTTGGTAAAAAACCTAACAAATTTATTTCCTTCCTTATTTTTTTTTTTTTCATTTTCTTGACGACAAATCTTGTTCAAATGCGATTGTGATATCACATTAAAAACAAATTAAGGAAAAAAAAAAGGAGAAATTGGAGAAATTTGATCAACAGAATTAATTAATGCCGTCGTAATTGCTGACTTCAATTCTGTGAACAAATATTGTCTTAGTTGACTAAAAATAGATGACGGATTTTCAGCTAATTAGAGTTTGTGACTAATGATATTGATATCTTCTATTACTATTTCGCAATCTTATTATTATTTTAAAAAATAAATTAATAGTTCAATTTCAAAAATTTGTAATATAACTTTTTTAAAATAAAAAATTTCAATTTGATTCTCAAAACATCATTTTCTTTTTAACTCAATAAAGATGAAATTTTTATACGGAATGATAATTACTATTGATATAAATTTATTTAGATCTTTTAGTCTCTAAAGCAATGTGATTTTACACAATGAAATATTGCTTTGAGACCCATATTGGTCTAGTTAGGTTGACTTGGGATTTAATGACTCCATGATTAGCTTAATTAAAATTAGTCAATGATCAAGATGTTGTAATACCCGTTAATTTCACAATATAATTCGCTTAAAAGTATTTTAGAATTTTACAACGTTACTTTAGTTATTTATTTTGGTCATATTTAATTTTCATATTTAATTGTTCTGTTTGAATATTATTTATGAAAACTGAGTTAAATGACTGGACTAAATATTTGCACAATGTGGGATATATTCTAAGAATGGTGAAATTCATGGAAAAGTGGTTTCAGAATGGTCAATTAGTCCATTTATTGTAAATTGACTGGATGGATTTGGATGTTGGGTTATGGATACCCATGAGTTATTGAATAACCCATTAGAAATATTTAATATAAAGTTTCAATAGTACCCCTCACTTTTCTCACACAACCGCAGCTGATGAAGTTTTCTCTCCTTTCTTCATTTCTCTTCTCAAATCCTTTCCTTGATCTTCAGAATTTCGATTATTTGTTCGGTTCAAAAGCTTTGTAAGGATCAAAGGTAAGCTTTAATCCGATTATTTTCCTTAAATTTCAGTTTATGTAGAAGATCAGAGCAGGTTTTGTTCTTGAAGATTTTGATGATAATTCATGAATCTCAGTTGTTTTAGAAGTTATATTTGAGCTCATACACGAGTTTGAAAGGGTTAAAGTCCCATACTACTCAGTGCATATCTATGAAACCTATACACGAGTTGAAAGGGTTAGAGTCCCATACTACTCGGTGTATATCTATGAAATCTTATTCATGAGTTTGAAAGGATTAGAGTCTCATACTACTCGATGTATAAGACAATTAAATATATGAGTAAATGTGGTATTTGTATTTTTGATATTTTATATAGTACAGTTATTTACTTACTGAGTTTTTAAATAAACTCACACTCCCTATGATTATATTTTTCAGATACAGAAAACAAAGAACAAGAGTATCTGTTTGAAGAATAGAAGCCCCTTGGAATTATCCTCTATTCTTGTCTGGTGGGATACCAGTACTTATTAATGTGGACACTAGAAACGCTCTGTACTTACTATAGGTCTCCTAGGCTTGCGATGAGAAAGAAATATCAGACTATGATGTCTATATTTGCTTATCAGATGAGTATAATTCTGTAGTATGGAATGAATGATTAAGGTTGAATGTAAAACCTTACAGAATATATGTAAATAACGTATGTTTGGGAATTTTATCAAATGAGTAGTATCTTTTCACATGCTCAATTTTTGGGATGTGACAATTTGGTATCAGAGAATAGGTTTGGTAGGTCCCCTATAGAGTACAGAGCAAAGTGATCTTTGTGGGACCTTCCCTATTGTCATGAGCCGCGGCATGACCATAGGATTAGGTTCCATAAAAGACCTTGTAGAGTATAACGTCATTTTATAGATAACTTCTCAGTGGGGCTAGTAAGTGATATTTTGTTTATGTCTGAAAATTGTTTGTTATGTGTGTAGATCTGTGACAGATCAATGTCAGAAGGATCTTCTAATAATAATGAGCATATGGGTCCAAGGAGGGCCATAAATCCACCAGTACATGTGCAAGATGATCCTAACCGTGGTGATAGTTTACATGCTCAAAGTACTGAGGGCGCAACTAGTGAGCAAGCAAGGAGAGTCAAACCTGATGCTCACATTGGTAATGCAACTATTGCACATATGATTAATTTGATGAATGAACGATTTGACCGATTTGAGGCTGAAATGAGAGGTCGAGCTGCACAAGCTAACCTGCCAATGGATCCTCCTATTGTTGAAGCTGAAATTGTACCACCAGCTCAGTTAGCTGGAGGAGATAACGTAATGGAGGTAAGAATGTCTGAGTTCAAGAAAATGAGGCCTCCTACTTTTTCAGGAGAAGATCCCAAAGAGGACCCACAATGTTTCCTTGAAGATTGTGAAGCAATCTGTGATGCTATAGGGTGTTCTCCTACTCAAAAGGTAGAATTCACTTCCTTTCAGTTAAAGGGTAGGGCTGGTAAATGGTGGAGGAACTGGAAGAAAGCTAGAATTCAAGGCGCACCGCCAGTTATGTGGACAGAATTTTACAGACTGGTTATGGATGAATTCCTTCCGGCAAGTGAACGATCATCTAGGGCCAGGGATTTTCTGTATCTACGACAGGGAACCATGACTGTTGATGAATATTCAGCTCAGTTTGTTAAATTATCTGAATATGCCCCTGAAATCATTCCTTCTGAAAGGAAGAAAATAGAAAAGTTTGTGGAAGGGCTTCGTGATGCCTTATATGATCAAGTGGGTTCTAATATGAACGATTATTCTTCGTACTCAAAAGCTGTTGATGTGGCCCGAAGAATGGAAAAGAGGTCAAAGAATAAAGAAGAATATCGTCAAAAGAAGAAAGCCAGATATAGGAGATCCTTTGATCAAGGGGAAGACTCAGGGATTTTGAAACCCTTTACTGCATCACAAAATGCTCCAGCCACTCCTACTAAGTCAACTTATTCTACAGCCAGTGTGGCTAAGCCTCGTTCAGAGAGCAAGGGTGGTTTTAGCTCTTCTAGTAGAGGAGGTACTCAAGGTAGAAGGGAAAAACCTCAATGTCCTGAATGTGGAAAGTTTCACTTCGGAGAATGCAAGTTAAACACTGTTGGTACAGGTTATTTTAACTGTGGACAAAAAGGATATTTTATAAGGGAGTGCCCTCAGCTCATGACAAGACCAGGTCAAGGGTCTACTTTGCCACCTCGACCACAATCTATTACTCAAACACCAACCCCTTCAATAGGGGGTAGTATGGGAAGAGGTTCTGGAAGAGGCCAAGGTGACCGTGGAAAACAAGCTGCTGGCAGAGGAAATGCAAGAGTATATGCTCTAACCCGACAGGATGCTCAAACATCCAATGCTGTAGTTACAGGTATATTATCTGTTAATACTTTTGTTGCACGTATTTTGTTTGACCCCGGTTCTACTCACTCATATGTGTCACCCCTATTTGCCAAGAGATTTGCAATTAATTCGATTATTCTTAAAGAACCATTCTTGGTTTCCACACCGATGAGAGAGACTTTGATGGTTAAAACATGTTATCGTTCTTGTAAAATAATCGTTGGAGGCATGGAAACTGAGATAGATCTTATGATTCTCAATATGTTAGATTTTGATGTGATTTTAGGAATGGACTGGCTATCTTCTTGTCATGCTACTATAAATTGTCGTGATAAAGTTATTTCCTTTAATATGCCGGGGAGGAGTAATTTTGTGTTTCAAGGAGATCGAAGTGATGTACCTTGTAACATGATATCTATGTTAAGTGCCCGGCGTATGTTGCGAAAGGGATGTCAGGGATTTCTAGCTTTTATCAAAGATTTAGAAAAGAAAGAACAGAAGTTAGAAGACATACATGTGGTTAATGAATTCCCAGATGTGTTCCCAGAAGATTTACCTGGATTACCGCCAGAAAGAGATATTGAGTTCAGTATTGATTTGGTCCCATACACACGACCAATTTCTATTCCACCTTATCGTATGGCTCCTGTTGAGCTAAAAGAACTCAAAGAACAATTGGAAGATTTGTTAAACAAAGGGTTCATTCGCCCAAGTTTTTCACCTTGGGGTGCTCCTGTTCTTTTTGTGAAAAAGAAAGATGGTTCTATGAGATTATGTATAGATTATCGTCAGCTGAATAAAGTCACAGTGAAGAATAAGTATCCTTTACCAAGGATAGATGATTTGTTTGATCAGCTTCAAGGAGCAAAATACTTCTCAAAGATTGATCTAAGGTCTGGATATCATTAGTTACGAATTAAGAGTGATGATATACCTAAGACTGCTTTTCGTACACGGTATGGACATTATGAGTTTCTTGTGATGTCTTTTGGGTTGACAAATGCACCAGCAGCATTTATGGATTTAATGAACAGAGTGTTCAAATCATTCCTTGATAAGTTTGTAATTGTATTTATTGATGATATTTTGGTGTATTCAAAGAGTTATGAAGAACATACTGAACATTTGAGAATAGTGATTCAGACCTTGAGAGAGCATCAGTTGTACGCAAAGCTCTCAAAATGTGAATTCTGGATGAGTCATGTAACATTTTTGGGACATGTTATTTCCCAAGAAGGTATTCATGTTGATCCAAGTAAAATTGAAGCAGTAAAACAATGGCCTAGACCAACAACTGTGTCTGAAGTACGTAGTTTTCTTGGCTTAGCAGGGTATTACCGTCGCTTTGTCAAAGATTTCTCTAAGACAGCTCTCCTATTAAATAAGTTAACCCGAAAGAATGTTAAATACATTTGCGATGATTCATGTGAGCAAAGTTTCACACAATTGAAAGAGTGTTTAACTTCTGCACCAGTCTTAATCCTACCATCAGGACCAGTGGGTTACTCTGTATTCTGTGATGCCTCAAAGATAGGCTTAGGATGTGTGTTGATGCAACATGGTAAAGTCATAGCTTATGGCTCACGTCAGCTTAAAAAGCATGAATTGAATTACCCCACTCATGATTTGGAAATGGCAGCTGTAGTGTTTGCTCTAAAGATTTGGAGACATTACTTGTATGGGGAGACTTGTCAAATTTTTACAGATCACAAAAGCCTTAAGTACATTTTTGAGCAGAGAGATCTCAATCTAAGGCAACGAAGGTGGATGGAACTTCTGAAAGATTATGATTGTACCATCCTTTACCATCCAGGTAAAGCAAATGTAGTGGCTGATGCTCTAAGTCGAAAGTCTATGGGAAGTTTAGCTCACATTGCCATTATAAGGAGGTCTCTAATACGTGAACTACAAGAATTGGAAGCTGATGGAGTATTCTTTGAGATCACTGAGTCAGGTACATTTCTGGCTCATTTAACAGTAAGATCATCCCTTGTTGAAAAAGTAAAAGCAACTTTAGAAAATGACATTGATATGGTCAAAATCAGAGATAAGGCAAGGCAAGGTCTAGCACCAAGTTTCTTGGTAGATGAAGAAGGAGTCTTATGGTTTAATGGGAGACTTTGTGTCCCCAACATTGAATCTTTGAAACATGAAATCTTAATGGAAGCTCATGGTTCGCCCTACGTTGTACATCCTGGTGCTGTGAAAATGTATCAGGACTTGAAACAAGTTTACTGGTGGGAGGGCATGAAGCGAGACGTGACTAACTTTGTAGCTCGATGTTTGACTTGTCAGCAAGTTAAAGCTGAACATCGACGACCACCTGGATTGATGCAAAAACTAGATATTCCCGAATAGAAGTGGGAAAGGATAACTATGGATTTTGTAGTAGGTTTACCTCGGTCAACAAAAGGAAATGACTCAATATGGGTCATAGTGGATCGACTTACTAAGTCAGCACATTTTCTTCCTGTTCATACCACTTTCAGTGTAGCAAAACTTGCTCGACTTTATGTTAAAGAAATAGTGAAACTTCATAGTGTACCAATATCCATTATATCAGACCGAGAACCTCAGTTTACTTCTCGGTTCTGGAAAGTCTTTCAAGAGGCTTTGGGTACCAAAGTGAATCTTAGCACAGCATTCCATCTTCAGACTGATGGACAGTCCGAAAGGACAATTCAGACTTTATAGGATATGCTAAGAGCTTGTGTGATGGATTTCAGTGGAAGTTGGGAAGATCATTTGTCTCTTATTGAATTTGCTTATAATAACAGTTACCAAGCCAGTATCCAGATGGCACCTTTTGAGGCTTTATATGGGAGACGGTGTCGATCTCCTATAGGTTGGTTTGAACTTGGTGAAACCAAAATATTTGGACCTGAGATGATACAGGAAGATATAAATAAAGTTAAACTGATCAGAGAGAAGTTGTTAACTGCTCAGAGTAGACAGAAGTCTTATACGGACAACCGACGACGTGACCTTGAATTTGCAATAGGTGATATGGTTTTCTTACGAATCTCACCTATGAAGGGAGTAATGAGATTCGGGAAGAAAGGCAAGCTTAGTGCGAGGTATGTTGGCCCATATGAGGTTGTAGACAGAGTGGGTAATGTGGCATATCGCATAGACCTACCTTCCGACCTAGAGGGAGTTCATCCAATATTTCATGTGTCCATGCTACGGAAATATCTTCCTGATCCTTCTCATGTCATTCAACCCCAAGAAGTTCACTTTGATGAAACTCTCACATACGAAGAGGTACCAGTAGCTATTATTGATAGAAAAGTCAAGAAATTGCGTACTAAAGAAATTCCTACTGTCAAGGTTCTTTGGAGAAATCATTCTCGCGAGAAAGCTACGTGGGAGGCAGAAGATGAAATGTGGAAAAACTATCCACATTTATTTGAAACTTGAGGTAAGATTTTAATTCGGAGGACCGAATTCTTTTAATGGGGGTAGAATGTAATACCCGTTAATTTCATAATATAATTCGCTTAAGAGTATTTTAGAATTTTACAACGTTACTTTAGTTATTTATTTTGGTCATATTTAATTTTCATATTTAATTGTTCTGTTTGAATATTATTTATGAAAATTGAGTTAAATGACTGGACTAAATATTTGCACAATGTGGGATATATTCTAAGAATGGTGAAATTCATGGAAAAGTGGTTTCAGAATGGTCAATTAGTCCATTTATTGTAAATTGACTGGATGAGTTTGGATGTTGGGTTATGGATACCCATGAGTTATTGAATAACCCATTAGAAATGTTTAATATAAAGTTTCAATAGTACCCCTCACTTTTTTCACGCAACCACAGCTGATGAAGTTTTCTCTCCTTTCTTCATTTCTCTTCTCAAATCCTTTCCTTGATTTTCAGAGTTTCGATTATTTGTTCGGTTCAAAAGCTTTGTAAGGATCAAAGGTAAGCTTTAATCCGATTATTTTCCTTAAATTTCAGTTTATGTAGAAGATCAGAGCAGGTTTTGTTCTTGAAGATTTTGATGATAATTCATGAATCTCAGTTGTTTTACAAGTTATATTTGAGTTATAATCGGTTAAAAGAGTTGAAATTCTGGTTTTGAAACAAGAAAGGAAAGGATGAATTTTTGAAAGATTTTTCTGCAAAAATTCGAGTTACTGTAGCGACCAGAGATTTCGGAAAAATTCTGGAAAATTTTCTTCGAGTTACTGTAGCAGTACTGTAGTGTCGGCAGTCAACGGTACTGTAGCAGTCAACGGTACTGTAGCGAACCGACACTGTAGCGAACCGTACTGTAGCAACCCGTTACTGTAGCAGTCAGAAAATTTTGCGTATTTTCGTGATTTTGTTTCCTTTCTTATGTTTCCTTGTAATATATTTTACTAGGAAATTTTTCTACACAAATTCTAGTATGGAACAAGGTAAACTTGGACAAACATCAAGGTGAGTGAATAACATTGCTCAGCTAATTTGATATTACTAGTCAAAGTACAATATAAGTCCCATTTACAATATTATTTTGATAATAAGCAATCAATTTTCATATGGGAGTATATGATGATCGGTAGAAATAAGAGTATATAGAAATTATTTTATTTCATGACAATTATATTATGTGATAAATTTTCACTATCTTGTCAATGAGTAAAGATCTACGGGATCTAATACACGAGTTGAGAGGGTTAAAGTCCCATACTACTCGGTGTATATCTAAGAAAGCTCATACACGAGTTTGAAAGGGTTAAAGTCCCATACTACTCAGTGCATATCTATGAAACCTATACACGAGTTGAAAGGGTTAGAGTCCCATACTACTCGGTGTATATCTATGAAATCTTATTCATGAGTTTGAAAGGGTTAGAGTCTCATACTACTCGATGTATAAGACAATTAAATATATGAGTAAATGTGGTATTTGTACTTTTGATATTTTATATAGTACAGTTATTTACTTACTGAGTTTTTAAATAAACTCACACTCCCTATGATTATATTTTTCAGATACAGAAAACAAAGAACAAGAGTATCTGTTTGAAGAATAGAAGCCATTTGGAATTATCCTCTATTCTTGTCTGGTGGGATACCAGTACTTATTAATGTGGACACTAGGAACGCTCTGTACTTACTATAGGTCTCCTAGGCTTGCGATGAGAAAGAAATATCAGACTATGTATATCTATATTTGCTTATCAGATGAGTATAATTCTGTAGTATGGAATGAATGATTAAGGTTGAATGTAAAACCTTACAAAATATATGTAAATAACGTATGTTTGGGAATTTTATCAAATGAGTAGTATCTTTTCACATGCTCAATTTTTGGGATGTGACAGATGTAATCGACATATGATTTTATTTTTTAGATTAAATTTATAATATGACTTTTTTTTTCATGATTGGTAGAATTTTACCCATAACACAATGGATTATATATATATAATTTTATTTTATACAAATTATATTATTTTATATAAAACGAATTTTAAAATTAAACAATATTGATAAAAAAATTTATAATATCATACAATATTAAGACAAGAAAACGTGAATCACAACAATGAAAGATTGAAAGCTACTGATATTTATTTTTCTCCTTTTTTTAACATTTCAGAAAAGGTACAAAAACAATTACATGTTGTGAATTGTTGACAATTTGTGACCATATATAAATATAATAGTGACAGGCAGATTAGAAGAAAAATCAAAATTTCGTGGAATACGATACAAACGTGATTCATTATTGCTCTATTTAAAATTCGATTAGTTTTGCGTATAGTGGAGTAGGAATAAGTTCTACAAATTACATTAAAAGCTACGTCATTTTGGTCTCGCAAAAAAAAAAAGAGGTTTTATTACAGTGCGGTTGCTCTCACCCTACACTCGCTTAATCCAACTCAAGGACCCACACCACTAAGCAAACGGCTATTAGTTAAACACGTGACGTCTAAGGCTGACATCAAATTCTGAATAGTAATTTTCGAAGTTCTCCTACTAGCTTCCGCGTCCCCACCTTGCTTCTCAAAAATATTTATTATATTTTGACAGCATTAAAAAATATTTAATATTACTTTTATTCATTAGTACACAATTTTTCACATAAAATTTTAAATGTAATTTAATTTTAATTAAAATTAAGTTATTTTTTATAAAAATAACATTAAATTATTTAAAAACATATAAATAATAAATAATATCATGTACTTATATTACATGAATATCAAAAAATAGTTTTTACTATTTATTAGAGACTGTTCAAAAACAAACTCAATTAATTAACGCGAATCGAATTAAGATAACAAAAAATCAATTAAAATAAAAAGAAGTCTAAATCAATTTTAAAATATAAATTTTAATCAATTTAACTAACAATTTTGTTTAATTTATTTTAATTAAAATCTAATTAAACTGAATTAAATTTATATATAAAATATTATATATATGATATTATATTTACCAACTATATTTTGTGAATAAATAACTTAATCTTATATTTTTGTTAATTATTTTACTATTTTACAAATTTTACCTTCAAAACTTGAATCTATATGTTTTAATAGTTTATTTTTACAAAATAAATAAGTTCAATTCGATTTTATTTTATTTTATAAATACTTATAATATATATATATATATATATATATATATATATATAAAAGTTAAATTCTGGCATAATTTATCCAGTGCAATAATTAAGAAATTGATTTTTCCTTTATACGTGTTTTATCAACCACTTGAAGAACTTTAAATAACCAAACACGTAAATTAGTTTTGTTTAGAATGTAAATTTCAATGATAATGAGTGAAAGACACGTTGTGACGTTCCACCCAGTGAGAGAGAGAGAGAGAGAGAGAGAGGGGTGATGAGAAGGGCGAGAAATCCACGTGAAGGTTTGGGATGGCACGTGGGGAGAAAGTGTGAAACCAAAGAGCAGACCTGGCAATCAATGAGAAGCCCGCAGGAGATCACTGGTGTCACGCCACGTGTACATATATCTTTCCATTATCCACAATTCTCACAAAAAACAAAAAATAGCAAGGGCAAACGGAAAACGCACCATGATTGGCTCCTTCACTGACCACGCACACAGTTGTTAGATTCCAAAGGCCCAAACAATGTTGTCAGAACTGACTCGTTTATTGATCCGGGTCTTTGAGTCACTGAGTCATTGGTTCAACCATCGGATCACCGAGTCAATTGCTGACCTAGATAAATGTATTAAAAAAAATTAAAATTATATATATACCTATATATCTTTACAAATAAATTAAAAAATAAATAAAATAAATAATTTACATGTAAATTTCATAATTTAAAGTCATAAACATCCAAAATAATTTCTAAACATCTATAATAATTTAAACATAAAGTCATAAATATTCATAATAATTCATAAAGTTATAAATAAAATCATCCAAATATAATAATTCATACATTTAAAGCCTTAAACATCCATAATAATTTATAAAGTCATTAATAATTAAGAAAAAATATGTAATTTTTAAGAAAAAAATTAATTTATCCTCTTTAAATTAAAAATAATAATTTTGATATTTTATTTTATAGTATTTTCAATTTTATTAAAAAAAATCCACCACTTGTAGAATTCAAATTAATCCTTTAAAAGTTTAAATGGCTTGTTATAAATTTAAAGGACTAATTTGAAACCAATATTTGTTATAGACTACTTTGAAAACGTTTATTGTCTAATGTAATACTTTGGAATATTTTAACCTTAAGGAGTTAACTTCAATTTTAAATAAAATTTATAAGAATAAAAGAGAAATTTAACTAATATTTTTAGAAAAATAAAGTGAGAATATTATGTTTCAATTTGTTTGTAGTGGAACGATGTAGATATGAAGAAAAAGAAAACATTAATTTTTAGAGTAAATAAAACAAACTTTTTTTTTGGGGATTATTAATCAATGTTAGCCATAAAAAAAATTTAAAAAAAAAAAAGAAATCTGGGTCAATGGGTCGCCGGGTCATCAGGTCGCCTGGGTTTTGACCGGGTCGCCCGAGTTTTGACTGAGTCACATGCAAAACGGTCTAAAGTCCTGATTCGAACCGGGTCATGTCCAGAGTCGTCGGTTTCCGGGTCGACCCGACCGAGTCGGTCCGGGTCATACAACTATGGCCCCAAGCCTTACTTAATTCCTCCATTAAATTATCATGAAACTACTAATATTTGTGAGTTTATATATTATCTTCACCACCAATATTCGCATTATCGTTTTACATTGTCCTTACATTAAACAAGTGTCATTATCTCTTTTGGCCTAGCTCTTTGAACACAGCATTTGTTTTTCTTTTCATTAAATATTTATTTTGCAAATAAATAAAAAAATATAAAATGATGTAATTTTTTAATTTTACGCAAGCAACAGAAATTTAATTTTTTTTTTCTTAAGATCAAATGTAAAAATAATATAATATTGTTAAAAGCACTAATAATTGATTTTGTCAAACATTAAAGTATTTTTTTATAATACTCTTTAACAAAAATAAACAAAATCTACATCAACTGAAAAGGGAATTTAATTAGTGGGAGAAGTCATGAAAGTAACTTTCAATGAAGATCGGTCTAGTAAGTAATACGTTACAATCTTTCTTTTTTTCTTTTTTTCGCTTTAGGTGAAATACGTAGGCTACAATTTTCAAGAAAAAACGTATGTTTCGGAAAGAATCAATATCATCTACTTCAATAAGTGATAATATAGCATCATATGATCCCCACATACATTTTTCAACCATTCACCATATATATATATATATATATATATATATATATTTCTTTCATGTTTTTGTGATCTCTGGAGCTTTCCTGCACAGTATATTATCCTCCCTTCGATCAAAGAGAAGCTCCAAATAATATTAGGGTCCACCATGAGTCCATGACAAGAAAATAAGAAAACTCTTCTAGTTTTCAAATGGACGTCTCACATTGAGCTCGATGCTCCTAGCTATTATCAAATTGAAAGGTCTAATGATTTTATTGGGTGAATATAAAAGAGTTCGCAGGCAATTAATATCGCAGGAGGCATATATATATATATATATATATATGTGGATGTATGTAGAAGACAGACAAAGTGGAGATGTAAATTAGGACCTCCATCAACAACAAAGTAACAAGCCGACGCCTCCCTGAAGCCTTTCAGAGCATCCGAGTTGGTTTCCTGAAATTGGAGCGTGAGAATCTGCGGGCGCGGCCAGATGTTTGTTTGGGAAGATCACGCAATTCCGGAATTATCTGGATGTTCCTTTTAGCTGTTTGGATACATACGGCACCAGTCATCAACCAGTAATACCCAGAACCAAACACAGAAAGACTTGTATATGGAGTTATGGACAGAGCATGCAACTGCAAGCACAAACCTCTCTCATGAGCTTGATATCCCTCTTGAAGCTTTCTCTTTGTGCTTTCCAGTTTTTGCTCCATTGCTCTATCATCACCCCACGCCTCGCGTGCCTGCATATGGAAACAAATGGGGCAGCTTGCTTAATTTCTTAAATGAATCAACTACAACAGACATACTTGTGTGGTGGTGTACTTACGTTTTTAAGAACTGCATTGATATTTGGTGTTTCATGACCTGTGAACTTGTCCTTCTTCTTACCAATCTCCATGTGATTCTGAACCTCCTTCTTCACTCTTGGTTTTATGTTTCTGTCTGAGGTATGTTCAGTCTTTGGAGGTTTGGGATTTGGTCTCTGAGGAATGGAATCTTGCCTTCCTTTTACCTTTTGGCGGTTTATGGGCGTCATAAATTCTTCATCCTCAATGAGCTGCACCTCCAGTTTTGTTCTGTTTCCTGACACAGTCTTTCTCTGTAATCCTCGAATCTTTTCAATATCATGGCTTCTGTTGGATACAGGGTTTCTCTGCATTCCTCGAATCTTTTCAATCTCATGGCTCTTGTTGGAAGGTCTGTCATACTTGCAGTCTGATAACTTCTCAGCGGTTTCTTGCTTTACTTTCTCTCGCTTCATGCACCATTCCTTCTTCACTTCTGTCTCGTTTTCTGTTTCAGCATTCCTCTGCATTTCTTCAATCTCATCCCCCTCAACAGGATCTGCTTTTACATTAACGGATTATTAATACATATTTAATTAGTATTCTTGAATTCAATGGTCTTTTGTGTTAATTAGTTAAGAGTTGTGACTACTCACATCCATAATCATCCATGTCAACAAGGAACTTCTCTCAGTCAAAAGAAGCCAGCAAAAGAGAACGACAGTTCAGTGAAATGCATGCATGATACAAGATTAATAACAAAGCAGCAGGTCAAATGAACAATTGTAAAAATTGATTCCTTCTTTTTTTTTTTTTAATATATATACCTCTGAAAACCCGACTGGAGGTTCAGGAACAAATTCAGCAGAAGGAAATTCTCGCCATTCTTCAAGAACAAGGGGTGACTCAGGCTTTTTAGATCTTTCTGCATAACAAAAATATGTTAAATAATGTGCCATTTGCCTCTCCTCTCAAATTAATTTAAAACTGTGATAAGTAATTTAAATACCCTTCTCCTTAATTAATTACCTGCAGTTTCTGCTGATCTATCCACCAACTCCACTATCATTGCCTTCCACTGACTGCGGAATTGTGATTTCTTAAATTAGCAATTACATATCATATTTATTGATTCAATTTTCTCAAGTGTGTCTCATTCATGACTGAAATCAAAGTAATTAAGTTAATTATTACAACTAGCAAGCCAGTTGTTTAGTTTTGCAATTTTTTAACAAGTAATTATAGTTGCTAACAGATTGAAATCCCATTCATACTATTGCAAATATTAATGGATGAAAACTTCACATGCTGATTTTTTTTTTTTAAATTTTGGTAAAAGTGGAGTATATTAAAAGAATAATTGATCAGTCTGGAAAGAAAACCTACATACATGCATGCATAACAGCAGAAAAAGCAGTACAACGTATATTAATTTAACATTCAGATTTTGATTTTCTTAAGTAGAACAGGTGTGGATTTTATATATTACGGAAGACTTCAACAACAACAACAACAGCCTTATCTCACTAGGTGGAGTCGGCTACATTGATCGCCCGACGCCATTGAACTCTATCAATGACTAACTCTTTAGAGATCTCATTTACAGTTACGAAAGACTTCACTATAAAAAAAAAATGTACCTCTTTTTTTTATCTCTCTCCTAATGCACATGATTAATTTCTTAAAGAAATAAAGATCCAAATTCTTAAAATTCTATAGAAAACACGCTACTGTACCTATATAGTATATACCAACACCTCCAACATGTCACGTGCATGAACATGAATATGTTACCTTCATGTGTAAAACAAAAGGATACAGTTCCACTCTTATACACCTAATTCAAGTGATCCACCAAACCCAGTTACATGTTAGGTATATATAATGTTAGGTATATATAATGTTAGGTCGATATATATACGTAATTGTTAACGTACATACGTATTGGCCTCTCTCCAGTACCTAACATCATTGATGCAGGAAGGAGCACATAATTTATTTTCAATAATTGTTTATATATAGTATCCAGAGTACAGATATTATTAAAAAGACATATATGAGTAGAATAAACGGAAAGGCAGAGAATTCATACTCAGCGATATTCCTTGCTAACAGACTAATCTGCCTCGACCAATGCTTTTGAAGGTCACTTATTGTTCTTCCTATCTTTGTGGCCTGACGAATACAGTCGATGAGAAATACACGTATTCAAATATGTCTATGGCTATATATATGCAGAAGGGTGGGAAAATACTCTACACATTCCAGAACTCTCTCTGCCATGTATGAACATCAACTAAAATTCAATTCGAATAAAAAAAAGGTGTTTCATGTCTTGAGTTTCATTTGGATGGATGATTGACGAGTTTAATGATGCACAGTCAACAGTCTTCGACAGATAAGTTCATTTCTGATAAATGATATATATTATATAATATATAACTATTATATATAAACTTTAAAATGTATAGGAACACTTCTTTTATCTTTCGTAAGGCGTGAAAAAGTTAAATATATATCTATCAACTTTAACTTTTAAACATGTGAGAGCACACATCTTTTTCTTGCAACTGTTTTCTACCTAATTGTTAATAAGAAGAAGCACGTCATTGCAAGTATTCCTAAGGGCCCGTTTGGTAGCTTCGCTTACGTTGGAAAGGAAGATTCTATTTCAGTACTGTATATTTTTTTTCAGCGTTTGGTATGTTCTACTATAGAAATTGGCGATGGAGATAGGAATTCTTTCTTCAGTAGAATTCGCTTTTTTGCTTTCCCTCGCTTCATCAATGAAAAACCTGTCATCTGATGGAATGAAAATGCATCTTTTCCCATTTTCTCTTATCTGTTCACTGTAATGCTCAAGTTGCCATCTTTTATCCCTATATTGTTCACTTTAATGCCAACCGCACCCTTGTTGATGCCCTAATAATAGAAAGGAATGCCCTCCGGTACCAACCAGTCGACCTGTAGGCGGTCGACCGGCTGCCAGCTGACGGTCGACTGGTTGCCAGCCGGCAGTTGAGGTGTTGCTAGCAGGCGGTCGATCAGTTGCCACATGTGCAGTCATTATGAATTGCATCCAATATATTTGAGCAAGGAAAATCGTATCAGATAGACGAAATAAACGAGTCTCTCTACTGAAGGGGTCGTTGTTGTTGAGGACGTGAGTAGTGACGGTGTCGACGAGAGGGAGCTCGGCGTTCAAACAGGCGTAGTTCTCAATGAAGCTTCGATGACTGGGAGGTCGACGTGAGCTTCATTGGATGAGTGGGAGAATGCAGAAGAATAGAAGGTTGGAGTTTTTTGAATCAAAATTAGGGCAAATAAGATAGGGGTAAATACATACCAAACATACAAAATATTCTATTCCTACTCTATTTTTTATCTTATACCAAACATGTTTTTTATCTATTCTCTTTTCCTTTTCATTTTCCGATTTCTTTTCTATTCCTACTTTTTTCTAAATACCAAACGACCCTTAAGTAATTGGTAGCAGCAGAATGACGCCTTCAATCTCCAAGCAATCTCATCCATTTTCTTTGACATAAAAGAAGGAACACTAATAGTTAAGGAGTTTAGGGTTTTCTTACTGGTAAGGACTAAGGAGTTAACACACCTCCACGTGCTCCTCGCATATTAATTGTCTCAACAATGATGTTAATGGATGCTTAATTCTTTTTATTAATGTTTATGAAAGATACGGGAGTGTTTTGTTATACGTTCTAAAATTTATATAGGAAACTAGTGTATAAACTCTAGTTTAGAAAAATAACATATTCAACGTGTATTTATAATATCATGCATGTGAGTTTTGTAATCGTGAATTGGAATTGCTTGTATTGGAACTATATATAAAAGGGTCATTGTCTTATAAAGATAGTTTCATTCAAAAAATACCAAAGGAAAGGAACTATAATAAGAAGCATACGATTAAAAAATACAAGTAAAACATATATAAGAAGCATCTCTGTATTCCAACTGCTTACTAAAAGAAATTTACAGCACATTGAAAAATAAAAGGATTGCATGAGGTGAGGACTAATTAGGCTTGTCACTTTTGTCGATAGGAACCAACGCATACTGTGTTATAGTCAAAATTTGAACATATTTTCTTACCTCTAAAACATCAACTGATTGAACCATCAATTGCAGCTTCCTCAATGACTCATAGATCTCTTTCTCCGTCTGTCAACAGCAATTGGAGAACACACAGTACATAAATTAATCGAAGGACAGCCTTATGGATCGAAGTGTATCCCAAATTAATGTGTAATATACCTGACTTTTTGGCTGGATTTACAGTACACATTAATTTAACTCTAATTTTCAACTCACTACAATTCACAACCAAAGCATCAAGTGGGAGTGTAATAACTGACCAGCTCGTCATTGTTCTCAAGCTCCTCCTTAATCTGCAAAACATGACGAATGTTGTCGCGATCATCTTCAATCTTATGTCCCAATTCATCAACATGATGATCAGTAGTCCCTTCGGAACCCACAGCATTGACATGGGCATGGAGCTTAGCTGTGTTATTAGCACATGTTTTTTTACAGTCGTTGAAGACTCGAGTGAGGGTGCTCTGAACATCTAGGAATGTTTGATCAGCAGAGTTACAGCAGCCAGTGAATTTGCAGGAGTAGAGTCTCTCAACAATCTGCTTTCTGCGAAGCTTGAACTCCTCTGGGTTATCCTCAGCAGCCACTCTTATGGCATGGAATATAATCTGATAGATGCTACAGTTCCCGCTCTCAAAGTATTCCCTCCATTGCTCAGGGCTCTTGGATTTCATGGCTACAAGGTAATTCAATCTATGGTGAAAAGGGAGAAATTATGTGAGGGAAAAGGCTAAGTGATAAGGAAGAGGAAAGTGATGGTTTTGAAGAGCAAATACTAAATCCTGAGGGCGTTTGGATATACAAGGAATCAAGTGGCATCGGTTAAGAGAATGCGTATGAATGGTACATACATGAATTAATTGAATGGATTTCCTTTTAATGATCCTGCCATTGTAATAATTAATTAGTATTGTTATTCCTTTCCATTAATTATATGGCAAATTGAATTATGTGTTGCCTTAAGGGAATGTCCCAGTATGGACATCATTAATGATATGGTTCCAAGTTCTAACAATCTTTGGCTTTGCCACAAAAATGCTACAATGGCAGTTTTAAGAACAGTGTCCTGTCTTGGGTCTTCAAGCCTCAAGTAGGAAAAAAAAAAAAAAGTGGTTTTATCGACTGTTTGAATGATTGATGATGTTGCTATTGTACTATGATATGTGTTCGTGGAATATGTTGATCGAGAAAAAGTGTGTTCATTTATGAAACATGAAAAGATTTGGATTTTCTAAATTTTCTCAAAACTTTATCAAGTAAAATTAGAGAAAAGATGATACAAAAAGTGAAAATCTAATGACCCAACGAAATTTACTGGATTATGTATAAATGAATAGGTTTGGTTGCGGAGAGATCAACTTTTGTGAAAATCGACTTTCTCTCATTTTTTCTTGTCTTGTTTTTTGTGGTGATTAGTTTTATTTTTATCAAATATATTTTTTAAAAATAATTTGAGAAGGTCGATCTATTCATAAATTTTCTCTAAATAAATTTTATTTCTTTTTTTTATCTCCAATTTTAAGAGATTAAATACTTTAAAGAATCTCATTCGGTCATTTTAAAACGAGATATTCCTATTATCTTGTTTGGAATTATGATCAAAGGATATGGCTCAACAATTATAAATTACTTGCACATGCATACCTAGTTTTAAATGTGTCACAAATTGAAAAGTGTCCACGCATCAAATAGGTCAAACACATTGAATTTCGTTGACTATAGGTGGGAGACATGATTCTAGGAGAGACCATTACAAAAAAAAGAAGCAAATAAATTATTGTGAATATTTCGAATAATTTAGTTTAACAGCTTGAGTTAGAATTTTTTTTCCTAGCAAAAAATAGTATAGAATATTTAGATATAGGATAAGTCAACTTTTTTTTTCCTAAAAACATATCACAAATAAAAAATTTAAAACTATTATCTTTATGTGTGTTGATAGTATCTTATCATGTTATATATAGGTTAAAATATAATTCAGGTCCTTATAGTTCCACTCAATAGAGAATTTAGTTTTTATACTTTAAAAACAGAGGATTTGGTCCCTGTAGTTTTCAAAACTCTAAACAATGGTCCCTAGTATTAGTCAATCGTCAGTCAACAATCAATTTGAAACACATGGCGCTGACTAGGACGCTTATATCAACATTAAGTACTACATCAGTGTCATTTATGGCAAATTTAAATATATAATATATAAATATATAAAATAAATAAATATAAATCTATATAAATATTCGCATGATAATTTAAATAATTAATTTAAAAAATAAATTAATTTTTATTTGATATATTCATATAAAATTAAATTCTAATTTCATCCCTTTTTATGGAGTCCATAATTTCAATTGAAACTGGATTTTGTCTAAAATTTTATTTTTTTGTTAAAAAGTTTTCTGTTTATTTAATTAGGTCTCTAACCAATATTTTTCTCTTTGTCATTCACATGATTTAAGATTATATTTAGCTTCATCTAGGTCCCTAGTCCTAGAATATAATTTTTTATGAAATTAAATCAACCTCTTTAAACTTTTTATTTCTTTCACTTTAGTCCCTATCATGCATTTTACATACTTTTCTCATGAGTTTGATTTCCAAAGCTACCCAGAATTTCTTTTTAGGTGTTTCTAGAACCTAAATATCCCAAAAGCCACTGTTGTAGAAGACTCATGGTTTGGACTACTTAACTCACTTTCTCTCTCAGTTTAGTATAGCAGAAAAGGGGATGCTCACGGGTTGTTGCAAAAAAATATGACAATATAATAGTGGCTTTTCGAGTGTTTAGGAGTCCTTTACAACAACAACAAAGAGAACACAAAGTGCAGAAAAATAAGCTAGAAATTCGGGTAAGTGTTGGAACTAAACTTTTGATTTTTAAAAGTCTCTCTTTGGCTTAGTTTATGGGTGGAAATGATCAAATAGGTTCTAAAAACATCTAAGAAGAAATTCTAGACAGGTTTGAAAATCAAACTCATGAGAAAAGTATGTAAAATGCATGATAGGGACTAAAGTGAAAGAAATGAAAAGAGGTTGATTTAATTTCATAAAAAATTATATTCTGGAACTAGGGACATAGATGAAGCTAAATGTGATCTTAAATCATGCAAAAGACAAAGAAAAAATATTAGTTAGGGACCTAATTGAATAAATAAAAAAGTTTTAACATAAAAATAAAATTTTAGATAAAATCTACTTTTAACTAAAATTACGAACTTATAAAAAGGGACTAAACTATAATTTAATTTTATATAAATATATCAAATAAAAATTAATTTATTTTGTTTAAATTATTATGTGAATATTTATATAGATTTATATTTATTTATTTTGTATATTTATATATTATATAATTAAATTTGCCATGTGTGACGCTGACGTGTCACTTAATGTTGACATAAGCGTCTTAGTCAGTGCTATGTGTCTCAGACTAACTGTTGACTGATAGTTGACTAACACCGAAAACCATTTTTTAGAGTTTCGAAAATTATAGGGACCAAATCCTTTGTTTTTAAAGTGTAGGGACTAAATTCTCCATTGAGTGAAACTATAAGAATCTGAGTTATATTTTAATCTTATATATATATAGATAAGTTTATAGAAAGCTAACTGATAACTCTATTTTATTTAACCTATATTCTTTATTAATAAATTGAGTAAATTTAGTGATTTTAAGTCTTTTTTATTTATTAAGTTTAAGTTAGTTTTTCTTTAGAGTTTGTCTTAGAATTTATAATTTATTGTGGTTATTTAGTTTAGTTTAGGATTTATCATTTAACTCATATTATTATTTAAGCAAAAAAGTACTATTTGTCCTAATGTTTACCTCAATTTTTATTTATATCTCTAAGTTTTTTTTGTCCGATTATGTCCCTTATCTTTCAATTTTTATCATATATGCTCCAAAATGATGAAAATACCCTCTATCCCTCTCTCTTCTCTCTCTGTACTCTCTCTCTCTCTCTCTCTCTTCACACTAAAAATTTTCTATTTATTCACCTAGGTCCCTAGCTAAGATTTTTCTTTTTGTCTTTTATATGATTTAAGAGCATATTTAATTTCATCTAAATCTCTTGTTCTAGAATATATTTTTTTTTGAGTTTAAATCAACCCCTGTAAACTTTTTGATTTATTCATTTTAGTCCCTATCATGCATATATCATGTCCATCTCTCAATTTTGCTTTCCAAACAAGTCCAAATTTTCATCTTATATGTTTTTGGGATATTTTCGGTCATTTCCATTCCAGAGCAAAGCAAAATATGAATCAAAACCACATTTTGAAAATATTCATCAAATTTAGGTGAAAACAGGGAGATCTTTCCATCCTTAGAGTGCAGCCAAGAGGGAGATTGAGTAATGAGAGTGCTTGAAAATTTTTGAGCATTTGAGGAGCAGAATTTCATGGTTAAAAGTGTGGAGTTTTAGCAGAACCATAGCTTGAATCGAGAGGGAGAAAGAGAGTCCGAAAACAGAGCAAAGCCGAGAAGGTAAGTTTCTCTTCATACCTTAGTCTCTTTCATGAGTAGAATTAATTGAGTAGACCTAGCTTAAGTTAATTCAAAGCATGGCGCTAAGTAGAAGACCAAATCAGCAGAAAAAACCAAAAAAAAAAAGGAACAGAGGCAAGATAATGTGATGTTCATCGTATGAGTGAGAATATTTCAAAACTTGGTTTTGATTCATATTTTGCCTTATTCTGGGATGAAATAACTGACAATGTCCTAAAAACATTTAAGATAAAGTTCTGGGCTTGTTTGGAAAGTAAAACTGAGAGATGAACGTGATACCTGTATGACAAAGACTAAACTGAATAAATCCAAAAGTTTATAGAGTCGATTTAAATTCAAAACAAAATATATTATGGAATGAGAGATCTAGATGAGTTATACATGATCTTAAATCATGAAAAACATAAAATAAAAAATCTTAGCTAGGGATCTAGGTAAATAAATAAAAAAGTTTTAGTGAGGAGAGAGGGAGAGGACAGAGGGAGAAGAGAGAGGGATAAATGATATTTCTTCATTTTGGAGCATATATGATAAAAATTGAAAGATAAGGAATATAATCGGGCAAAAAAAAACTTAGAGACATAAATGAAAATCGAGATAAATGTTAGTGGTATATAGTATCATTTTGCATAATATTTATTTTGGTTATTTTTTTTAGGATTTAATTTAAGATTATGATTTGTTAAAGTGATTTTTTTATATTTTTGAATTTATTTTTATTTATTATTTTCTGCTAAAATCAAATTAATCTACCACATAAGAAAAAGAATGTTGTTGGACTGTTATGTGGGAGTTGGAGACACTGCAGCATGCCAATCTTCTTTCTTCTTCATCTTTTCTTTAGTTTCTTTGAGTTTTGATGGCAAATTTGATGTATTTTGATGTTATGGATGTTTTCTTTATCATTAGTGGCTAGATTCCTTTTGTTTCTATAGTTTGAATTTTTTAATGATAATCTAAGTTTAATCTCTTATTGAGCAATTATTTTTGTGCCTACTGCTTTATCAAATTTGAACACTTGAGAATTGAATTAGGGTTCATATAAGAAATTGAAAAAAATTTATACTTGAACATGCCTATTGAAATAATTGCCACAAAATAATTTGATCTAAGAATAGATAAATTATTTGTGTGGTTGTGACTGGATTCATTTGTTCTTATTACCTTTTTCTGATTAAATTGGTCTAAGAAATTAGAAAATTTAATGAGGTTATGAGTGTTAATTTGCTAAAGAATTATGTTTTAATTAGAACTGAAAATTCAACTGTCAATGTAGAAATTGAGGACTAGACTAAAGTGGAAACTCAACCCATAGTTGGATAGAGTAATGAAATCAGATCCCTAACATTTTGATAATTTGCAATTTCTTAATAGTTTCTTTAGTTTATTTGTGTTAATTTTTTGTTAATTATCAATATTTTAATTAATTATCAGTTATTTAATTTAGTTAGTTTTATCTCACACGATTAAAATTAATCGTCTAGATAGTTTAAGAATAGTAAAATTATTACTTAACTCCCATAATTCTTGTGATATCAACACTTTACTACTTCTATATTATTTATTAACTAGATATACTTGTCTAAGATTTTCCAAATAACAAGATTTTAAACATTTCAAGAGACTGAAGTTTTTATTGTTAAATTATTTTAAAATTTATGTAAAATACCTTTTTTATTACTGTATATACATATATGAGGTAATTTAACAGTGAGAGAATTTAACTTTTTAAAATGTCAAACTCTTCATAAACTCCTATATATATATATATATATATATTCATTTTCATCAAATTAATTTCTCACATAATTGTTTTAGTATGTCAGAAAGTTAGAATTTTTTTTAAGGATCGATTTGATAAAAACTAAATTAAAACTTTTATCATTTTAAAACCAAAATACCAAATAATCCGTATAATCTGTTTGATACTAATTAACTCATCTCAATATAGAAAAGATGAAAACAGATAAAGATAACAAATATCGTCAATTAACTTGGAAATTTGGTGAAAGTTGATTCAAAAGATGTGTTCCTTGGTAAAACTATTTTTAATTGTAGTTATGATAAGCAACTAAATTTTTAATTAGTATTTATAAACTTATAACAGACTAAATGAATTACACAATAAATCAAATATTAAAAGGTTAAACACTTTATTTTCTATAATTAATTAATTTTTTCTTTTGCTACATAATTGATACCGATTGGGCATCATTTAATCTAAAATATAATATGTATCATAATTGCAGTAATACTAACTGGAAAAAATTGAAGTATAACTTTTGAATATTTATTATTAGATTTTTCTATAAACTATTATAAATATATTTTCAGTTTTTTACAACTTAAGACAATTGGATCTTCTAAAATTAATAACAAATACTTAGAATAACTTATTAATCCATTTAGATAGCATAGCTTATTACTTATTAGTTTTATGTAAAGAAAATAGTGTTTAGATAAACCTAAATAAATAACTTGTTAATTTCTAAAAAGTTATTTTTAGCTTATTTTATGAAAATAATTTTTTAAGTTTCTTGAAAAAAAACCTTGTACGAAAATTTAAATTCACATGATCAGAAAGTTACTTTATACTTCCAAAAGATAAGTATACCCACAATCATAATTTAAAATTTTATGATAAAATCAAACTCTTCACCTCCATCTTTCTTCAATCATAATTTAAAAGTGTTTCTTTAAATATATATTCAAATACTAAATAATTTATAATATAAAATTTCTTTTGCATAAAACTTTTTTTTATAAATATTTAAATAAACTGTTTACCCAAATGAGAACTTGGACAATTAGACCTGTAAGCTAGCTTATTTAGCTCAACAATTAAATTTAACCTGCTTATGTGAAAAGTAAATTTTCAAGGATCACGCTTGAAGAAAGAGCAACATATAGCTTTTACTGGTAAATCTTGCCATCAATAACAGCTCATAATAATTTCTCTGCCAGGATCCAAAACGAAAACTTGTATATATGCTGCCACTACGATAGGAATGTTGTGGTAAACAGCATAAGCCTTTTGACAAAAAGAACAAGAGGTAAGCCAAAACATATCATCACAAGTTCCCCGCAAGTATCACTGGACTTATATACATACATAAAACATGCATGCGTTTACATCTAACATGATGTACAAGTTACAAGGACATCAGGATACGGAGATCATCTTCATTAACATCACGACAAAGCTTTGCTCCCCTCTTTCCAAATGCTTCCCTTGCAAGTTGCTTCTTCTTCTCCTGCAACTGCACTATTCTCTCTTCGATGCTGTTTTTAGCAATTAGTCTCACAATCTTCACATCCTCTTTCTGTCCAATGCGGTGCACTCGATCCATTGCTTGTTCCTCAACTGCCGGGTTCCACCATGGCTCCAACAAGTACACTCTCGAGGCAGCTGTGAGATTTATCCCAGTACCTGAAGCCTTGAGGCTTGCAAGCAGAACCATGGGCCTGTCATTTCCTGGGGCTCCAAAATCCTCGATAACTTGAGCCCTTCGTTTGGCATTCATGGTACCATCAAGACGCAGTGTCTTGAAACCAGCCGCTTTCAGTGGCTCTTCCAGTAAAATCAGCATCTTACGAAACTGTGAGAACACAACTGATTTTTTGGCTGGATGTCGATCCCTTGAGGCTACAAGAAGTTTTATCAGAGCAGACACTTTAGGAGATAAGCGTGCTCCGGCTGAGGGTAATCCAGCATTATCATTCTCAGAAGATTGAGGAGGGGCCGAGAACAAGTCAGATTCTGAAAGGGGTTGACGACAAAGGGGACAACAGGCTTTGCTGCGCTGTAGAGTTTTCAGGATACAGGCTCGACAGAAAATGTGAGCACAGTTGGTAATTACGACCTCAGTTGGCGGAGAAATACATATTGGACAATCAAAATCTTCACCATCTTGCAGCATCTCAACCAGCTTTTGTAGCAACTCCGGGTTATTGGAAACATCTGTTTACACATAAATCATAAATGTGGACTCAGTAAAATTACTGGGATTTACTTAAGGAAGATGTCTCTCTATTCCCCTAGAACAAATCATTATATGTAAATGAATTTTCCTCAATATTACAATATCCAAGTTTACCCATAAGTAGCAAAGTGTCATGCTACAGAACTTCAAAGACTGCAGGAAAAAAAAAAAAAATCCTTGACATAAATCCTACACTATCAGTAATAAACACACTCATCCATGTTATCCAAGCCAAGGCTAAGATGCAAAACTGGTCCCAAATATCAAATTATAATTGACTTAACAGGGAAGAGCATGTTAGGAAGTCATCACATATGATGGTAAAACACAAGGTCCGCTTGGATTAGCAACGTGAGAATTAAATAATATGGATTAGCATATCCATAAGTAAAAGGTCTGTACAGCTAAGAACATTCTTCAAAGGAAATGTTAGGAATTTGCACATATAGATCACTAGAAAGAAAAAGTGCTGCCCTAAGCTCCAGCTTTGTATGAAAAGTGTCTGAGACTCAAAGCAGAAAATAAGCAAGCTTCAACCAAACGTAATATTGCATTAATAGGGTCTTCGTGTCTTGCATTTTTCAGTCTTTTTGATAATTTGTTACAGTAGAATCAAGGAACGAATAAGAAAGACACAAGACAGATGCTGACTACAGAACAAAAATGATTGGCATTCAACCATGTAAATCTTTAATAAATGGAAGTCAGAGAACATTCCAGCAAAATATAAATATAAATATCATTCTGGAATAAATTCAATATTGTACAGTTGGCAGATACAGGAATAGTACTTCATGACTTTGTCACGAACTGAACAAGAACTGCATCTAAATCTGTAATAAAACAAGGGACTGAAAAGCAATGTGTATATTATTATAAAGTGTAAGAGAAGAGAAAACACGAAATTACCCAGTCTTCATCATGATGTGAAACACTCAACCTAGATTGTCTTTAATTCTTTTAAGTACAAATTGACAGATAAGCTGACCATATAATATAACTTTCAACTAAGTTTACAAAAGACTCATAAAACAATCCAAAATTTTAAAAAAAAAAAGTTTTAGAATTTAATTTGAAAGATATCAAAATCAAACAACAATAGACTCTAGAATGCATGCAATATTCTTGCAAAGAAAAAAGAAGAGCAAAAGTAGGGAGAAAAGGAAAGGACCAAATATTATTGGAAGATTCAAAGATTATGTGTACTTCAAACTGACAATTCAACCTCGCTTTATACTAACACTATGATATATAACGACACTTTCACCCTTTACATCGGGTGCAAGAGAGACAGCTCTTTTCTTAAACTGCAACACTTCCCTAAATCTTCAATACCTCATTGAATCTTAGAAATCTTAATACTGCTCCAACTAAGAGAAATCCCAACTACTCTTGAAACAGATGACTCATTCCAAAGTCAAATGAAGCTTAATCTCCTTCAAGGAGTGACCTTTAAAACAAGGAAAATTATCTTTTTTAGGTATAAAATATGGTGTTGATATTGCTAAAATAAGACAACCTTTCTTCTTAGTATAAGATAACATTAATTACATAGATATTAAGCTATTACATGTCAATATTATTGCAATAGTGAACTGGTGAGCTCTTGGACCCTATGACCTTTTCATGATTGCCAATCACTTAGTCTCCCAAAGTATTAAAAATAAAAAATATATTTCTTGGGTAACACAATATCCTACATCAACATAAAAAACATACAATTATGAGGTGTGAGTGAGCATATTACCCTATTGGTTAACCATACTAATTCTTATTGCTAATAAATTTTTTCTCTCAAAAAATAAATTAAAAAGAACTCATCTTCAAGAAATAAAGGCTACAAGAAAGGGAAAGCATGAGAAATCTAATTAACCAAATTAAAGAAGCCACCAAGTAAATCTCCACCTAATCCTATGTCCTAACTCAATTGCTTGTGACACAAAAAATAAATAAATAAATAAATGTTGAAAAACCATATAGAATTGGAAATGGTAAATAGTAAGGGGCATATTTTGGTACCTTCAATCTTATTTGAAGGGAGTAGAGATTTGAGATCTGAAGGGCACAATGCCATATCAGTACAAATTTGGCGAAGCCGTAAAATTATACCAAGTACAGTGGAATAGTAACGCATTAGACGTCCATTATTTATATAGTTCCGCACTACGTTCTTTGCTTCCATTTCCATTTCATCATACAGCTCACGTTCTTCCCCAAGAAGTTCAACATAACACGTCTCTATTGTTTTTGGAGGCAATCCTATCAATGCTTTTTCTTTTGTTCTTCGCAATGAAATTGTTGCCATCAAAGCCTAAACCATGAGTTAAAGAAAAATGAATAACCAATGATACATTCATTACAGTTCTGCATACAGACAAAGAGAAACGGAACAAAGTCTATAAAACTAGCCTAGAAAAATGCTGCACTACCATTATAAAATTGCCATAAGCATGCAACATTTGATCCTACACATGAACTGTGTGATAATACCTGCAAACGTGAGAGTCCTTTGATGTCGTTCTGAGCAAGAGGACGTTGCACCAAGCTCTGCCAATAGCTTTTTATTGAAAATGGTTCAAAGCGTAAAAATGCCATAAGAGAAAATAAATCATATGAGCCATTTTGAATTGGTGTCCCTGTGACAGCCCACCTTCGCCCAGCTATCATATTCATGACAGCTCGACTTTGTTGAGCACTGGTATTCTTAATTACATGTGCCTCATCCAAAATGATTCTCCACCACTCTACTTTCTTTAACGGTGAATGCCAATTTTCTTCAACAGATAAAGTGGTATATGTGGTTAAAACTAAATCATACATCTTAAGTTCCTCAGGATCCTTTGTCCTTTTATCACCATAATACATATACGTCTTCAGTGTGCCCGGTTCAGTATGTTCTTCTAGCTGTGTTATCCATGTTGAAAATACAGAAGGGGGACATACAACCAATGTTGTCTTTATATCCATGTCAGTTGACGATATGCCATCTGAAACAACAGATTTTTCGTTAACATGGACCCCTGAAGTACTTCCAGTCTTGCGTCTTTTTTGTGACCCAGTGGCCTCTTTATTTGTTCCTCTCTTCTTACCCTTTTTACCACCCGAAACAGAGAATACTTCATCCTGCTCTCCCATTCCATCATGCAACCCTCCGTCCATGTTTTGAGCATTAGGATCCTTATCGAAAGCAATTAAAGAAAGTAAAACTAAAGTCTTGCCCAATCCCATATCATCTGCTAAAATACCACCTCGCAAAGGCTCTGGCCTTCTATCCGTATGATAATTAGTCAAAACATTCACATAGGCTCCATCCTTCTCTTCCCAAAATGGCGGCAATTCACCGGAATTCTCCCTATGAGCTAACCACCACAACCCTTCCTTTTGATGTCGAAAAAGTTCAGACTTAATGACACTTCTTGGGGGCTCCAACGCTTCCAACGCACACCCTTTTCTGACGTTCTGATCAACCAACTTAAAAATCTCATCTACAGTCTTAAACTCTTTCTTAGACCTTCTCTCTTTAACAGCCATAGACTCTGACAAGGTAAACGATGCATCAGATTCCAGAATTAAAGATAACCCGCCTTCTGAAATCACATCTTTCACAGTTGGAAAAGACTCAATCGCCGCAAAGATGTGAATTTGGCAAGGAATCTTGAATTGGTTACGAGCGCGAGTTTTGGGCACAATGCCTTCAACAGTAATGAGGTTGGAGTCGATCAAAGGAGACAGTACGGCTGCGACGGGGCGCTCAATATGTCCGACCTGAACGGTGCGAGTGTTGAGGACCTTTATGGCGTTTTCATCGTAGGGATTGAGAGGTTCACGAACCAGACCTACCATTTCACGGCCACTGATGATACCGGAATAGTGTTTGAGACCAACAATGTTGGCAATGACAAAGCCAAGCAGGTAAATGTCGGACGAAGACGATAATGACTGTGAACCTTGGGAGTAAGAGTCTGTAGGGTCAATGAATTCGCCATCTTCTTCCATGGGTGATTGTCTTGTTTTCTGGAAAGAATCGAACTTGGTACTTGGAAGAAAACAGCGAGGGTTTTAAGGGTTCCTCACTCTGTGTGCAGTATTTGAACAAGAAAGGACGCTAGCAAGGCGGGGGTTTAAAGATGGGCGATTCACCCCCTCTGCGTTATCTAGATATTACTGTTTAGTATTTAGTCTTTTGATTTTTTTCAATAAGAAAAGAAAAGAAAAGAAAAGAAAAGAAAAGGCGGTCGGTCTGAAAACAAAAGATATAACTTTTAAATTACTGTAAATACTTATACTCAATTTAATTAACTAACATTTTCTTGGTAATAAAACTGCTATTTTTTGGTGCAATAATCATGAGATTCTTGAAATTATCACATGACTTGATGAAATATAAAATGAACTCAAGTGCCATTAGTTAAATTATCCTGAGTTTTTTTTTGTCAATAATGCAATCCTTATTAGTTTATTTTTTATTTTTATATTTTTATTTAACATTTGTAATTTAAAAATTAAAAAAATTAGTATGAAGCGATTATTATTATTATTATTATTATTATTATTATTATTATTATTATTATTATATTCCTTCTTTCTTTTCTTGATGGAAAAGAAAGCTAGCTCTTATTTATAGGCCAAAAAAGGAACTCACGCAAACCGCCTCTTCAATCGACACTGCTCGCTGTCGCCATCAACAGAATACAGGTATCTGAATTTCTCTTCATTAATTTTTTCTTTTAATCCTGCTTAATCCACAATCTCTCTTCATACTTACTGCTGTAAGTTTGGTATGTTTCCCTCTTTGATCCCTTTTTGCCCCTGTGAATTTGAATCTGGTTCAGTATATATGCTATGACTGTGCAATCTCTCCTGCCATTTCAATTCCTTCTAAGTATTTGACCTTTTTTAATATATGACCTTATAGTCTGGCAAATTAATGTCTGTTTGGTCGGTATGTAAGTCGGGGTGTTTTAAGTTGGGTCTATATCTAACACAATACCAAGTCTTTCTTGGGCTATAGAATGCCGACTGGACAGAAGCATAGGCTTGTTGCTTTATATTTCGTGAAATAGGTGTCTGTGGATTCAGGTTTTATCTTATCTGGTGTTTGGGCAGTTGGGATGTGCTAATTCTTTCATCGTAAACTGTATGATTAATGATACATGCTTGGATCGGGAATCTTTTATGTGAATATTTTGTGGCTAATTTCTTTTTAATTTTATTTTGTGCGTGAGCGAGCTGTGTATGTGTGTGGAGATTTATCTGAGCTGATATGAATTTAATGGTTTTTCGAAGGCTGAATTTGAATATATAGAGATGTTTTGTCTTATGGCGAATGGCATGCAGTTTTATTTATGGAGAAGGATTATGCGTGTGGTTTTTGGTGGTTGCTCAATTGCTATTTCCTTGACTAGAGTCAGTATTGGAAGTGATTTTTGTTTTTTTATTCTCAAGTTTATTGCAGTATTAATTATATTATTAGATGCTTTGACATCCTTTTTACATGAGGATTTTAATATAGTGACTGTGAGACGTAGATATACAAAGTTAAAGAACTGAATTTTAATAATGCATGAGATGTTTATGCTTTGGAATGAGTATAAACTACGTTAAGAACACATTTTTCTCTGCTGGCGTGATGAACTGAAGTAACATGCTTCATTTGAAATATCATGATTGGTTACTTGGCTAGTTTTCTAACTGTTTGGGATAAATCCTAAAGAGAAATGGTGACTCGAAATCTTGAGTAGTGGTTTTTCAAAATTTTAACTTATATTGGCTCTCATACTACAATGTCTTTCATTGCATCTAAAATACTTGGTCTCCGTTATTTGATGATCCTGAATTATTGAGATGAACTATTTTATTAGTCGTGGAGTTTTGAGAGGGCATGGAAACTCAAAAAAACCAACAAGAAAAGCAGGCTTCATCAGCTGCTACTGCCCTAGTTGTTACTTCATGTCGAAAGAAGAAGAATGAGGAAGCTAGTTTCTTGGAGGATTTGAAGGACCATGTCGATGAGTTTATTCATGCTTCTATGGATGAACATAAAACTTGCTTCAAGAAAACCATTCAGAAGGTTAGAAAGCTTTCGTTGACAAGTCTTATATTTGTATCTCTCTCTCTTTGTTTGTACTGTCTTCTGATGTGATGCGATTTTGGATCATTTTCAGATGTTTGGTTTGTCCAAAGTTGTTGCAGAAAAGAACTCTGACGCTGGGAAAGAAGTTGAAAGTTCTCTGCCGCTTCGGACAATTGTACAAGAGTAGATGGGTTTTGGTTTAAAATAAATGCAAGCTACTAAGAACAAAAAAGTTTATTTAAGAAACTATATCGTTGGGCATTTTCATGTTAAACATTTTCTTTCCTTCTATCTGATTAATGTTTGAATCTGGTAACAGTTGAACTTGTTAATGTTGAGTCCATCGTATGCTTGAAAGAAACTTACAAAGCCTATACGATTTTAAGTTAATTTTTTGTTCCAAGAAATAGATTGAAGAACGAAACTATGAAAGATAAGAGAAAAGTATTTTTTTTTAAAAAAAATTACGTTCTTTCATGTAAATTCAGAAACAAATTGCAATAAAATCACCTAGGCCAACATCGATGTAAGACTAGGGCAGAAACTACATCTAAGAATACAAAGGAAGCAAGTTTGTGCTTCTAAACTAAACAAATAATCAAAGATAATCTGAGAAAAGCTTGAAGAAGACGACAGAGTCTGTTTCAATTTATACCCTCTTCAAGTCTCAACCAGAACCCAAAGTTCAACAAGCAAGGCTGGGCCGCCTCTCTTTTGGGCCAGAAAAATATTACCACAAGGATTGGGCCTAATGGCCCCAAGAAGAAGACTGCTTAACATACCAAAAGCCTAGTCAAAGTTTGAGTTGAATTTATGCCAAACTAAACTATAGCAGTTAGAAAAATTCAAGAAAAGACCAAAAGCATTGAAGAATACGGAGGCACAATTGTTTGGCTGTGATAGGTGGGAAGAGGTTGTTCAACAAACTGACCTAACGACATTTCCATTGGACTCTGATTTGCTTTAAATTACGCGACAGTCCTATTCTTATTCACTCTTCTGGCTTCTATAACTAGCTTCTTCTTAAACCTTAATTTACGGGAAAACAATATACTACTGTCTCCCTTAAAAACCGAAATCTCTACAGTTGGTCCACGTGAATACTTTTATAACATGCAAAAGATATAGTGCATTACTTATTAAGGAAACAGTACAGGGTTCAGTAACATAATTATTAGACAGGTCAAGGATAGCAGAAACATAATTATGTGTCTTTTTCCTTTTTGTAATGGATGAGCTTTCGGCCTTAAGAACATTGATATAGCATGTCGTTATTCGGTTTCTATATCATATCACAACTAGAATAATACTGTCTTCCCTTTCCCAAAAAAAAAAATACTACTGTCTTCACACATATTCAAATTGGTGCAACTCTTTTTATTTCACCTTTCATTTCCATATCATACAACAAATAATAACAAGTTTTTTTCAAAAAAAAAAGTCAAAGAACACGTTTTCTATTTCTTAGTTTAAAGTACTTAAATTTTCATTTTCTTTAAATCTCGTGTGATAATTTTCGGACAACTTTTTTAATATTTTCTGAATTTAGACGATAAAGCTGCTTAATGGATCAAATAGTTGCATGTGAAAACTTCTGTGCAGCACCTAATATTTGAAACATTATTAAAACTGTGAAAGAGAAAAAAAAAACAAGAGAAGGCAAAGAGAGAACAAATAAGTGATGGGATGGAAGAGCAGTCAATGAAAGTGGTCGGTAGCTAGCATTGCAACAATGTTTCCATGTGGCAAGGTTTCGTTGCAAACTAAGGAATCCACAGTGTAAACATTCAAAGCAAAATTTCCCGCCTTGTCATTTGCGGTCCCAACCCAGTGAGTGGTCCTTCTCTTTCAACAGTTTAGCTTTGAGCAGCGATCGATTTCAGTTCTCTAATGTTTCTGTTATGGGGGATTCAACTCCAACATATATATTATTTCCAAAGAAGAATTTCTAGTCTCTCTCTCTCTCTCTCTCTCTCTCTCTCTCCCTCTCTGCATCGTTACTAGTTAGTTCCATGACTCAGATTTCGTTGTTCTCTGAATTAATGAAGACATAAATACAGGCATTGCATACACTAAGACGATGACGAGAACGAACAACATAAAATTACGACTTTATTATGGACAGAAATTAGGAACATAGTAGGATTGAAACAGAATTCGTAGATTCTTGTTGGTTGCTTCAGGGATATGAAAATACAACATGGAATCATGGGCTATGATTCTTATGACTGCTGCACTAACCCTACATAATATGAGATAACACCACCAAGGCACCAACACCATGCACTATCTTGAGAAGGTGCAGGATGATTAGAGTCTTTATTACTGTGGATGCTTGAGCTTCAATGGAGTTTCAGGTTCCTCATCCTGCAATAGAATTACATTCAGAAACAGCTAGCAAACACAAGGTTGAAACGAAGAAGAAATATTTAAAGAGTTTGAGTTATAAAAGAGTACCTCTTTTCCTGGTCGGAGGTTGAAGATTTCTTGTAATTAGGGAAGGGGACTTGTCCTGACTCGATATGCTTGACGTCCTCGACGAGGATCTCATAGTGCCTCTTGACTTCCTCAGGGGTTTTGCCACCAACGGCCTTGGCAACATTGTACCAACGGTCAGGGGTGTCCTTGTCATAAACGGCTAGAGCCCTCTCAAAGGCTTTGTTGTCCTTAGCAGACCATGAGCCCGACGATGACATTGAGCTCGACGCCATTGATGAATGTATAAGGCTCTGTAGTAGTTTCTGAATATATAAGGAAGAGGAAGGAGGCAATGGGGTGGTATGTGCAGAGAGGTGGCAATGGGGTGCTTCTTTTATAAGTGGAGGAGGGGCGTGAGGTGGGCTAGTGCCAGTTGGCGTGAGCAAAATGAAGTCGAATTTGAATGATCTGTCTCCTTAACAGCCACAGAATAGAGCAGGACCAAGAACGTTGAGCAGCAAGAGGCAATATGGGAGAATCCGTATCTTCTTCACACAGTAAAACAAGCTCATGTTTTCATACCACTTACCTCTACCCTTCTACTTTTTCCTTCCTTTCTTTTTATGGAAAATCATGTCAACTTAACACATTAACTTTCTTCAGCTTCGAGGTTGTGCAATATTTAATTAATCTGTACAACACACATTGCACATTACCAAAGCCAAGCATTTGAACATATAATTAAAACCTGTAAGGCACTTCCCTGGATTAATTAATATTTTAGTATCAATTTTAGCAGATAAGACGACACAACACAACCAAAGCCTTCTCTGCACACAGAGAAGAAAACTATACTGAGATTAATAATAATAATATTCTTTTGCTCTCATGTGGGACCTAGCATAAACCAAGTGAATCGGCTGCAGCAGCTACTATAGCTTTCACGTGTGCCTCACACAACACAAGCATGAGGGCGCTGTTGAAAAAGCTTGAGAATGCAGAGAAGGGGTTTGTGTTTATCATCATTAGGGGTGATCTTTCGAAGTGTACTTCGTCCTGAACAACATTCCAACACTCTAGCTGGCCAGACTCTCCGTACAATGATTCTACTTTGTTTTTTACCCTAAGCGAAGGACGTATAGGTCACCCTGCTCCTCTGGCCATAGCGGACCCCCCCCCCCCCCAAACCTTACCTCACCATATCCTGGGTTTCTGATAAAGTTTGTTTCTTGAGAAAACGTTTTGTGATTTGCTCACTCAAATATGTTATTATAGGTGTATTTGAAAATACTGTAATCTGAGCAGGGAACAAGTAACTATTAATTAATAGTGCATCAAGTTCCAACTAATATATATAAAGAATATCCCGATTCCTGAGATATGATCTCTTGGTTTGCCTTGTGCTGTGACCTCAGGGGAGTGTGGTGGAAGATAACTATAGGGTTGAGGGTTTGGACAGAGGTCTTTAACCAGTAATTATAGTATAGGGTTCATCATCTTTATAGGTGCTAGTCTGAAATGTTTGGGCATGCCTCATGCAAATTGAGCAACTCTGTGGAGTTTACTTCTCCTGGCTCAACACATGGGTTCAGCCTAGCTGTCTCGATTCTTTATTTATATATGTTTTTCCTTTTAGCCATTGTTTATTTGTAAATGTGGAACATCCGCCATCATATCGTATCTGATATATGATAATCATGGGCAAGAGATAGACACTACAGTGATGACATAAACTCTAGCACCCTTCATGCTTGCTTAACTTTCTTGCTGATACGGATAATTTGTAATCACTGCATGGGATGGAGTTACTGAAACTTGTCTTCTGCTAAATCTACTTTTTCATTTTTAAAATATACATGGTTCAATTATTAATTTTTAAGATTTAAAAACAAAATAATTAAAACATATATTTTTAAAGGCTAAAAAGTATTTATTTTCTTTTTTCACGCAAGCAAAGTTTCTCCCTCGAATATATAATTGAACTTAATGTCTGTCTTAACTTGTTTCTAGATTAGATATATACACATGATAACTGGATTTTGCTATTCTGAAATTCTGAATGCTTTTTCCTGTTGTGTTGTGTGCCTTAATCTTTTTTCCCTGTTACTTTCTTAAGTCATTGTGCAAGTTCAATGACTTCATGCTGACGGTAGAAATGTGCTGGAAATCAATCTATATTTTTCTTAGAGAAAAAAAGAGGTTGAAAAACCATGAAGCTATATCATAGGGTCAATGTTGTTAGTTAACTAAACCACAAATACACTTGAGTCGATTTGAATAAAGAATCAAAGTGAGGGGAATGAGAAGAAGGCTAAATAAATATCTGTTTGGATAATGGAATAAGGCTCAACCTTAGAAAAGCATATAATAGTTGAGAGGTGGGTGCAGTGATACCGTGGCTTTAGGAAGCAACTTGGTTTAGGTTGCGCCCCCTCTCTATATATAGAAAGAACGCATCTTTTCTTTGACTTTAAAAGTTAAGTAATGTGTTTGACTTATTTGAATTGTTGTTTGTGAAAATCAACAACTTATATTTTATAGTTATTTTTTTTAAAAAATAAAATTAACATTCTAAAATCTAAATCATCAATTTTTATAATTAAAGATCTAGATGAGACAAATATTTTACTTGGTTTTGAAACCAGACAAGAAATCTATTGGCCTATATAGACCTATTGTCACTCATATCCACCAGCTGGGCTTCACTGAACTCTATTCTTCACATTACTGATCATAATTCATGCTCTAATAAGGTTTAGCGGCTTATATAAACACTATGACCAGAACTCATATAAACTTCATGACTTCATATATAATTTCTTGAAATTTAAAAACACAATAGGTTTATGAGTCCAAATTCTTTAATGCAATCTCTGATATATATATATATATATATATGTTTCATATAATTATGAAGGTATATCTTGTATACTTTTCGCCTTCATTTAGACATATAAAATTCCTCACTATCTTATACGCTTGGATGTTTACGCTTGAGACACAGATGTAAATTTATAATATATTGTCATCCAAAATATTTTTCCCACGCAAGATTCCATTAGTTGTAATAAGTATTTGGTACCTCGCTAAAAAGGTTGAGAATATCAATCACATTATATATATATATATACACATTTAACAAAACTCCTCATATCAGCATAGTGTATTTAAGATGATAAACTCTTTACAAGTTCAGATCGAACACGAATAGCTGAGATGAAAAAACACACTTGCTTAACAGCTAAGTGACTTTTACATCATCATATATACTAAATGGCTACAGAGATGTAGCGGATGAGTACAAATTCCCCCAAGAAACATATGGTTTCGTTTTCATTGACGTTGGAGTATTCTTCTCTGTAACTTGTGGCCGGTGTGCTGTTGTCAATTAATCATGATCCTGTCTACGCAGGGATTCTGTAGTCATAAATTTTTCGGCTACCAGGTTAATTTATAGTAATATAAAGTGAATATAAGAGTGTCATACATATAGTTAAGTCAAGCTGCATTCATGGTGGTCACAAGATCCTGGCATAATATGATCATTGGTTGAAAATTTCTCCAACAACTTTGATGGATGGAATCTTAACGAGAAAGAAAGAAAGAGATGGATGCTAACCCCTCCCACCAATATCCAGAATCCTTATCATTTATCTCAAAGTACAAATTAATACACACACACACACACACACACACACATATATATATACGGACTTTTCCACCATTACTGGATGATTCTTCTCCCAGTTGTCCTTCGTTACCTAGTTGAGACCTTGAGAATTAAGCAGAAGAGTAAGGGATTGTGATATTATTCCAGAGGAAGGAACGAGGGAATCAGCAACTTTTCATAGGTAGGAGAAGCTAGGAAAGAAAAGAGGGAAGCATCTAGGCGGGTCCAAAAGTGGCCGCTACAGTATAAAGAAAAAGGCTTTATGACGAATATTTGGTCAATGGGTGGTAGCTTCTGTAAATGTAATATTCAATATATATGCCAATTCCCAGCCTTCATTTCAATTCAAGCCCTAACCTTAATTTTTTCATTAATTACAACTCTGCAGTCAATAAAGAGTGTTGAATAGAAAAGCTGCATCCTGCTTCTGCATGTCATGCTCCTGCATTGAACTTTAACATTTTGTAAGTCTACTGGTGCGGAGGGTGTCCACGTCGGAATTCAGGGGTTAGAAGTTGGAACTAAGACAAGAGACATATATAAAAACCTTAATATCTTTGTGGTCCAGAGGATTGTATAGTGTAGCAGAATTAGAATGATGATAACGTTGAAGCAGTGGGAAAGCACCAAGATATTGTGGGGCGTTTGATTCTCTGATGATTTGTCCTTCTGTCGTTCTCGCCAAAGTGCTGTGCCAAGCCAACAGCTCTCTCCCTCTCTGATTCCCCATATTGCGTGGGCCTTTCCAAAGTCACCCTTTCTTCCTTTGTCATCCTCTTAAATCAGGTTTTTTCTTTTTTTTTTTTGGGGTTTCGATATTGATCTGCTAATCCAGTGGTGCAAATTGTATTTCCCAGAAGCATCTTGTTTTATTCCGCAGGTAATGATTATGCATTGCAGGGAAGTTTGAATTTTGAGCTGAAAACCATTCTCAAGAGTTGAGAGTTTGAACTTTTAAGACTCAAAAACAACTGAAAATACTAATTTCAAGACTAATCTAACAGTTAAAATGTGTCAAAGAGCTCAAGCCTTTTGTAAGAGACAGCCCTTCTTAATGACCCACCAATTCCTATGCCCTACATTGAGTATTTGGTTATGATAGGTGCTAGGTTGGTTATGGCTATCAAATGAAGGAGACAACTTTAGTTTCTGGTGACCCCATTAATGGGTAAAAATTAAAGAGATAGGGGTTGTGGCTGAATCCAGACTAATGTCTGCGTATGCTCGAATCTTCAAATGATCTTCGTCATCATTAACTTCCTCTTCATTCTTTTGATTTGACGTTTGACACTACCACGTCTTTCAGTCATGAGGTCCAAAATGTTTGTTTGAAATATGCGGACTGGGGGTGCCTGCTCTTCGTACCCGAAGAGCAGGCAGCTTTGCCTGTTGGCCACGGTTAAAACCGTGGCCAACACTAATAAACAGGTTTCAGCAACAGTTTAAAAACCGTTGCTATAAGTTTTGTAAAAAAAATATCACAATTAATATTTATAGCAACAATTTTACTGTTGCTGCAATTTGTAGCAACGGTTTTTACCGTTGCTACAAGTAAAAAAGCAGCCTGCTCTTCTTTTCCGAAGAGCAGGCACCCCCGATCCGAAATATGCAGGCTGGCTTTCGGCTTGTGCTTTCAAGTTTCATCAATAATCTCATTGCCTCTCACTCGCTCTTCATTAGACATTGTTATGCATTTATACTTCTAGTCTTTTACAGTAAAATTCTTATTTTTTCAATATATATATATATGACTTCAAAACTAATAGTATTAGGTTATAATAAAATTATCATTCCTATAATTTTACTCAATTTTTAATTTAGTCTCCCATCCTTATACTTTAAAAATATTTATTTTATAGTCATTACCAAGAAGTTTTGTTAATTTCCCATCAACTCTATACTTTAGAGACTGTTTGGTTCAAAGGGAAGGAAAATAAATTTTTTTTTGTTTGGTTTAATTTGAGGTGAGGAAAAATAAATATTATTTTATTTGGTTTGCAAGGGGAGGAGATGAAAAATAAAATAAAATAACTATTATAACCCTTTGATTGTATGACGAGTAAAATATAATAAATTTATTATTACTTATATTCAAATAAGTTAACTTATTTGTTATAGTGAAATAATATAATATTTTAACATTTCAATTTGATTCATCTAAAAAAAATCTCAAATATATAATGTGTTTTAAAAATATAAAAAATTTTAATTTTATTCTTATCGTAATAAGAAAAGAAATTAAATAATTTTCTTGTTAGAAGAAACAAAAAAAATAATTAAGTAAAATTTAACTAATTGACTAAAATCCTATTTTGGTCCCTCACATATATCCTTTTTTTTAATTTGGTCTTTCATAGATTTTCATTCTCAATGTGGTCCCTTACAGATTGATATGTTATCAATTCAGTCCCTAAAAAAATTATATTCTCAATTTGGTCTCTAATAGATTAATATGTTATCAATTTAGTCCCTTACTTATTTTCATTCTCAGTTTGATACCTAATAAATTGATATATTATCAATTTAGTTCTTTTTTTTTTGGTCATAACTTTTGATGGTAACAACTTTTGATAAAGGGACTAAATTGATATCATATAAATCTAGGAGGGACCAAATTGAAAATAAAAATATGTGAGGGACTAAATTAATAACATACCAATTTGTGAGGGAACATATTGAGAATGAAAATGTCACGACCCGTTTTCTGGGCACGTGACCGGTACAATGATGAATATCCCATCACTGTAAGCCTTTCGATAAATTCTACCCATGAGTTAAATTATTAGTCATTATCTCTATATTATCAAAATAACCATTTCTGAAGAAAATATATCAAATTTTCTTATTTGAAATTCATAGAGATTATTTACATATAATAATAGATCCTCAACATAAAATACATTATTGTACTGAAATACAAGTCAAATACCAAACGCCTGACCTAGATGTCCTAGACGATTACAGAGCAACATAATCTACAACAATAGAGGGGCCTACCCGACAGCGGGAGGGTCCAAAGTGATCTACTCTTCTAGCGGATATTCTTCATCGGCAACCTGATCTGAACAAAAAGGTTGTACAGAGAGTGTGAGCTTTTAAACTCCGTGAGCGAATCGGACTCGCGTTAATAAAATTCAAATACATTACCAGTCATGCAAGTATATCCGAAGGCTCATACTCAACCAATAGACATAGTTAGAAATTACATACAAGAAGATAAAAATTCATCCAATTCAACAAACGTTACTAGTACTCATCAATGACAATATATCCCGAAGAGCGCACACAGGCCAGCTCACCAATTCTGTATATTTCCGCCATGACGCACAACCAATTCAACAAACGTTACTAGTACTCATCAATGACAATATATCCCGGAGAGCGCACACAGGCCAGCTCATCAATTCTGTATATTTTCGCCATGACGCACAACCTCATCATCTTAGCTAGGGCGCCTCACGAATTTATCACCAATCCGGGCTATATCCCTACTGAGAGAATCGTTGTCTCCACACTCATTGGTCAAGACACCCTTTCAACCGGGTTTTTCGCCTTGCCGTGAGAGGGGGTACTGTCCCGCTCAATCACAATCAATAGTACAGTATTTCATATCATACTCAGAAGCACAATATAATATTTATCCAAATAACAAGTATAGTATATAACTATATTATAGATTTATAAACCACAAATCAAGATAATAATTAATCTGTTTTTTTAAAAAGATTCAAACTTCACATCATCATGAAATACTTGTTTCTCTTATCCATACTTATGGATTAATTATCTCATTAGATTCGTCATTTTGAATCCAATTTCTCCCTATGAATCTTGGGAGTGTCCTACGACATACTTTTTATCACCGGTAACGTTAAAATTCTATTAAAATGGGGTCGTTTCACTCACCTGGATTCCGTACGAGTATCACTTCTTTAAGTCGTTACGGACAAGAGTACACAGATGAATTTTAGTGCTCCGCTACGGAGATTTTCATGAAAGATTAAAGAAAATACGTTAGGATTGTTTTCATACAAATACTGTTTATACATACAGTTACTATTCATATGTATGGTTACTATTCATATATATGGTCACTATTTATATATACAGATACTATTTATACGTATAGATATTGTTCATACATATGGTACTATTTATATATACGGTCACTATTCATATATACGGAGACTGTTTATACCAAAAATAGAGAATACAATCTGTAAAAGAGTACACCAAGTAAGTTCCCAAGAAAGAGTGGAGGGTCACAATGGACACACTTAAAAACCAGGTCTTTCCTTAGCCAAAACTTTCCTAAACATGTATTCTTCACAGTTTACATCCTATTTCGGTAATCAGAAAATCAAAATAATATGTAAGCAGCTAAGGACAGTTTTTCTGATGTGGAAGATCAGTCAAAGCCGCAACCACAGAGCATACTTAAGAAAATAACTTCTAAAATTTGAAAGACATAGAAAGGGCATAGTATCCTTACCTAATCTGAAAAGGAAAGGCCCAAAATCTCAAAGGCCTAGCATTGGAGTAAGAGAAACTTAAGGAGAGAAGAAGAGAAGTTGAATGTGTGAGTTTAGAAGTGAAATGAAATGGCCTATTTATAGGAAAAGTCAAACGTACTATTTGATACTATGCGCTAATAAAATATTCAACTTACTATTTATGAAAATGACATTCCTAATAATGCAATTTACTGTGCAAAACGCTGCAGTATTATTTTGTTACTATTTAAAACTTAAAGAGAAAAATTGTCATTTCAGTTTAAACCTTTAAGTTTCTTTTTAAATCAGTCCTTTCATTTTAGTCCCTGAGGGTATTTTTACACATAAAATATTATTTTTCCTACGAACTTCTTTCTAGTTTTCTCTTATGACCAAACCACATCTAGTACTTGACATTTCAATTGTATAAATGAACAATATCGTATACATAAATAGTATTATACATGTAAACAATATCGTATACTAGCATAGTAACTATAGTTTGCAAATACACATTTATATTTTATTTTTCATGGGTATTACAGAAAATCTATGAGGGACTAAATTGATAACATATCAATCTATAAGGGGCTAAATTGATAATAAATATTTGTAAGGGACTAACTTGAAAAAAAAAAGACATCTTTGAAAGACCAAATGATGTTTTGGTCCTTATTAATTTACCCAATTTATTATTATTATGATTTTTTTTCGATTATCCTTTATTATTTAGTTATACATATAATATATTATTTATGTATAATAATAATAATAATAATAATAATAATAATAATAATAATAATAATAATAATAATAATAATAATACTTTTATATAGTCAAAATATATTAATATATATTTTTTAAGAAGTAAAATAAAATAAGTTAGAAAATAATCTTTGTATGAAGAAAAATTATTAAAAGTATTTATATCTTTTACATTATTACAATTTTCTTTCATTTCAAATCCTCTCACTTTCAGGGAAAGAAAACAAGAAGGAGAGAGGAATTTTTTTCTCTCCTCCCCTCCAACTAATTAAAACAAACAAGACCAGTTTAAAAAAATTCCTCCCTTTCCCTCCCCTCTCCTTCTCTCCCCTCAATTTCCTTCCAACCAAACAATATAGTGACAAACACAAAAATGACATGGGACATTAAATAATCTACTAAACATTGTATCTATAGAAATTTAAGCGGCCTTAGACCCAACCCATGAGTTAGCCGTCCCTGATGAACATCTTCTTTGTTCTCTCCCCCTCATTGCTTGTCCATGTGAGTCCTACCAACATCCGACGGCCGGTGAGCGTCCAACATTCTGATGGGCGTACGGCGTCCAAAAAGAAATCTAAGTCCTCCTCTCATCAAGGCTCGTATGTTTGTAGCCTCAGCCATCATCGGAGTTTTGACAATTACCTCTATGCGTTCAAATTGGGTCGAATGCCTGTCTCCACTTTGACTCTGATCATCTTCACTCAGCTGGCATTCTCGAGTTTCTCGGTGTGTTGCTGATGATTAGGTGACTGAAGATTCATATTGTATCTGTTGAAGGTCTTGGAGCAAAGAGTCTTCTGTTTCGTTTAAAAAATAAAAAAAAGAATTGAAATTGAAATAGGGCAGTACATAAATTAAGCAAAAGGATGAAATGCGGATGAATGAGTATACGAGGGAACCAAAAAGAAGAACGAGGAGCAGGAAAAAGGACAAAGGAAGGAAATGTTATAAAGATGAAGAGGACAAAGCGTTGGGAAGATGGGAAGGCAAGAGTAAGTGTTGAGGATGTGTGGGTTTTTAGGCAAAAATAGTATTTTGGTCTCTTATCTTTATTTTCAGTTTTAATTTGGTCTTTTATCTTTTAAAAGTATCATTTTAGTCCTCCATCTTTCAAACTTGTTTCATTTTGGTCCTTTATCGTAAAAGTCATTAACTTTCCTAATGGAATGACACGTTACATGCTATGTGAATGCTGATTAAAGTAACGATTTTTATATTAATAGTATTTTGGTCCTTTATCTATATTTTTAGTTTCATTTTGGTCTTCTATGTTTCAAGGTGATTTTACTTTGATCCGCTACCATCAAAATCGTTAACTTGCGTAATGGAAATTACACGTTATCCACTATGTGAGTGTTGATTGGATTAATGAGCTCATATGTAAAATTAAAATTTCCAAATTGCCTTTATAATTTGTTCTCTCTTGTTCTGATTTTCGAATATTGGGTGCCTAACTCTATTATTGCGTTTTGGTTCTTATGTATTTTACTCCTTATGCGTTTTATTTCCTCTGCATTTTATATTAGGGTAGATGATATGAGCAATTAAGGAAGATCAAAATTCCATGGAGTTCTCTCATTGATTGTTCTTTGCAACAAGATTTGTGGGCTAAGGATTGGAGATTGAAAATGATGCTACTTGGCATAAAATAGATGAAGAAGGAGAAATAAATAAAAACAAATAGTAAACAAAATGTGTTTTGACACTTTTTAGAGGAGTGGAGGCAATAAAGGTACAGATGGGGAATTGCCTTAGCATTAACGCCTAAGGCCAACTTCCACCTTCGATCACATTTTTTGCCTCACGTCTCCTCGTTCCATTAGAAATTAAGGTTTGTAAGCATTTGGGAATAAGGGTACCAATAATTGAGAATTTTAATTTTACACATGAACTCATTAATACAGTCAACACCAACATGATAAATGACGTATACTTTCTGTTAGACAAGTAAACAACTTTGATGGTAGAGGACCATAGTAAAATCACTTTGAAATATAGAGGATCAAAATAAAATCTAAAATAAAGATAAAGAACTAAAATTAAACTTTTGAAAGATAGAAGACCAAATGCAACTAAAAATAAAGATAAAGGACCAAAAACACTATTAATATAAAAATCATTAATCCAGTCAACATCTACGTGGTGTGTGGTGTGTCATTTTGTTAGGTGAGTTACAGCATTGATTGGTAAAGGACCAAATTAAAATAATTTTAAAAGATAGAAGACTAAAATAAAATTTTTAAAAAATAAGAGACTAAATTAAAATTTCAATTTGGGTATTTATATGGTGTGTGTCGTGGAGTGTGGCTTGTATTTTAATGTGTAATTCTGAAAATTGGGCCCTTTGAGGGTCATCTTGGGATGGGACGGGGGGAGTAGCAATGCTACTGGACTTACCACCACTACTTGTCTGGGCCTATCCTCCCTTACATTTGATTTGAAGGCCTCGGAGCAAACCAAACAGATACAATAATCTTCATGTACCTAATATTCTTTTTTAACTAGTTGTATTTGAATATTAAATAAATATTGACTAATTCATATTCGAGTTAAATAGGATCATAATATGTGGCAAAGCTTTTTTAATCAAGTTTTAACGCAACTGTATTTCTAAATACTCAAACTCAATACCTTTGATTAAGTTAAGACAACCTACCACCAGTTAACTTAGGCGTTTGGTGGTAGTATCTAATATTTTTCAATGTGCCAGCAGAGTTTCTTATTAGGATGATCAGGGATTATATTATGGCCCTCATTTTTATTGTCTGCTATTTATTATCAAAATTTTATAAATTGAACTGATCATTAAATTAGTGAAGATATTTATTCAAGATTTATTGGTTCAACTAGGATTAAACCATGGTTGAATCAATTGTAATTATATATATATATATATATATATATATATATATATATACACACTATACATTAACAATTTAATATAATAAATTAATAAGTCATTTTATGTTTAGGTTCAACACATTTATAAAGGGCTTAGATAAGGCTATTAAACATTTTTGTACACATTTTACAATAATATGTAATCTAAATAATATATGAAAGTGAAATAAATTAAATTTAAAATTAATTACAGAATATTATATTAATAGTATCTATGTAGAGTAACACATTAATACTTATAAAATGTATGGAAAAAAAAAAGTATTCAACTATTGAACCACCGAATTTTATTACTTTTTATCAGTTCAACGAATTTTTAATTAAGTTTTTATTAATTAACTCATTGAATTAAATTGAACCATTTATGTAGTTTCCTATTCTTGAAAGTTGTGGATATAACAAATTACTTTCATCAACCTGTAGCACCCATAACAAGGAATGAAATTCCCAAAGAAGTTAAAGTTATGTATTGAAATTTGAAAAGTAGGGTCTGGAACATTAACCTCAATCAGTATAACCATTCTTGGATATCCTTTCTCGCAAATTCCTGTGCATGATCAATTTTTGGAGCAACATGGAAATTTTCTACACTACTCTTGCTGCGCCTACCCTATATGGCAGAAAGGACGTTCATTATGTATTCCATATTCTCCCACAATGATAACAATATCAAATTATTCATACTAACAACAAAAGCAACGAAGTAAAAAAGGAACAATAAACCAACAGACTCTCAAACGACAATTTATAATGGGCAGCAACAATCTATCAAGTACATCTATAAAGATGAAATCCACCATATAAAGATAATCTACACATTACAAGATTCAGAATCTTCAGCTATATTATTTGTCAATGGTTATTGGGTTTATAGAGCAGATATTTAAGTAAAAATATTCATAAAAAATATACTAGACTCTGTCAGTTTGGCATTTCAATATTTCTGAGTGCCACATTCCCGTCCATTTTCTGAGACATGGCCCTATGTGCCTCACAACTTAGTGGCTCGTCAATGTGTATATGAATAAGATTCTATATCTGTGCCATTTTCTTAATTGAAGTGAATTGTATATTTGAGAAAAGGACTCGTTTTTTGCAGTTGGTTTCATAACTCGTTTGCTGAAAGAAAGGTAGTAGAATGGGAAAGAGTGAGAACAACTCTGGATCCTGTTCACTTCTCTGACTCTTCAAATTACCTAAATCCCGGGAATTACATTGAGATTGAAATGAAAGACCAAATCCATAACTACAATTCCGTATATACACATGTTTCTGAACCATACCATCCGTCATATATATATATATATATATATATATATATATATATTTTGTTTTCTTTGTTGAGGATCTATGATATTGATTCTGAAGGTAAGTGCTAAACAATTAGGTGAATCAATCTATGTGTGATTGTTGGAATAAAGTGCGAGATAAATGATCATATATATACATTTATGTTGTAGATAAGTTGACAGTGGAATATAAGCAATTCCCATAGAGGAAAAGTAACTGGTAAAGTTGTTAAACTCTCAAATTAACTCTTAAATTTGTTTAAATTTGTAAGTTTATACTTTTAAATCGAGAAAGTTTGATCTTAAAATTAGAATTCATTCAAACTTATTCAAATAACAGTTTAAAATAATTTTTTCTTTCTAATATCCAACCTAAAAAAGTTAAGTCACCCATATTCAAAATTCAAAAAGTCCAGCACCAAATGAAGAAATTGTAATTTTTAATATATTTGTTATTAATAAAAATAATTTGTGCCTATTGGACAACGTTCTTATCAATTAATATTTTATTTTATTTTTTTTAATTTATATTTTGTATAAAGAGTCAATTTAACTTAAGAAGAACAATATTACAATAATTAAAATTAAGTAATTTTTTACTAATTATAAACTAAAATATTATTTATGTGCTATAATATATATAATTTTAACAATTTATTAAGTGAGAGAGATATATATATATATAAACTCTCATAATATCATGTTTTGAGTTTATCTTTTTCTTATTAAATTTAAATAAATTTTTGAGGTTGACAACTTTGATAAGGACACCCAAAAGCAAAATGATCTTAAAAAATGAACCAGAATGATACAACGCCCACTCATCGATATATGATTATGTAGGACGCCACGCACAACCTTTAAAGATGGACCATCTAAACAAGTCAAATCTATTCAAATCATTGAGTTGATTCTTTCTTTCTTTCTCTTTTTGAATTCTTTTTAAAATAATTATTATGCCATTATTATGAAAACAGGATATTAATATTCATTATAGTCATATTAAATATAATGCAAACATGTATACAGTATACTACAAGTTATTTAATTATCCTAGCAGTTTATGTTGGGGTTTAATATTTACTCGGGCCGGGGCAGTGATCTCAAATTGAACCCTAACTAAAGTTAGATGATTTAAATGTTAAATACTTCAAATGGGCTGCTCCATCTTGGTACAACTAAAGGAGAAGTTTTAGATGCGAATCTTTACATTTTTTACATCAAATTCTTCATTATAATTAAAATATGTGTAGAAAGTTGCTTAAAAGACTAATTATATAATTGTGAATTAAAAAAATATAAAGTTATCTTTTAAATATTATAAACTTATTGTATTTTAATTAAAAAATTATACACTTATCATATTCTTATTAAAAAATTTAATGGCAAAGGTATAAGAAATTAGACTTAAGTTTTGTTCATAAAAAATGTGTAGTATACTATTATTTTAAATTAATATCTCAGATTCAATGGGATAGCATATAAAAATATAGAATAACATGGTACATAATTAAAATATACATGCTTGGGGTGCAAATTTAGAAATACAAGTAAAACAAATATGATTAAGTATCCTCCACGAGATATCACAAAATAACGAGATCTTATAATATTATAATATTTAATATTTAATATAACACATGTGATATTATACTAAATATAAATATGTTGAATGCCAACTTGTTAGGTTAAAAATCTTCAGAGGGGGAGCTTATCAACTGACGTATAGATCCAACTAGGCAGCTACCATTTGCTCCAGGCACATTTGGTATAGATTTAAAAGTAAAGAAAGAGAATGATGATGAGAATCTTTAAATTATGTTTGGTATGATATAAGAAGAAATAAAAATGATTGAGTTTATTTTGTTTAGTATGAGGTTTAAAATGAAAGAAATGAAATAATTAAGTATGAATTTACTAATTTATCTTAAAAAAACATAGAACATCTATTTCGTCTCTCTCCCTCTCTTTGCATAACCTCTCTCCCCCTCCCCAACCTGCCTCTTTCTTCATCGATGAAGATCGACGATGAGTCGTGGGGGACGATGATGACTGTACAGAGGCTGAGCGATGGAGAACAATGAGCAGATAAGCTGAGAACGAACTACACAAGGGGCAAAATTGAAAATTAAAAAGTTATGAAAGGACAAAATTGATTTTTCAACTCAATTAATAAAGAAAGGAATAATATTCCATAACATTTCTGATGAAATAAATATTGGCACTCTATATGAAAATGAGATTCTTTTTCTGCCACTTAAGTATATACCAAATAAGTATTTTGACTTTAAAGAAATGGAATCTATTTACTTAAACGTACACCAAACATCTCCTTACTATGCACACCAATCTTCCATAGCTTTGTCCTTAATCCTTACACATACACGTATACATATTGAATAAATTAGTGATTTAGTTATTAAAAAATCATATTTATTATAATTTACTTTTTTTTTAAAATCACAAAATTATTAATGTCAAATTTTTATATTTTCATTATTAAAAATTACTTTGACAAAAAAGTTAAATTAAAACAAATACAATTTTAAGTATTAAATTAAAACAAAATTAGTCCTTAAAATAAAATTACTAACTTACTCTATATATAAACTGATAATCATATGCAAGGTTCAGAAAACTAGACTGATTATTAAACTAATCGAGACATCAGTTTAAAAATCAATAATCAGACTGTCGAATCGCAGTTAAATGAGTAGTACTTATAATATATTAAAATATTAAAATATATGATTAATATATATGTTATAGATATTAAAATATATGATTAATATATATGTTATAGATATTAAAATATTCAAGGCATGTTATAGATATATTTATACAAATCATAAATATTATCCTAATAACTTAAATTTTTAAAAACTTCTTAAAAATACATAATAATATTCAGTAAAAATTTTAAAAAATTTTGAACCAATTAAATATTTGAATCATCCAATTTTTACTGATTTAGTTAGTATTATATTAGTTTAAACTCTTATCGATTTTCATATTCAAACCTAATCAATAACCTACTCAATTTACTCGTTTTCTAATTGAAATGATCAATCTAATCCAAAAATTTATTTAATTTACTAATTTTATAGTCACTAATTTTATAATGGAACTAATTAGTCCAATATTTGATCTCTTAACCATCAAATGGCATAAAAGCACCCAAATTAAAGTATGTTTCCTGCCACTCATTTACTCCAGACAAAACCATTTCGTGCACATTTATCAGGGAAAATGTGTGCCATCTAATCATTGCTTTAAGTAATATATACATAAACGAAGAAAGTGTTGAAATGGGTAGATGTCTTTCTTTTCAACATCCCAACGTGAAATCCACCACAATACTCAATAGAATGACATTTACCCAAACTGTGAAGAAAGCATTTGGGGGAGTTACTTGCAAATGTTGCATTATATGGTAGCCTACTGTCACGGCCCAGATATTTGAAGATTGGGTTTGCGCAACATGTACGATATTGTATAGGTTCACTTGGTTTTTAACTGCAATCTATTAGTTGTGGCTCCAACGGATGTATAGTTGTGCGTGCCTTGTGGGTTTGTCCCCTGGGCACCTCACTGGTTGGGAGTTGGAGCCACTCCCCTGATGAGTCCATGGCAGGACGAAACCAGTGAACCTCTCTATCTATATGGGCTAAACGGCTGAACCTCTACCGAGTGGCAGTAAGGTGGGGGTGCCGCACGGGCTGAACTTAGTGTCGAATCTCTAAGCTCGTGACAAGTGGTATCAGAGCCTGGTTCCGGCCCATGGGAAGGTTGCGCATGAGTAGTCCGCACGAGGATAAAATATTGGCTGTGTCTTTGTGGTGGGAGTTGTGTTCTCCCAAGGGTGTCACGCGGTGTGATATGATCGTGGTGATCTCGCCCGGAGAGATTCTCCAAGCGCTTGTTCGTCGGAGAGAGTAATGGGCCAGCCGATTAAGGGTGAATGGCTTGGTCGCTGCACGCCGAGTACGAGTAGGCAGGGAATGGGCGTCCCTTGTTTCCACTGACGAAAGCCAAGATGGTTGTATGCGGGCTGCTTCGGTGTTATTGGGCGTGGCGTTCTGTGAATTTAGCCATGCACGGGGACGTGCATGAAATTGTGGTGGGAGAATGTCACGGCCCAGATATTTGAAGATTGAGTTTGCGCAACATGTACGATATTGTATAGGTTCACTTGGTTTTTAACTGCAATCTATTAGTTGTGGCTCCAACGGATGTATAGTTGTGCGTGCCTTGTGGGTTTGTCCCCTGGGCACCTCACTGGTTGGGAGTTGGAGCCACTCCCCTGATGAGTCCATGGCAGGACGAAACCAGTGAACCTCTCTATCTATATGGGCTAAACGGCTGAACCTCTACCGAGTGGCAGTAAGGTGGGGGTGCCGCACGGGCTGAACTTAGTGTCGAATCTCTAAGCTCGTGACACTACGCTTTCTTCTGCTTTTCTAATATGTGTTTGATATATGAATTAATGATATGATTCACCAACAACTATGTATCGCAATTGGTAGAAAGTTATCATAATTTGATAAAAAATTTAATGTTTGATTCTCTAAAATGTATAAGTGTTAAAATTTGAGAAATTATTTATTTATTTATTATAATCTTAATTGACTTAAATTTAAATTAGTTCACTCGTATAATATTTAAATATCAAATTATTGTTTAAAAAAAAAAAAGACATAATTCCAATTTCAAGACGATGGATTGGGTGGGATGGCGTGAAATAACAAATTGGCTTTCTTGTTTAACATCTTCTCTTATTTGACCAGCCTTCTCCCAATTATTTGTGTCCCCATCAACCCTAAATTATCTTACAAATTCATTTCACCTCACATTCTTTTTCCTTTTAATCTTATTCCATAAAGTACATCCCATAAAAGCCTCTGGCATCTTATTAAAGTTCCCTACTACCTAGTGCCAACCTTTACCCGTCAAACACGGCTAATTCAAACTATATATATATATAAATTTATATTATTTGCTATCATATTCTGTATTCAAAATATGATAGATGTAAATTTTTTTAAATTAATAATATATAATTATATTTTTAAAAAATATTCAATTACTTCAATGTTATTGATAAACTTGATAGCAAAGCCCCCGGGTCCCAAAAATCCAATCATGAGTCTAGAAATACATGTATAAAATTAAAAAAAAATGTACGAGTCACACAGAGGGTAGTTGCAAAATGTAAATGCTACAAGGTAGATTCAGTTGAGGGCTATCACCGTTCAATGAGATGCCACCTACTCCGGCCAATTGCAAATAAATGAAAGATTGATACACTGGCTACTCAATTTCTTCCTAAAACCTACTTTTTCTCCTATCGTTTATTTAATTATTTCCCTCTTGTCTCCCCTATCTATTTCGTTCAACAAAATAACATTTAATTCAAAGTAATATTAACATCACTCTTATACAAAATTTAGAAAATTGAAACACAGCTCAATAGTTAAATTAGTAATATTTAAAATATATAATTAATGTATATATTACAAGTATTAAAATATTAATATGTATAATATATAATATTAAAATAATAAAATATTTTAAGCATATTACATATATGTATTTATATCAATTTTAATAGTTTAAAGTTTTAAAATTTTTTAAAAAAATATATAATAATATTTAATAAAAACTTTTAAAAAATTAAACCGGTTAAATTAATTAAACCGGCCAATTTTATTTGTTTAACATGTTTTTCACCTGTTTGAATATTGATTAGTTCACTAGTTCAAATCGAACTAGAGACTTAACCGGTTCATAAGAGCTTTAAGTTAAATTGACATGTTCAATTTAATTATCTAAATACTGTTGTTACAGAGTAATTTTTTTTTCTTTTTGTTGTTGCAGGTAGAGTAGATCTGGTACACACGACAATGAAATATAAATAAATCTATGAAAAACTTCACCTTCTGAAAAACTGAGTTCTTTTCTTATTATATTATTTCAAGACATGTGTAAAGTAAGTTCTAAGTATTACATATATAAATTTTGGAACGATATGATAATAAAAAGTTCAATTTCTCAAAAAAAGAAAAGAAAAGAAAAAGAACTCTTTATAAGCTGATCTGTCACGAGAAGTTCCATGAGCATCCCACGAGGTGCAGATTTTGGTAATATCAAGGAATTAAAATACACAAAAATTAGAGAGCTTGAATCAATATCGTTATTAAAAGGTGCAGTGAAAAACTAGGCGTAAGGACATTGGAAGCATCAAATGCAAATACAAGGAAGAGGAATGTGTCCCAATCCCATGTCCTTTTCCCGGACTTAGTAAGAAACGGGTGATATTATCATATGATGAACGTCGTAATCATGAACCCAAGGTAATTGGGTTTCTCCTTCTCCAGTACTGACTTATTAATAGTGCAATATTTCATGGCCTAAAGCGTGTGTGTCATTGGAGTTGGGCTAAGGTTAGTAAAAGGAAGAGGTGCACAGCACACTACATAATGCCACTGTGACAAATCACAAACAATATCACGCAACTACTAAAAGCTTCCTCCGATTCTTTGAACCCATCATTCTGATAACAGTCCCTTTCTTCCCTTCTTAACACGACGCAAGCATCCACAAGAGGTTAGACCCACCTGGTATTTTGTTGTGATCTTCTTTTCTTAACAAGCTTTTTCCTTCCTCGCATTTAGACGATTGATTATCGGTGTCTATTTCCAACTTACCAGGCTGGTTTATCCTTTATCTCCTAGATTCTAGCTTGCATGTATTTGGGGGTTTATGGTTTTGATAACCTTCCCCATGTCCTTTTCGGGTCGTCGTCGTCATTCATCAGTGTAAAATATAGGCATCTAGTGCTCAGCTTCTTCGTCTTGAAAGTCTCTCCATCAAACCGTGACAGCTGCCTCCCACTTCCCGTACAATATCGGTTCTCTCATTGGGGATTCACCGTATAGAGATACTAATGCATTAAAGAAGCATGCTTCGTGTTTGTTCTGTGTTCTCAATGGGGTTACTTTAGGTACCAGCTGTGAAAGCTTGTCGGTCGTGGAGTCTACACGAGTCCTTTTCTTTCTCAAACCATTGTATCAAAGCAAGCGGAGCTTCACAACACTGTCAGTTTGGCCAGACCACCATTCTCTTCTTCCATTGGTCGATCTTATTTCTATGTCAAAACAAGAGAATAAAGGCATTTTCACTCTGCTCCTTATTAACTTGTAGTTACAGATTATGAAAGACCAGGCACTTGTCGTATCCTCGATTGCAATTACTTCTATTTGATAATCCTTCAATCACAATGCTTTACTTTTTAATATCTTTCCTCTCCTTTGTCATCCTTTCCAAATCCTTCACCTGCAAGCCAATCGGGTTTTGGGAGAAAATATCAAGCCTACTTATGTCGCAGCTCCGGAAAAGCAAGGTTGCTTTTAGTTTCATTGAGGTTCCCCTAACTTTGTCATTGAAAAAGAATAAACTGGAGAATGAGGAAGAGGAAGGCAAGGTTACTCTCTTGGATTTGCCTGATTTGACATTGGACTGTATCCTTGACAACCTTTCACCACCTGACTTGTGTAATATGGGAGCAGTGTGCTCATCTCTTAAGGATAGATGTCAAAGTGACTATTTATGGGAGAAACACATGGGACGGAAGTGGGGTAAAGTGATTGGTGCTTCTGCTTATAGGCAATGGCAATGGCATGTAGCTTCCAGAAGCAGAGAAAAAATCCATATTGAACGCAATCAGAAAGGAATATTTGCTTTCCTTCACGGTTTTAATCCCTTACAATGGATTAAAACCAAATCAGGAAATAGTAGGCAGCCCAGGAGCTCATTACCAGATGATTCAATCATGGCTTTGTATCTTTCTCTTGAGAATGGCAAGTTTTGGTTCCCAGCCCAAGTCTACAACCGTGAGGTAAATAGTTTATAGTCTCATTGAAATGTTAATGCTTTAAACTTAAAACTTAAAACTTAAAACCCACCAACGTTCTGCTTTTGGACTTGATGGAATTGTTGTACCTTTCAGTGATAAGCTAATGTTATATTCTCTCCCAATTTCAGAATGGTCATGCTGGGTTCCTGCTCTCGTGTTATGATGCCAAACTCTGCTATGACTCTCGAACTGACACCTTTCAGGCAAGGTATGTGGAAAGTTTGACTCCTTATAAAAGGGGTTTACTAAACAAGATGTTAGATTATGATCAGCCTATACAGGAAAATGCAGTTTGACCGCGTTAATCCTTTCTTGTATGATGTTATGCCAAAACTTGAAATCAGCCTTTGATAGGACCTCTTATTGTCATGATCATGTTTTTAACGGTTGATAAGCTCATTCTATGTATATCGCTCTTTCTGCAGGTACACACCTCATGGACGATGGTCAATTGAGGAAAATATAACGTGGGACAGGCTGAGAATACCACCAATTGACATATCTTCCCATGTTCTTCATGCATCTGACTGTTTGGATGACTTAAGACCAGGAGATCACATTGAAATTCAGTGGAGAAGAAGCAAGGAATATCCTTATGGTATGCTTAATTCTGGGATAAGTTCTCTGAATTCTTATACTGCGTTGGACTGACTTATCAACAATCTGCCACCATTGGTTCCATCATACTTTTTGTCAATTGGAAAACGAATATTTGTACAATTTTTGTCACTATATATTCCGTTATCTGTATGGAATAATTTATGAAAAATGTACTATCATAGGTTGGTGGTATGGTGTCATTGGTCACTTGGAATCATGTCAAGGGCATGGGAATCATTGCCATTGTCACTATAGTGGTAAGAGAATCAAACTGTTCCACTTTTTATCCTTGTCCTTTATTAATGAGTATCCAATGTTCTGCACCCTGTATGTTACAAACAAAAGTAATCAATGGTCTTAACTTTTATTCCTTTCTGAAGTTCAATTCATGGGAACCATGGAGTTTTACATTTGAAAAAATATGAATATGAGAAAACTGTTTCATATAATAACCTCGGAAAGGTTAAAACATAAGACTATTTGCAGATAAGCTATTATAGCATCTAAAGTCTGTGCTGAGCTCTCTCATATTCTTGGAAGTTTTAGCACTCCCCATATGGTTGTAACAAAACTTTGTTGGTGACAGACATGGTGGTTTTGGAGTTCAACCAGTATGCCCCTGGAACGCGATGGAGACAGACAGTGATAAACAGGAAGCACCATAGAGAGGAAGGCGATGAAGTAGATGGGTTTTATGGGGGAATCAGGAAGCTGCACAGTGAGGAGGAGATTACAAGATGGAAGAAATTCTGGCCACTTAAAATTATGGAATAGCATGATTCATAGCTAGCTTGGAACTCTGTAAATAATGAATCCTTCTTTCCCAAAAGGTGATTGATGAGTGTATATCCACTGGATGAGTAGAATGCAAACCTGGTAACATATGCTGGATAGTAGATAGATATTACTTGCAGCTTCTCACCAGTTATCTGGTTCTTCTTGTATGGCATTCCTCTTAGAGCATGCCAATGTTAAAAAATGGAAGAACATAGTAAGAACTACGAAGTAGAATATTCATTTGTGGTTCGTAAGTCGTAACTAACAACCAAACAATGAAACCCTTCAAGACAAACATGATTCTAGCTATGTTGTACTCACTTTTTAAAATTCTTATCAGGGATATAATAGCGAGTGTCCTATCCATGTTTTGAATAGCCCCAGTGGCCGGTACCCCCATAAAGTTGTTTCTGAGAGATCCTGGAAAAACTCCTCTAGAGGCTAGAGCCCTTCTGCATGGAAAAATAATTTGAGTTTTGGATTGAATTTCAATTTTGTTTCCCGTTGTCAATTTCATCTTGTATGTTTATAAAAATTCTAAACATCTTCTTGAATTCTATTATTGTTAATGACATTAGTTCACTTATAATATATTTAACCATTATACAATGGAAATGTGAATATTTGACTTAATATATCAATTAATAAACTCAAAATGATATTATTTTGTTTTTTTAACTCTGACTTTGCTTTTTTTTTTTAAAGATTTATTAGGTGAAATATTAGGTCACCTATCTATTCATTTGCACATCTTCTAATGATCATATATTTAGCAGATCAATTAATTTCTTATCAATTTGAATAGCGATGACAATTAAAAAGACATTAACAAATTTTAAAAACAATAGAATGAAATTAACATTTAAGAAAACTAGTAGAGCAAAATTAAAATTGATTCCCAATTCAAGAGACGAAAAAACTTCCTTCATAAAAACGAGCATTACTGTTTCTGGATAACAGTAGGAGACATTATTTTGAGAAATAAAAACTAAAAAAAAATAAATAAAAACTAAAAAAAATAATGTTATCTTATATTAAAATTAAAAATGTTTGAGAGAATATTTCACTCAAACTCTACTTATAAATAAATATTTTTCTACAACTTAGTTGAAAAATCTAATTTTTTTTAAAAAGAAATCGAACGCCGAAGAACTTCAGGTCTCATTCTAAGTTTTTTTTTTCTTTTCATTTCTTTTAATTATATTTTGGCCATTAACTTATTTTCTTCTTTTGAGTATGGGGGTTTAGTTAAGATAAGTAAGATGATTTAAATAAAATAAGAATAGATAATGAGGTTGTTGGAATGTTGAGATGGGAGATTCCCCAGAGTCAATTATGTGTGTGTGTGTGTGTGTATATATATATATATATATATATAATATATATATATATATATATACGTCCAGTGAATATTGAATATAGAATATGTAATTTACGTAACTGCGAGAAACTGAGGGGAGAGGAAAGGTGCGAGGAGAGAGCCCAGAGACTCTGAACCTTAGACCAAGCAACAGACCCACGCAAATTACACAGACAAGGTCGTTACTTTCTGCTTCACTGAGAAGATGAACGGCGGCCCGTCTGGTTTTAGTGCGTACCCTCTCTTTTCCGAAGTCTCTGATCTTTTGGGTGTGCTTGTCACGCCCTTTTAACTGAATATTGTGGCAAAGGTTTTCGCTTTAATTCATAATTAAATGCTTGTCGTCTTTGACCGTCACAGCTAATGCCCCCGTCACAAGGACTTTCATCATCTTTTCTGTTCTTTTCTCAATCTTCTTCGGGATCCAAGGCCGTTTTAACACTCAGGGATTGGCTTACCAGGTGCCCTTGCTTATTTGTTCGTTGTATTTTGTTTTTCGTAATTAGGTCATTAGCGACAGATAATGGAACTGGGTTTTGCGATATCTTTAAATGGATTGGATTAATCAATCTAATTTTAAAGATTGAGTTTGATCCTTGGTAATTGGTATTATTAAATTACTCTTTAGATGCGATGTTTAATTGTAATTTGGCTTTCTTTCAAACTGATTCAGTGATAATTGGCACAATGTTTATCAGGTGCCAGAATACCTGGCATGTTTGTCGACATGTATTGGATAATGGCATACGATTGATCTTTAATCCAATGGTGTAATATTGAACTTCGGATTATACATGATTCTTAGTATTATTTGAGAGGTTTATGCTATTAATAAACAGGGCCAAGGGAAGAATAAATAAGATTTCGCTAACTCTTTCTCTTGATTGACATTATATAGTCACTATATACTCAATTTAAAAACTGTCATTCTGTTGTCGTTTGTTACACCCCCTTTAGTAACATAAAGGCTTTCACACCTTATGCGTTACATGTCCTTGGTTCCATGGCAGGATATTTTTGGAAAGCTTCGTCTCTGGAAATTGATTGTGTCTGTATTTGCCTTTTCATCAACACCCGAATTGATATTTGGGCTGTATCTGCTATACTATTTCAGGGTTTTTGAGAGACAGATAGGTTCCAATAAATACTCAGTAAGTTACTTGTAAGCTTGTATCGAGGAATTTTGAAGCAATTTCTATAGATATTTTCAGAACAAGTTCTGCCTAATTCAAGTTGAGGAATAGATTATCATATACCTTGTTAAGGTTGATTTTTACATCATCTTCCAACACAATTGCTGAACCAACATTATGTTGCTGCCACGGCCAATGTTTTCTCTTAAAAACAGCCACTAGTCTGTCTTCAACAAATGTATTTCATGTGATACATTTTCACTGCCATCAGCTCCAAATTAATACTGCTTTAATTTATAGTTAAATGACATCACCACAACTTATGTTGGTCTAAAGCCATTTTTCTCCTCTTTTCACCATTATTGCCAATGTAGACAGTTGAACTACAGTTGCACTACAGTTGCCAGCCCTACATTATAACTTAGATGAAGAAAAATAAGTTGTCTTTACTCGATCATCTGTAGGATTTGACATATCTGCACTGCAGGTCTTTGTCGTCTTCTCCACATTAGCTACACTGCTGTTTGAGGTCCTTGCTGTAACACATGTAAAAGGTATTTATTTCTAATTTTGAGACTATCATGTCTTTCATTTGTAACCAATTTCTTTAATAATCTATTATTTGTTAAATTTCTTGATGGTACCTTTAACGTCTTATTATTTCTGCATGGCACCTCTATAAATGTGCTCGGTTTTCTTTGTTGAATGTTCTTGCTTCTTCTCTTCACCTTTTTGCACATGGGCTAAATTTTCAATTATTGATATGAACAGGCTCGTATGTGGCAAGATATATGTTTATACTATTATGAGGAACCTCTCCTCTTTCATAAGAAGTGTAATTGGGATTTCTCTTTATATATGAGCTGACTTGAACTTAAGTTGGGTTTTATTTGGAGCCCTGAGCATCAAGTACCAACTGCTTAATGTCATTTAAAGGTTTCCAACTGAATATTCTGCCATGGGATTGAGTAAATAAATTGATGACAAGTAGTTGACAATGTCTAATTGGGATATGTATCTGCTTGGTGTTAATATATCAAGTTTTCATGCTGGTGAATTAATAAGATTGCTGCTGAAAGGATCCCAACATTATGATATGAAGCTTATTTGGAGTCAAGCTTATAGTAGCAAAAAAATTGTTTACATATAATTGTAGCAGCAGTTTATTTCTTATCTTATCTTGACATGTTGGATATGCTTTTATATTATTCACTATTGGTCTGAACCTTATGGTCTTATATTGAAAGATGTTTACATATAACACCTTGGTTACTTTTGCAGATCCTGCAGTGAAGCTAGTCTCCTCTGGACCTTATGGTCTTATATTTGCTTCTTTCGTACCATTTTTCCTTGATATTCCAGTATCAACATGGTTTCGTGTACTGGGTTTCCACTTCTCTGATAAGTCATTCATATATCTAGCTGGTCTTCAGGTAATTTACAACTGAACTATGCATTCTTATGTACAAGGTTTTTTTTAAGTAAGCATACTTATGTCTTAAACCATTCAGCCATGGTAACTAGTTTGTTTTTGCAGCTTCTTTTATCATCATGGAAACGATCAATCATACCTGGGATATGTGGCATCTTTGCTGGTTCCTTGTACCGTCTGAATGTTTTCTATATCCGCAAAGCAAAGGTAATTTTTCATGAGAAGTTTGAGATTTTTGTTAATTTACGTTTTAGCAGTTCTAATTTAAGTATATTCAGTGAGGTTTCTTGTTCAATGTACAATGTTGGTTGAATGTGTCTACTAGGATCCTCTTAGCATGGAACTCTAGAATTCTGCAGTCATGCATTGTAATTTATAGTTTTACATGCTTGTCTTGACAGTTATGTATAGTAGAGGAAATGCTAGCAGCTAGCTGTGGGCTATGTTTTTGTTAGAGATGTATGCTGATAGTATATTTGTTGTGTCTAATAATCAGTATTGGTCTTTTGAGACACTGTACGCTACCTTCCTTTTCTAGGAAAAAGATATCTGTGTTCATACATGTTGGCTGAATATGAAGCAAATGTGTCTTCATATCTTGTATTACATTTATTCAAAATGTACTTGTAAGAGTAACTACTAGGGAAAAAAGGGTCAATAGTACATTAGTACATTAGTATGTAGAAATGTAAGTCATTGTGTTTTTCCTTTTCATTTTATTCTATCCCTTTAACCTGAACATGTCACTTTCAAATTTATAGGATAGAACTATTCAGAGACTTTGCAACTGTGATTGTTTTACTGCAGTTATTTGATTGCTTAGGATTTTATGACATGACAACTTGATTTTGCTCACACTGTGCTTCATTACAGTTCCCGCAGTTCATTGTGTCACTCTTTTCACCCCTTTTTTCGCCATCGTTGAGGAGTTCACATGCAGCATCAACACGGAATGTTGTGGGAAGTAGACCATCCCGTCCAGCACGCCAAATGGAGGCAAGTTTTACTTAATAGTTTGAACTGTTTCATTGTTTGGCTTTCATGACTTAAGAAGCTCTGCATTTACAATTTTATAAACTCAAATCTTATTTCTACTCAGTCATTTCAAAGAATTTATCGTAAGTTAGATAGTTGGAAAAGTTCCTATTTTTCTCTAGGGGGAGAATTACCTTAGTTCAGGCGTCTTTATCTAGTATGCCTATGTATTTTCTGTCCTTATTCAAGATTCCAATTAGGGTGGCTCGTAGGACCGAGAAAATTATGAGGGATTTTTTATGATCTGATGGAGGGGAGAGAAAAAGGAATCATTTGGTTAGCTGGGAGATTTGCTGTAGATCGAAGGAAGATAGGGGTTTGGGTCTTGGTAACTTGGTGTCTAAAAACATCTCTCTATTGGCTAAGTAGTTATGGAGGTTTCCTCTTAAGCCTAACTCTCTATGGCATAAGGTGATTAAGGCCAAGTTTAGGCTTCATTGGAATGGATGGGATGTTGGTTCCCGGGGTGTTGTTACGCACGTAAGTCCTTGGAAGACGATTTCTTAGGTATACCTTTCTTTCTCCCATTTGTTGTTTTTGCATGTTGGTGATGGCTCTCGTTTTTGCTCTTGGGAGAATTGTTGGATTGGTCATATACCCTTTAAAGAAAGGTTCCCTCGCCTCTTTTCTTTGTCCTCTTTACATAATGCTTCCATTGTTAATTTTTTTTGTTTGGAAGGGGACAATTTTGTTGAAACTTCTACTTTTCTAGAAATGTAAGCGATAGACTTGTGGATGACCTTTCATCGTTGCTGGACACTTTGACTCCGTTCCGCATTTCCTCTTTTCCTGATAAGAGACTGTGGAAGTTGGATTTCTCAGGTAGGGATGGCAATGGGGACCCGAACTCAGAGAAATTCGCAGGGATCCTCGCATTTGGGGTCCCGTTGGCGGGGAATTTCCCCCCGCGGGGACGGGGGCGGGGGAAAAATTTCCTCGAAAGTTAAACGGGGACGGGGAAAGGGATCACACTCCCTGCCTCGCGGGGTCCCCGTCCCCGAAGGGTATTTTAATAAATTTATAAAATACCCCAAATATCTATATATATAATATATATTAGGAATCTTTTGATCATTTTATATTTAAAATAATTAAAATAAATTTAATAAAAAATAAAACCCTAATCTCATTCCCCCAAAACTGATTCTCAATTCACCATTTGACTGAGATTGAATGTGTGTTCGCCGTCTTTGCCTCTCAGGTATGGCCTCTTCTTGTCGTTGCACTCGCTCTCCCCATTCTTCAATTCATCGTCGTGGTCTCCTTTGTTTGTTGTGGTCACTCTTTCCATCCTTCAATTCCCGTCCTCTCCTACACAGTCTCTCTATCGAAATTCACGGTCTCCTCTGTCTGAATTTTTCCAATTATCCCCCAACCTAGAAGAGAAAAGAGAAGATTTTTGATTAAAATATATATTATTGATTTTTTTTACATTTTTAATTTTTTTAAAAAATCCCGCGGGGTCCCCACGGGTCTCCGCTCCCCGCGGGAATGGAGATGCGGAAGATTTTTTCTCCCCCGCAGGGATCAGGGGCGGGGACGGGGGTAGATTTTGGGGGCGGGGAGCGGGACGGGGGAGGCACTCCCCGCCCCCGCCCCGTTGCCATCCCTATTCTCAGGATTATATACTTGTACTTCTTTTTTCACTTTTTTGATCCGAAATCCGCTTGTTGTTTCGTACTTTAAAAGATCTTTTTGGAAAATTAAGGTGTCTTTAAAGGTTAAGGCCTTTTTGTGGATTACAGTTCTCAATAGAATTAATACTAATGATCTGCGTCAAGTTAGGTGGCCTTTTAAGGCTTTATCTCCTAATATTTGCGTGATGTGTATGAGGAACTCTAAGACTAATAACCATATGTTCTTACATTGCGAGGTGGCTTGGGATATTTAGAACAGGTTATTTGGTCTTTTTGATGAGTATTGGGTTTGCCTCGGTGACCTTGGTACTCTTCTTGTCACTAATTTTAGTGGCTTTGGTTATAGGAAGGAGAACAAAATTTTGTGGAAAGCAGCTATGTTTGCGATTGTGTGGTGTATCTGGATGGAAAGAAATGTTAGAGTTTTTAATGATCGGTCTTTGCCTCCTCACTTGCTGTGGGATCATATTCGCTTTGTTGCTTTCCTTTGGGTTTCGACTAACGAGATGTTTAAAGGGGTGCCTTTCTCTGATTTTTATAGGGATTGGAGGGCTTTGTTGTATTAGTCTTGTTTTTTAGGCTTTGAGGGGAGTTTTTTTTTTGTTTCAGTTGTCTTTTCATTGGAGGACCTCTTGTCCTCCTTTTTTTTTTTTTCTGTTTATCTTTTTTCCTTTGTATCTCTCTCTTCTTAGTAATAATACTTCTTCTATCAAAAAAAACATTTCTACTCAGTCATTTCAGTTAGGAGTTTGGTTTATATTCAGCATCCTTACCTACAGGACCAGCATCTGACACCATTTAAGCATGATGCAGTTAACATTCATAGGCATAGAAGTTTACAGCTCCTGTTTAATTCGATTAAACCACCTTCTTATAGTTATTTATTCACCATCGATATAGCTTGGTTCAAGCCAGCATATGGTGATTGTCACGCCTCAAAATTGAGCACGTGACCGGCACGATAGCACAAACCTCGTGCCATCATAAGCCTATCTAATATCGTTATATCTAATTCCTTTTTCCCGAGTTCATTGTTATTTATCATTAAACATATGTAGTATAATTAGAAATTCATGTATTAACTCAACATATCTAAAATATGTCTTAATCATGCATCATGTAGAAGCCATACAACAAAACAACTGAAATTTCAGAACAATTCAAAGTTTGAAATAAATAAATAAATATATATATATAATAAAATAAAGACTGAAATTTGGAAATATTAATTTATAATGTAAATAATATAAATTATTGTGACCATATAATATACATTCACACAAGGGGGGAAGGACATCTTACCTACATTAATCACAATCTCTCACAATTAAAAGAAATAATATTTAAATTTAAAAGGAACATAATAACACACCAATATTCAAATAACGTATTATCTCGCTCCAATAGAATTTAATTCATAAAAAAATAAATAGAATTAATCCTTATAATTAATCAATCTACACAAAACACATTGTCCAAATAATTGATTCGCCCCAGATCTTTTAGATGTCCTAGTTGATTATAGAGCTTTCTAATCTTAAATAAATCATAACTATAACTTGGGACCTACCCAACAATGGGGAAGTCCAACGGCAATTCTAGCCTATTTACGGATACTCTTCTTCGGCTACTTGATCTGAAAAAATTTAAATTAACTAGTGTAAGATAAATATCTTAGTGAGCGAGTCAATCCTCACCATAATAAAATTCACTATGTAAAAGTAATAAAATAAAAGCATAGACACAAAACACAGATCACAAGGAAAGATACATACTAGAGAGTTTGCAATTTAGTCAAACAATTTAGACCAACGGAACTAGTACTCGTTAATGACAAAATATTTGGGAGCGCCCGTAGGCCCATTTAACCAATCTCATCAAATAACCAATTTTATCAAAACCTGTCATAACGCACAACTTCATCCTTAACGGTCAGGGCACCTCACGGACTAAACTCGGGCACAACTTCATCCTTAATCGAATTCCCTCTTTCCCACAATGTCTATTACCTATCTTTATACTCTATTACTTTAACATTTAAGATAATATTAAAGGAGGGTTAATTCACTCACTTGAATTCTAACGAATCATACCGATCAACTTTTCCTTGATGTGAAAAAAGAAATCTGTTTTATGATAGTTTTCAAAAAAGAAGGAAAAGTCTAGATGTCAAAATAAATTCATGTTTCTTTTAAAGGAGACAAATTGACAAGAGAAAGAGTGATTTATGAGATACCTTGATTCCTCCTTGCTTCTTGAATGGTGACCGAGGGAGATGTTTAACGCAAAGTGTGTGTGTACGAAATGGTGGTGTGTGTGTGATACAAGATGCTTGAATGAGGGTATGTAAGAAGATAGAGACCCGAGTTAAAACAGTGTGATAAGTGGACAAGTCCAATTTGCAAGGCACTAAGGGACGTATGATAGGAGACCCAAGAGCAGACCGAAGGGTGGTAGCACTAAGTAGCTTTAGTGGGGTAGCGATTAGTGATAGTTGAAATTTGAGGATCAAATTTTTTTAAGAGGAAAATAATATAATATTCCAAGTATTATGACGATGTAGGAAAACACGAGTTCAGGCATATGGAAATTTTTTGTGAATAAAACGGGTATTTTTCTGACCCTTTGCACGTGCTAAGTCAGGATAACATATAGTTGGATGAGGATTTATCATATGAGGAGGTTCTGATAGTTATCTTAGATAGCTAGATAAAGAAACTTTGGTCTAGAGAGAATCTATTGGTCAATGTTTTATGGCGGAATCAGACTCATGAAGAAGCCACATGGAAAACCGAGACTGCTATGCGTTTTAGGTATCCACATTTTTTTACGACTAGAGATAAGTTAAATTTAGAGAATCGAATTTCTTAAAAGGGGTAATACTATAATACCCGTTATTTAATTTTTCATTTTTAGTTGTTAAATTTTATTTCACAAACATTGGTTTGCAAATTGTGCGTGTAATGTATATTGTTGTGTGGTAATACTTCAGTATGTGAATTTGAGCTATAGACTAGCAGTGTGAGATGCTAGGTCATACAAGGATTAAAGTAAAAATTTCAGGACTAAAATAAAAGATTTTAGGATTTTGTGGGGTGCGATGAAAATGTGTACAAGGTATAGGAATAGATGGAGAAAATTATAGAGAACCTTGATGTGAAATAGGAAATGAAAAATAGTTTCTAAATATCAAGATATTAATTTTTTTTTTGAAAGAAGAAGTTTGAGTAATTTATTAAATGACTTATTGAAATAAAAGAAAATAAAAAAAGAAATATATTTTGAATAGTAGCATGAACAGTGACATCAGACTGTTCAATGTAAATTAAATAAGTTATATAATTAAATAGTGGTATTAGATGATTCTATAGTGCTAAGATTGTATAATGTGATTAGTTATTTATCTAACTAATCAAATCCCCTTTAATATTAAAATTAAGGATGTTGGTTTATTTTATTAAATATAAAGAATATCTTGTGATTTAATTATATTATATTTGTTTCAGATTATCCAAGATTTGTAACAAATCTTTTGAATTCAAACAATTAGGTGAGTATGGTTATGCATTCTAGAAAGGTAACTAAAATCTGAAAATATATCATTTAAACCTCAGATTATATTTTTTTCTCATGAATCTATGTTTAGATTTTAGGTGAGTTTCGAAACTCACCAAAAGAGTGTAAGAGGAAGTGCAAATTTTATTAGATAATTAGTTATATATTAAAATAAGAATTTTAACCTAGCAAACTATAGGAGTTTTTTTTCAAAAATTAATTAATATATTTGTGCTGAAATACAATTTAAGCGCTAGCGTACTAAATGTGGTACTGGTAGGGTAGATTAAATATATCAAAGGGCTACACATTCAATTATTTTAAATAAATATCTACCTAAATTTATCTAAACCTAGAAACCCCCTTTTTTTCTCAATCCTATTTGGCACATATAAGTTATAACACATTGCCACTTCATAAACCACTCATCATCCACCGTCAAGCTTCATTGTCCCGCATGCCTCCCAACACAAACACACACACACCCACTCAGCCTCCACATCCATCTAGCACCTACTCGCACATCCATTCAAGCATTTTGTATCACACACACACCACCGTTTCGTACACACACACTTTGCACACAATTTGCAAACTAATATTTGTGAAATAATATTTAACAATTAAAAATAAAAAATTAAATGACCGGTATTACAGTGATGTATTGTAACATGGTATACAATCTCATTTCCACCATACTTTTGATAAACCTGGCTATTTTTCTTGTTGTGAACTCGTACAAAACAATAACAACAACAAAGCCTTGTTGTAAACTTGTGATTTCAAATTATAGTAAAGGAACAAACACTAACTAGAAAACTTTTATCTGAGTTTTTTAGTAGTTTGTCTACTGCAGCTCCTATATATGATTATATTTATAGCATAAATATATAAACCCCACATTTGCTAAAAAAAGAGGTTCAGAGAAAGGATACCAATCCAAGCCTTGTATCTCAAATTTTTCTATGGTTGTAAATAAGGAGTCGAAGTCTCAGAATAAAAGGTATCTTTTAATTAAAAAAGGTTGGCAAATTTTTTACTTTTGTTCAAAATTCTTTTTTACCTAAAATCTCCAGTTTTCATTATTAGTGCAATAATTTAAAAGCGTATCCAACATGCTAGGATAGGATAAAGATATGATGTTGCTGCAATTATATGTAACATCTTTTATTAGCGTAAACTTGAATCTGGATAAGCTTTATACCATAGATTTGGTATTTTATGAGCGATATTCTTGTTAATTCATTGGTCATCCCAGGAGAAGCCTATAACATTCTTTAAATCTCATCAACTGCCATTGGATTATTACTGATAATGTTGAAGCTATTTAGAGACCACTTTATCAAAATATCCTTATTGTCCGGACTTTTTCTGAGGTCACATATCCAGTTGAAGTATGTCATACAATTACATGAAGCGTTTCTGGATTGTGTGTATGACATGCACATTGCTTGGCTTCTTTTGTAGGAGAGTATGGAATATATATGATTTTTTATATTCATTTTGAAAATTATTATTATTGTTAATTCTGTGACTTAAGTGCTGGTTACAGAGAAACTACCTTGCTCCAATGCAATCTGTGGCAGAACCACCAGAGGACTCGATCGCTACCCTTGTTTCCATGGGCTTTGATAGGAACTCAGCCAGACAAGCACTGGTGCATGCCAGAAACGATGTCAATGTGGCCACAAACATTCTACTAGAAGCACAGTCCCATTAATTCCAAAGAATTTATTCGGGTCGTTATGCATTGATATAGGGAATCCCATTCATGAAGTCTTGAGATTTTGCTTATTCTGATATGAGGATGGTTATTGTGGGGAACTGCGGGTGCTCTTGCCTCTTGGTTTCTTTTCCTAGGGTTATACCTTTTTCTTTTTCCCTCTCCTTTTCAAAGTTCAACTTTTCCCTCCCTAACTTCAATCTTTTAGCTTTTGATAGATTAAAGAGAACTAGGAGCCTGTACAAATTACTTATACCGTATGTCGAGTACCCATATTTTTGTTTAATTTGAATCACACATCTGTAGTGGCAGGTTTCTGCACGCAGATTGTTGTGGGTAAATGAGTCCTCCTCCTTTTGCGTCTTCATCTTCTATAATGTACCCCTGACATGGGAACAATGAGACCACAAATTAGATAACTGCCAAGTGACAGTTGACAAGTGCCTAGAAAGCTTCTAATGTATGATTGAGTCGTGAATTTATTGTTAAAACTCAATGCTATATGACGAAGTCTTTTTTTAAAAAACAAGGAGTCATTTGTTTATTGGAGATGTGGCAAAGAATATAGATTGATAACCGCCAATTTTGTATCCCAAGTATTATAGAAATGAATGTTATAAGGTTGAGTCAGGATTCGAATTCTTTGTAAGACAAAATAAAAAGAGAATATAGGTTGCCATGTAAATGATTGAGTTGGTAACTCAAATCTGTCTCGTAGGGAAGACTGAATCTCAGCAATATTACAATCTTAATTACACGCAAATTTTTTTTTTCTTGTAAAACTAAGTTTGTGTCCTGTTTGTGAACAACTGTACTATTACGTATTACGCGTAACATAGACGAAAATGCCTGTCATATACCCATATGAAATAGACATAAATGAAACACATTTTCTAATCAACACTCGCACATAATTAGTGCCTCTTCAACTTTACAGTGATACAAGGATCTATATATATATATATATAAAATGAATTAATGTAATTTTGATTGTCACTCCACTCCCCACAATTTACATCATAAAATAATCAGGTGCTCATTTTTTCTTTCCCTAGAATTTCTTTCCAAGGATTCCGGATATGCAAATATTTTAACTTGTACACATTGAGTGTGGGTTTCAGCATGTGTCATAATCCGCTGTGTACACAGGTATCTGCCAATCTTTAGTATTCTTTTTGGGGTCATCGGTAAGGCTGAGGTCAGTCACATCTTCCTTGAATGTCCTGATGAACGTTTTAGCACCCATCACTATTAGCCTCTCAATCATGAATAATTGATAATTGTTCTCAATCAAAGGATCCAGGATCTTGCTATAGTTTGACGAATATGCCACTTTATACCTGCCAATATGTATCACCGACAACATAAAATAAAAGGCTTAAGAACGAACATAAATTCAAAGACCAATGCATTCGACTTTAGCTAAAAGTTTCCTAAAAATAAAATAAGAAGCGCATCAAAGATAATGAACCGAACCACAAGTGACCCTACCGTGTCAAATCTAAGAATCAAACCACAATCCGAAATTTACCCAAAACAGATAAATAGTACGGATAAATTGTACTCGTAGAATTCAAAGTTGAGAGCACCTTAAAAATTACCTACATAGGCACACGAGAAGGTTTACCTGACAGAAAGTGGTGAAAAAAATCCCGGAGTCCTTTCATTTGAAGCAATAAACAAGGTTCTTCCAGAAGGAACCCACTTTGCAATTCTGCAGAGAATAAACTGAGGTCGTGTATCCCTATCAAGGTGAGGATGCAAGCTCCTTGCAACACCAAATCTGTCCTTCCTGGTTTTTACTTTATCACCTCGACGAACGTGGATGGCATCATAATCACCAAGAAGTGCTTTGATCTGTGAACTATGCCAAAATCACGCAGTGCAAGGATAACTTTGAATGTAAGGCCACATCATTAATGTACCCAGCATATAGAAATAAGAGTTAGCCTATGTTTTGGCTGTTTTGCAGAAGAACAGATACAAAGACTCATCTATCGGTTACATTCACAAATTTCATCTTCCTGTTCAAAATTTTCCAGTTACATGACAATTGACTGTATCTTATCTATCACTGCAAGCCTACTCCTATCAACATCAAATTCTTCTACTAGTACAACCCTAATTGAGTACTATGTGGGCATAACAATATCCTTCTATCATGGAGGGCTGAGAATGTTTCTGGAAGGGGGGAACGAGGGTATGTATGAAATAATGAAAGCACTTGCCCATACTAATAAATTGATTGTAGAGAGAGAGAGAAGAAAACAAACACTACAAACTATAAAGCAGTAAGGGTGAAACCAAAGTGTTGCTAGTGCAATTATTCGTCTCACAGTCAGTTCTTAAATAACATGGCTACACTGCTGTAAGATGCAGTCTGAAATCAGGAAAACATAATAAGAATCAACTATCTCCTATTTGACCTCCATCTTTTTCCACAATCAATTTTGTTCTCAAAAGTCTATAACATATCTACTTTGCAAGTCATCCATGGGTTCATAAACGTTCAGTTTACACGCATAGAGATGCATAGTGACCTTTGACAAATGAAGGTATAGTGACATTTCACCCATTCAACATGTTTACTCGTAAAGCTCAAAAATAGTTTTCTAAAATCTGTAGGATCTCTCCCTCTTCTTTATTTATTTATTTTCTTTCTTTTGGCTAAGGACTATCTACCTTCTCATGCAGTACTCAGTTGGGTTCCATCCACTGCATCTGCACTATTAATCAATCAATTTTGTCTTCAAAATAATTTAGGGAGATGGACATAATTGAACTGCCTGTATGTAATTATGTTGCAACAAGCAAAATACATGATGCATAAAAAAAGTTCATAAGTAGCCAAGCCCATAACCAGTAATAGTCACTGACAAATTCAGCTGGTCTCAAAATAGAAGTTTCATAATTAAAAGACTAGAAACATTTCATTCTAAACCTACATATAAACCACTAAGTGCAGAAGAGATATTTATGTGCCTGGCCTCATATGTCTGGTCCCACATTCTCGACATAACTTACTGAGGTTTTTGTCAATGCAACATCCTCAGGGATCAAGTCCAATATTAATGATAAGCAGTTAATTATAATCTTACAACTGTATGCTCTGAGCAATTAATTTAAATTCATTCATAGAAAAAACATAATATTCAATATTTCAATTCCTTATCAACCTCAATGAAAAATTTAAAAAGAGATTGTGTATCAGATGGACCTTTTCTGCTGCATCTCGTAATTTCTCAGCAGCCATTGAGGGCAGAAATGAATATGGCAACATTATAGCACTACGGTTGTTTCGATCTTTGCATTCCATAAACCTGGAAGGTTACCACAACTAGCATCTCAGCAAAAAGCCCAAAATCTAAAAAATTCTATTTATACTTACAGAGACATATTACAACCTGTTTTAGGAGACATATCTCATGACATATAATGATCTATTTTAGGGGAGTCCTTTATTTTCTAGCATTTAGCTATGCCAAAGCATATCCATGATCCAACCAGAGAAATTTCAGGGCTAAACTTACAACTCCACTTGGTTGTTACTTGTTACACAAAATTCAAAGGCAACCACATAGGGCATCTTTTGCTCATATTTTCTTCTAAACAAAACTATCCCCACTATGTAATAACTTCTGAGATTCTAGATTTCCAACTGAGCTCCTTTAAGAAAATATAGTAAATAGTTGAAATGAATGGACAAGTGGCCAGAGGCCCAATACACTTGAGGAGAGGAGTGTTTAGAAAATTTCATAAGGCCATGGAAACAAGTTCAATGAAACATTTAATACCAAGAATATATTAGTAGTGTTAAAAAAATTCTTCATTTTTTATACAAAATAGGCTCTACTTTCTATCCTAAAGTCAAGCTTGACTTGCAGTATTATTAATAATATATGCAGTAAATCATTCTAGATTCTGAAATCAGAACAAGAGGCTAATAATGAAAAAAACCAAAAAATAAAACAGAGGGCTAGGATAAACTGATTTACCAAGAAAGAGGGCTAGCAGTTCTGTTTATGAGCAAGAGATTAGAGTAGCGATCATTTTCTTCAAGATCGACACGGCTAACACCTTCCACATGGGCAACTCCTCTGGCTCCCAACTTCATGCTTGTTGATAGAACCTGATACCACTCTTCTGAATTGTCCAAAATTGCAGGGATGGTCTCAGATATGAGGTCTATATCATATAAAGAGTCCATGGCACAAGAAGTTGCTTCCCACCTATCACATAAGACAAAGGTAGCCAAATCAGACAACAAATTGCCACGGTAAATTATAAAATTGCATATATTTTTAGGAATGAAAACTCTTTTGACAAGGAAGCCAAAAAGCAACTCACCTGTCCTCTGAACTAGCATCACTGGAGCGATGAAGGATCCCTTTCTTATTATGTATTGGGTTAATGCACATTCTTGATGGCATGACGAAAGTTCTGCAGCAAGCAAGAGCCGACACAAACATGAGCAGGCTATGCAGAAGTACTTAGTATATGCCACGCCAACAAAATCCGAAAATTCGGAAAATAGAGATTCCATTTATAATAAATTAAGAAGCATAGCTATCGATTCGGAGTGAAACGGTTTTTGCTTACAGTCAGTTTAATAGCCAAAGGTTGAATGATTTCGCTAAATTAAGCGATAAACAGATGAAGGATCTGAGATGCAAACGTGAAATGAAAGAAAACTTTAACCTTCCGTTTTCCTTGTTTTCTGTCAGTAACTTTAAGGTACAATAACTCCGAAAAAGGCTGAAGAAGTAAAAAGAATTGAAAATAAAACCTCGACAAGACCCAATGCGTAGAACACGAAGCTTAGCCAGCGACGCATTTAAGGGGTACCTCCGAAGATACATGGCCTCTTCAAGGGCACACCTGAGGCTGGACTCCTGGTGACCCAAGCCCTCGCAAGAGTGGCAGTGCTTCCCAGGGCAGTCAATTCTTCTGCCCCAGTACAAGTACTTCTCATGGCCTGTCAGGTGGTGCCTCCGTTTCACCACAATTTCAAGGGGCTCTGAGGAGGACGATGAAGAGCCATTGGTAGAAACCAGAGATGAAAGTAGCAGCAAGAGCGTTATAGCAGTGATTGCTAGGGCAAGCAGGAGAATTGGAGATCTGGATTTTAGTTTAGGCTTGAGGGTTCTTTGATATGCCATTGAGGTCACAGAAACGGTCAGAGAAGCCCCTCTGGCACAGTTCAAGTGCTTTTCCACTATCAATACAGTAGAGAAGGGAGTTGCAGTCCCCCCTAGGCAAGAAGCAACGTCGTCCCCATCTCTCCGCTTTACCGCGCTGGGGCCTACGATTCACGTGACATCTTGATGATTTGGCATATTTAGACTGATACTTGCTTCCACTGTACTGTTTGATAAAACGCCACAATGAAAATCACTTTTCCAGTTTCGGAGAAGAAGTCCAGCCTCTTCGACTTGCACTGTTTCTGAGCATGAAAGCAAACACAAGCGACAACATTAAATTTCTGATATCAGCTTGATCAATCAATATAAAATATATATAGTGCAAATTCTTTTTCTTTTTCTTTTTTAATAACTTAATATTTAGAACTTTATTTGGAGTGTTGAATCGAGTAGGAGAACTGTTCATTACTGGCATGCGGAGACAACCTAATTCCTTGATTAAAATTTTAATGAACATTAGATGATTATCCCCACTAATTGAATGTTAATAATGATATTAATAGAATGGATAGAATTTTCAACACGTTCAACTGCTTTTTAACCTTATAAGGTGAATTTCAATTTTGTTTCATAATTTTCTATTGGTTAATTGTCTTACATAATTAATAAAAATTTTTAATGGCTCCTTTAATTGCTAATATTATCCAAATTGTTAATAGGATTAAGTACCCAAACCATTCTACACTAATCAAGCCCCATAATTGTCAGTTATAAAGATTCTTTCATTTATTATTCTTTCACTGAAAACATGATAACAGAACATAAAAATTGCGTGTAATGAGTTTAGAGCTGGCTGATAAGGAAGCAACTTTACTACACAATTTTCTGTTAAAAGAAAAAGGCGAGCAACTGCTTCCTATGGGCAATAGTCTGTGACTGAAACTGTTCTTTTTTTCCTCTTTAAACAACCAAAAGAGAGGAACATGTGTGAGTTACTGTACAAATCAAATTGTCACACTACACAATGTGAATCTTTTGCAATTATCATTATTCATTACTCAAGAAACTATGAAGGCACAGTAGTCTATAAATATTTGAAAATGGAAAATTCGGACCAATGACCATATTGAATCAGTGGTGTTATCTGAAGAAACTATTGACTGTAGTCTACACCAACGAAATGCCAGACTGCCATATCTGGATATTAAGAAAATAAGAGAGAGCAAAAAGAGTGTCAACTATAACTAGTTACAGGACCAGGAAGAGTTTATTGATATCGCCATTGGGAAACAAGGAGTGACCTGAAAACACAACTCTAGTTTTGAGCAGTTCCGGTAGTTGTAAGGGCAATCTGTGATCTACCATCATCTGTACAGTGCTCTAGTTTCAGCACCACCATGGTTGAGAGAGTAAGAACAAGGTAAAGGCAAAGGATTTTTGGTGTATGTAGGACTTGGGAATGGTGAGCCTAATAACAGGAGATGTTGCAAATGGCTTCATCTGCATTAATTTCCACCACCTAGCTGTAGCACGCTGAAGCCATCTTTGAGATAAAGATGGACTGATTCGCCCATGGAGTTTGTTTGTGCATTCAAATCCCATTTAGAAATATATGGTCAGACAGTAAGGCCAATACAAGACTAACGGTAACCCAGTGTTGTCCTAAGGTTTCTGAAATGTGCGAGAAGAAACCCCATGCAGAAGTCTGACAAACCCCAAGAAACTGAGCTTCCCATCTGAGTGTCTTATCCAATCTTGGAGTACCACATGAACAGGTACTGATGGGCTAAGCCCAAGTTCCTGGATGAACAAACAAATTACAAAATCTTAGTACCGTAATCAAGAATCTCATTCGGCACATCATGTCATGTTGATCAAACGAAGAAGAGAGTCACGGCAAAAGAAAATAGAAGGTAAGAGTTGATGAGCGGTTGAGTTTGGAGCATAAGCAAAAGGTTTAGCAACAGAATTTTAATGCAAAAAATTGTTGTGTGCAAGAGAGAGTACTGAGGCGAGCTCTTCGATCATAATTGTTCTGTTTCCACGCTTTTCAAATAGCTCGTATGCTCGCCTTGCATGTTGCTCCCAGCTCTCCATTCCCTCTAGTTGGTGCACGCTTATAGCAGCAGCACAAAATTCCTCAAAATCTAATTTCCTATATTGGATAGAACTAATCTGCAACATGCATTTAGTAATGGACTCACTTTCAAGGAAGCAAATTTAGTTAAAAATTTTGCTTGACAAGAAGTAATGCCCTCTTGACTTACCATGTTTACATAATCCAAGACCCGTGAATCCTTTGAGGCATTGGTGGAGCTCCTTGAAAACGCCTGCTAATACAAATGTTAATGGCTTGAAAAAATATCTCAAAATGAAACCACGACTTTGAATATGTGCTGACCGTCTTAAAGTTCTGCACAGAGATAGATCCATTTTTGTTTGGCCCTAACAGGGTAAATTGTTCTCTGAGATAAGCTAGCTGAGGTACTGTTAATGTCTTTGCAAGAGCCTGCCAAGTTGACAAAGCTTAGATCAATATATATCCATGGATCCAACTGCAAATACTAAAGTTAAATCAGACTTGAAAAATTGATTGCATATGATGATGGGCAACTATATTAACTCTCCTGACTATACTCAGACATTCATGCTCAAATAGGCAATAAAGTATTTATCTAACATACGTTGATTATTATGTTCAAGTTATGATGTCAAGTTGAAGTTTTGACCTACACATTTTGACTTTCAAGTTGAAATTTAATGTCATCAATAACAAGCATGTTTAAAGTTCAAATTTTAACCTATCCGTCTAACTAATTGTTATGCAACTACACAAGGTACCGCAAGTTATATTTGTCGTTGGACCAGAAAAGACAGTGTCAACAATATACAGTTGATCACTCAGTAAATATTTTGAAAATCTGTTGCCATATCAACAAGATATATCAAGAATAAACATTGAGATAAAACAAGGAAAGGTCTAAAAATATAGATCAGGTGCCAAATAACATTTCATACCGCTAATGCTGATTTGCGTAAAGAAGACGAGCATGTGTAAGCTTTAACAAGCTTAGGGATTATAACATCCAGAGGTATCTTCATATGATCATGATGATTAGCCAGCCATGGATGACCTAACCATAATATCAGGTATAAGCAAAGAATTCCTATTGATATTAAAATAAGAATATAATCGCCATTTACACCACCAATGGGAAATGAAAGACATACAAGTAGGTTTTACCTACCCTCCCTCATTATTAATTGCTTTTTAGTCAAAATTCATATAACTACTAACCCTATTAAATTTAAAACAGGAAATACATTGAGTTGATTCTTTTTTCCACAGGCAACCCAATTGATTCCAGAATGGATGATCAAATTACAAGACTTCAGTAACTTACACAGAGCCTGAGCTGCAGTTAATCTCTTACGATAATCCTTATTCAATAGCCTCTTTACAAAATCTACTGCATCAGCTGATAGAGAAGGCCAAGGAGCTTCATCAAAACTAGGATCTGCCTTCAGGACAGTTCGAAATATGCCAGATTCTGTCCGGGCCCAAAAGGGTCGGCTTCCACATAAAAGAATATAAGCAATTACACCGATGCTCCACATATCTGCTTCAGTCCCATAAGATCTATGCAAAACTTCGGGTGCTACATAATATGCACTTCCCACAATGTCATTCAACCTTTCATCTGCAAAAATCTCACTGTTAGACCCTTAATGTGTTACTTTCTGATAAAAGTTTGGAGAAAAAAAAAAAAAAGAATGCATGCAATAGGTCTGACCTGGCTTTACATAGTCAGAGAGTCCAAAATCAATGGCCTTCAGAGTGGAGTTTTCATCCTTAGAAGTAAAAAGAAAATTCTGCAGCAACAAAACAAATCTTGAGGATTAGAAAACTGTGGACATGCCAAAATTGAAGAGTGTATACAACTAGGTATAGAGATATTCAACTGCACACATCACTTGATTCATGATCAACTTTAGTGCAAACTGATTCCAGTAAGAATGGTCATTAATCTATAAAAGAATGGGAAGAACATAGAAAAGAAATTCCATTTATGTCATGCAAGCCTTCACTCATCAAGATGACCAGTTGACAATAATATTCTTTTTATTATAAAAGCCGTAATGGTATGTAAATACTATTGAATAATTAATAAGAAAATACAAATTAGATTTCCAAATGTTATCTCGATTTATCTATAAAATAACAACACTGCAGAGAACTTGCCCAGACTTGCTAGTGCCAAGCTATAAATGAAATAGTTTCTATACATCTTTAATTTTTGGATGCTATACTAACAACTTCTCTCACAATGAAGCATGTAGGAATTTAACGAGGATATTCGAGTGTAGGGAGTCAATTGAAATGCACAAGTTTGAATATGCATATTTCAATCTCAACTACCACAAAAGTACACAATAAGCTTTATGAGTTAATCACCTCTGGCTTGAGATCACGATGAACAACACCCTGAAGATGACAGAAAGCCACCACACTTAATATCTGAATTATAACAACCTTGGCGTCCTCTTCAGAGTACTTTCCACCCCTACAGATTGCAGTTGAACTTGAACTGATTAGCACGTCATCAATATTTAATAATGGCAATGGTACCACAATGAAACTAGATATAGAGAACATCCTTACCTGGAAAGTATCCTGTCTAGTAGTTCACCTCCTTTGCATAGCCTGAATAGTGTAAGTTACAGTAGAATGTTAGTTCTTAATCTAACAAGCATAATTATTATACTACTTTCGAAGTAAACTTTGATTTGTTCCCCTGAAAGCTGATTTAGACATTATCATACCAATTGTGCGGCAGCATCAAAGATTGTAAGGGGATCCTTTTTAAGAAGGGAACAAGCAATAAGTGATAAGTTATTTGAACTTACTCCATAACCATATAAACATTGTCGTCATCTTCATAGGCCTCATAGAACTGCACCAGGTTCTTATGTCCTGTTAAAGCCCGCAATATCTTCACTTCTCTCCTCACATCCTCTATAGCAATAGCTGTTGTCATCTGCCAATCGTAACCCACTTTCATAAGAAAAACAGAGTTCTCTACCGGTTCTCATAATCAGTAAACAAAAGAACAAACACTGATCATAAATTCATAATCGTGATCCTTCCACTTGAGCCTGATAATCTTAAGCAGATAGGTCTTTGATAGATACTTCTTTGGCAAGAAAACGGTGTCACCATGTTCAGATTAATTCATATGACTCAAGAATCAGAATGATTATAGGAAAGAAAAGAAGATGGAGCGTTAAAATTGAGACCTTGGATTTTGGAATGACTTTGACAGCCACATCCTGCCCCTTCAAGCTGCCTTTCTTTCCCTTGGCACAGCAAGTGTACCCGAAATGGCCACGTCCCACCTCTTCTCCAACCTCATAGAGAGCCAGGAACTGCTTCGAGAAGCCGAAACTCTTATCAAGTCCAACCTCGCATTCACTTCCTTCGGGGATGGAAGCCTCGTTTGGCTTCACGGAACCATGCCTTCGAGCAAGCAACGAGCGAATGTGCTTGGCCGGCGAAGGAGGAGGAAATGGGCGCTTGAAGATGCGCAGAGGAGTGGAGCTCACGCTGGAGTTCGCAGGTGAGTTCTTGAAGAGGCTCGGTAAGGGACTCGGGCTGTAAAAGGGGAAGTTGGAGGATTTTCTACCCTGCGAATTCGGAACCCCGTCTTTGTCATCGCAAAATATTGGGTTTTCTCCTACTTGCGTTTCTGGGATTTCAATGGGTTTTCCATGGCACAGTCCCATCAAATCAGAAACCCAATTACAGAGCACGTACGAGTTCCAGAACTGAGATCAGCAAGTTAAGAGTAAATGAGAAACTAAATTGAGAAGTTTTTGAAGCTCAAGGAAGATATTCAGATAAGGTACGTCAGACTCAGAGGGAGATGCATAAGGATCTCTTGAACTCAATTTTTTTTTGGTTGATCAACGAAACCCAGGAGATAAAAAAAAAAAGGGAGATCAAGGACAGAAATCCCTTAAGAAGCATGAAAAATCCAAGAGGGGGATTGATTTGTGTAAATGATTAAGGAAAGCAAGTATCAGAACCAGCAATGGCAATTTACCAGCAATCAGTGGCTAAAACAGGGAATGAAATGAAGGTAGAAAGCAAGGCAAGAAAGTTTGGTAAAATTACCCAAGAGGAATGAACAAGGAGTGAGAAGAAAATATAAAATAAAAAAAAAAAAAAAAGAAAGGAAAGTGAAGCAAAGCCAAAGATGCAGATGCTTAGCTGAGGCCGCAAGAAAAAGAAAACCAAGCCTCCTTTTTCTGCTTTATGTAAGCTTTTTCAAAAAAATTGAAAAAAGAAGAAAATAAAAGTCCTGGTTTAAGAGTATAGTATGGAAATATCAGTTTTATGAACAGTGTGTGTAGATGTAGTTTGTTCTTGTGTGACAATAATGGCGAGTGGGGTTGGGTTTGGATCCTTCCAGGCTGTCCTTATTGATAGCAGAAAACTAAGATGTATCCATTTCGTATGAGAAGAGAGCAATATCATAGGGAGGTGGGAGCAAGAGGCTCGGCTTCCACTGTCTGTCTCCGTATTATGGCTTTGACCTGCTTTTGTTGAACTCTCATCTCAACAAAGACCGTCTTTTTCTGCTTTTCTTCATTTATTTTCTGAGTTTCCCCTTGGTGGGGCCTTTTTATTTTTTTGAGATCGGAGAACATTTCAATTTCCACACCTCAAGATACATCAATTTGATCATTTTCTGCTGCCTCTGTTACTTTTCCACTCTTATATCAAGCATCCATTCACAGCTTTCTTACAGAAATCCCTTATCCCTCATACATATTGCTGCACCATGAGCTGTTACAGTCCAGTGAGACAAACAATATAATATTCATATAGACGGATAGAAATAGAATAATATTAGCATCAGGTTGGTTCAATTTATAAGATTTGGAATGAATTACTGATTTAATTCTTAAAAAATTATAATTTTATATTTAAATTTTAAAAATTAAATATTTTAATTTAATTTTTAAAAGATTGTATTTGTTTTAATTTAATTATTTTTATTTTTCAATTACAAAATTTAACATTGTTAAATTTTAAATTTTTTATTGTTAAAATTTACTTTAACAAATGAGAGAATCAAATTAAGAATTTACTCTACGACTTATATTCAACTCTGATATGAAAATTAAATTAAACTATCCAAAACTATAAGATATAGATGAAACCAAGCTAAATTATATGTTAGACAATATTGACTCAATTAACTTATCAAATTTAGTTAAGCTCTTGAATATCCCTAATTAATTTATCAAATAAATAAAAACAAACTTTATGTCTACCCCAAATAATTATAGTTCACAAGCTTTCAGTTCAAAGTTGCATGAGAAATACGTGGCCACATGGAGGGTCCCTGCGGAGTCCGAAAGGATAAACTTGGTTGGAATTGCAGTGAACGTCTACTTCTTAAGTAAAGTCTATAGAATGTTCAATTCTTTTGAAACCTGAGCTATTAATTATTGGACCGTTTTAAATGTTATGTTAAAAGTATGCTTGAAGTCTGAAGATGATTCAATAATTTAGAGGCTCAAATTTTAAAGATGAGCTTGAGGTATACTTTGTCTTTTTCCTGCCCCAAAACTTCAAACAAGTTGAATACATCAAAATTTAAAAAAGGCATTAAGTGCTTATTTTACTAGCACTTTCGCATTCACAAAAAGCACAAAAAGGATTCTCACTTCCATCTAATTTTGTGCTGTACAAAAGAAGCAAACAGAAAAGACCATCACCTAAAAATTAGTCACTTTCATTTAATTTCGAAAAAAAAAAAAGTGCTGCCAAAAACATAATTGAACGAAATGAAACAAAACTACAATATTTAATCAAAATCAACTAATTGTTATTTTAATTTTGTGAAAAAGAAAACTACAGCATTTAATCAAAATTAACTAGTTATTTAAATTGTGTGATAATCAACTATCCACATTCAATAATAAGGAAAACTAATTAAAAATGCAAGAATGGTTGATTGATTTAATTACATGGATTGCCTCAACACGTGGCACTACAGAAGTGACCACATAGGCTACCTAGGCTGCCTTTCATTTGAACTGGGTTTTGCTTTTTTTTTTTTTGTTTAAAGTTGATGCAGCTACTTATGATATAAAATAAATAATGTTAGAAATATAAAAAAATAAAATGACTTTGAAATTTGATAGACATTATTTTAAAAAAATTTATGTCTATGTATTAGAGAATTATATGAAAAATCTTATAGGATATAATAAAGTTTTTTTAAAACCAAGTTACTCACAATGAAATTTTAATAGGATATATAGAATTTTTTAATAGTTATGTCTGTTCAATTTTAATATGTATTTTTGTTCTATTTCTAACAATCATATATATTATATTTTTAATAATTACATTTGTTTAATTTCCAACAGTTATATCCATTCAATTTTTAATAGTCGAGTCTGTTCAATTTTCAATAGATGTGTCTATTTAATTTATGTCTCTTTCAATTTTAAAATAAATTTAAAATTCAAAAAACATATTATTTCAAATTTATACTAATTCAAAAATTTTAATTAACATATCTTTTCAAATGATTAACATATTTTTTCATATAAAATATATATTTTTTCAAATAAAAAACATCAATTACATTTTTTTCACAAACATTTTATTCTATGTAAAATTTTAATTATATTTTAATATTACAAATTATATAACAGATAAATTATTTGGTGGATAAAAGAATGATAAAAGAATATTTAAATTTTAAAAAAATAAATAAATAAAACCACAATCATAGAAAGACTTGAAAGATATATTGCGTTTGAGAAGCATTGGGCACATCACTACTTTATTGTTACGAACTTTATTTCAGACGTATTATTGGTTGCAGTTAAGTCGGTTTCTTTCTCTCCAATTTACTTCTGCCACCACTTCATAATGTGGTATACCCCATTCCCGTGATCAAGTACTTCCATTTACTTTCTCTTTATATATACATAAATCCATCAAACATCATTAATGCACTTTCTTTTTTATTTTATTATTATTTTTCATATTTTGTGAGTGGCCCAAGCTTTTATTTTATGTGACATTTGAATCGTGTGTTCGCCATTTTTTTTGCCACGACCTCATCAAAATTGAAGAAAGAAGTTCATTTGCACACGATATGCTTCATATAGTTAAGGAGAGGATACTATATGAATGATCCAAGACTTTTTGACCAGATCTTTCATAATATTTTACATTTTTCTGATGTTTACATGGGTCTATTAATTTTTATTATCTGAGCCACACAATTATAACTGTGACTATAATAAATTGTATTGACATTAGTTGATATAATTTGAGTTATGAAAATAGCACGTCTTAAAAATATTCAATAGTATTATATTCCATAATAATAAATATAAAATATTTCGATTAAAGTATATATAATTATATATTCGTTGTGGTACGGAATGTGAGTGTTAACAATAAAAATTTGTATAATTTAACTTGTTTTGTATAATTTAACTTGTTTAAAAAATAATGTATCTTAAAATATATGAAATGGATAAGGATTTAATATTTAAAATTAAAAAGATATTAAACATATAGAATTTACCAGTAAATATGTTGGGTTTGACTTAAATTTAGTGGGTAACCCGGTTTGTAACCCGACCCAAGACCCATGACCCATGACCCATGACCCATGACCCATTTGTCTCTATATATATGAGTGTGAGGGAATTCATTGAACAGTGATTGATGTAATTTCTCTCTATATAGCCTCCGTCAAAAAATAATACAGATATTCTCTCTGTCCGTGGACGTAGGTCGCATTGACCGAACCACGTAATTTCTTTGTGTGTTCTTCTCAATCCTTCTCCTTAATTTATTGCCTTTCAGTAACCTAACAAGTAGTATCAGAGCCTTGGTTCATTTTTAGTTCGTCGGTTACTGTAGCACGTCCGAAAATTTTCAGATCTGGCTCCAAAATTTCAGATCTTGCCCCGATTTGGTTGTTTTGGAGCATAGGAGACCATTCTCTGCATCTTTGGTGCATTGAAAAACGTCGGAGACCAATTTTTGGTGCTAAGAAAATTTTCAGATCTAGTTTTAAATTTCAGATCTAGCTTGATTCGCTTGTTTTTTGGGAAAAAGCGACCGTTTATTGCATTTCTAGTGCATTGGAGATCGTTTTTCAGTTGTTTTGGTGAGTTTTTACGGTTGCGAGTACTGTTCATCGCCGGAATATTCATCGGAAGCACTGTTCATCGTCTTCTACGGCGAGACACTGTAGCAGTCAACGGTCAACGGCACTGTAGCGACTCGGATACTGTAGCGACTCGGCACTGTAGCACGGTCAACGGTACTATTTGGTCAAAGTTACTGTTTGGTCAAAGTTGCTGTTTGTTCAAAGCTATTGTTTGGTCAAAGCTGCTGTTTGGTTAAAGCTGCTGTTTGGTCAAAAATTGCTGTTTGGTCAAAGCTGCTGTTTGGTCATAGTTGTTGTTTGGACCAAGTTTTCTGTTGCGATCGTTATTGTTTCCTCGACACAGTTCCGGTGAGTTTATGTTTAATTCAGAAAAGAATTCTGAATTTTTGTGTGAATTTACTGGATTGTGTTAGATTGTGCTGGATTGGATTTCTGGTTTACTGCTGTGAATTTTGTTGGACTGCTGTGTTGAATTTCTGTTAGTGAAGTTCTGGTCAGTTTGCAAGGTTCTAAACAGTTTTGTGAAATTCAATTTCTGATTGCGAAATTTGCTAGTAATTTATCTGCTGTTATTTGAGAAGATGTCGACTCATAAATTCGATATTGAGAAGTTCAATGGATCGAATGATTTCACTTTGTGGAAGGTAAAAATGAGGGCACTTCTGGTTCAGCAGGGATGTGCAGTGGCATTAGAAGGAGAAAGTAGTCTACCTAACACGTTGAAGGAAGAGGAGAAGAAGGAAATTTTGGCAAAGGCTCATAGTGCATTACTATTGAGTCTGACAGATGAGGTGTTGAGAGAAGTAGTTGATGAATCAACTGCTGCAGGTTTGTGGAAGAAATTGGATGATAAATACCAGAAAAAGTCTCTCACAAACCGGTTATATCAAAAGCAGCGTTTGTATACCCTGCGGATGACAGAAAATATACAGGTAAAAGATCATCTTGATAATTTTAACCGGATTATCCTGGATTTACAGGGTGTTGGGGTTAAGATAGATGATGAAGATCAGGCTATCATTCTTTTGTGTTCTCTACCAAATTCATATGAGAACTTTGTTGACAATATGTTGTATGGTAGAGATAGTATCTCTGTTAATGATGTCAAAGATGCTTTGCAGTCTAAAGAGCTGAAGAGAAGAGTCTCTAGTTCTAATGAGGATAGTGCAGAAGCAGGTTTGTATGTTGGCAGAGGCAGAGACACTAAAAGGGATGATGGAAAAAGAAGCAAGTCAAGGTCTAAGTCGAGGAACAAAGGAGGACCTCGATGTTATCACTGTAAACAGAAGGGGCACATCAGGAAGAATTGTCCACAGAGGAAGAAGGGAAATGACGAGAAGGAATCGAATACCAGTGGTAGTGCTTCGGTGGTGCAAGATAGTTCTGACGGAGAAGAAGACATTGATGTTCTCACAGTCAGCACCTCTGGTTCTGCAAATACTTGGGTCTTGGACACAGGTGCATCTTATCATATGACTTTCTCACGTGAACTGTTTACTTCTTTCAAGGAGTGGAATGGTGTTGTGAGGTTGGGTGATGATGAGCAGCTCAGTGTTAAGGGCAGTGGTTCTGTGCAGATTCAGATGTATGATGGAATAGTCAGGACGCTTGATGCTTGGTATGTTCCTGGTCTACGGAAGAACTTGATTTCTCTTGGTACTCTAGACAAACAAGGGTACAAGTACTCTGGAGAGAATGGACAGTTGAGAATTTTCAAAGGTGCTCTGGTTATAATGAAGGGTAAATTGCAGCATGGCATTTACTTTCTGATTGGTAGTTCTGTGATGGGGACAGTGGCTGTATCTAAATCTTTAGGGAAGAATGATGATTGTACAGAGTTGTGGCATTGCCGATTGGGACACATGAGTGAGAAAGGGCTGTCAATTCTAAGTAAACAAGGATTGTTAGAAGGGGCAGAAACTGGGAAGCTAAAATTCTGTGAAGTTTGTGTTATGGGTAAACAACGCAGAGTTAAGTTCAGTTCTGGGAAGCATACTTCTACAGATGTTCTGCAATATGTTCACTCAGACTTGTGGGGTCCTTCTCCAGTTGAATCTCATGGCAAATGCAAGTACTTTGTTACTTTCATTGATAACTACTCTAGAAGGGTTTTGTAATACCCATGAAAAATAAAATATAAATGCGTGTTTTCAAACTACTGTTACTATTTATGTATATAGTACTGTTCATTTATACAATCAAAATGTCAAATACTAGATGTGGTTTGGTCATAAAAGAAAACTAGAAAGAAGTTTGTATTAGAAAATGACGTTTTATGTGTAAAAATACCCTCAGGGACTAAATTGAAAGGACTGAATTGAAAAGAAACTTAAAGGTTTAACGTGAAAGCATAGTGTTCCCTTTAAAGTTTCTAATAGTAAATAAACGAAAATTTTGCATCGTACGCGTAAGGTGCACAGTAACTGCATTATTAGAAATGTCATTTTCATGAATAGTAAATTGAATATTTTATTAGTGCATAGTATCAAATAGTACCGTTGACTTTTGCTATAAATAGGCTCTTCCATTTCATTTCTAAACTCACACCTTCAACTTCTCTTCTTCTCTCCTTAAGTTTCTCTTGCTCCGACGCTAGGCTTCTGAGATTTTGGGCCTTTCCGTTTTTGCTTAGGTAAGGATACTATGCCCTTTCTATGTCTTTTAAATTTTAGAAGTTATTTTCTTAAGTATGCTCTGTGGTTGCGGCTTTGGCCGATCTTCCACATCAGAAAAACTGTCGTTAGCTGTTATTTTGATTCTCTGATTACCGAAATAGAATATAATCTGTGGAGAATACATGTCTAGGGAAGTTCTGGCTAAGGAAAGACCTGGTTTTTAAGTGTGTCCAGTGTGACCCTCTACTCTTTCCTGGGAACTTACCTGGTGTACTCTTTTACAGATTGTATTCTGTAATTCCGGTATGAATAGTACCCGTACGTATGAATAGTGACTATATGAATAGTACCGTACGTATGAATAGTGACTATATGAATAGTACCCGTACGTATGAACAGTATCTGTACGAAAATGATCTTAACGTATTTTCTGTAATCTTTCATGAAAATCTCTGTAGCGGAACACTGAAATTCACCTGCGTACTCTTGTCCGTAACGATTTAGAGAAGTGATACTCGTACGGAATCCACGTGAGTGAAACGACCCTGTTTTAATAGAGTTTTAGCATTACTGGTGATAAAAAGTATGTCGTAGGACACTCCCAAGATTCATAGGGGGAAATTTGATTCAGAATGACGAATATAATGAGATAATTAATCCAGAAGTATGGATAAGACAAAGCAAGTATCTCATGATGATATGAAATTTGAATCATATAGTTATATACTATACCTATTATATGGATGAGTATTATATTGTGCTTCTGATTATGATATGAACTTTTGTACTATTGATTGTGATTGAGCGGTACAGTACCCCCTCTCACAGCAAGGCAGAAAACCCGGGTTAAAGGGTGTCTTGACCAATGAGTGTGGAGACAACGATTCCCTCAGTAGGGATATAGCCCGGATTGGTGATAAATCCGTGAGGCGCCCTAGCTAAGAGGAGGAGGTTGTGCGTCATGGCGGAAAAATACAAAATTGGTGAGCCGGCCTGTGTGCGCTCTCCGGGATATATTGCCATTGACGAGTACTAGTATCGTTTGTTGAATTGGATGAAATTTTCTTGTATGTAATTTCTAACTATGTCTATTGGTTGAGCTTGAGCCTTCGGATATGCTTGCATGACTGGTGATGTATTTGAATTTTATTAACGCGAGGCCGATTTGCTCACTGAGTTTAAAAGCTCACACTCTCTGTACAAACTTTTTGTTTAGATCAGGTTGCCGCTGAAGTACATCCGCTAGAGGAGTAGATCACGTTGGACCTTCCCGCTGTCGGGTAGGCCCTTCTTTTGTTATACAGTATGTTGCTCTGTAACCGTCTAGGACATCTAGGTCAGGGGTTTGGTATTTGGCTTGTATTTCAGTATGATAATGTATTTTGTACTGAGGATCTATTATTAATTAAAAAAATCTGATGTATTTTCTTTGTATTTATTAAGGAATGGTATTTTGAGAATATAGAGATAATGACTAACAATTTTACTTGTGGGAAGAATTTATCGAAAGGCTTACAGTGATGGGATATTCATCATTGTGCCGGTCATGTGCCTAGAAAATGGGTCGTGACAAAGTTGGTATCAGAGGATAGGTTGTTAGGTCTCCTAGTGATTACAGAGCAAGGTGTCTTTAGTGGGCCTTCCCCTATTGTCGTGACTGCAGCACGACCATAGGATGAAGATCCACCAAAAGCCCTGTAGAGATTAAAATCCCTTTCTTTCGTGTCTTTACTTGAAGCATAATAGTGACGATATATATTATTCTTAATTGTAGAATAAGTTTAGATGGCACCAAGAAAATCAAACGCTTCTGGAATCCGCACAAGATCTGGCAGGGCCTTGGTCCCTCCAGCTGCTCAGTCAGCAAATGCAAGACTGGAGATGCCTAACCGTGCAGAAGATAACCATGCACAAAACAGAGAAATATTGTAATACCCATGAAAAATAAAATATAAATGCGTGTTTTCAAACTACTGTTACTATTTATGTATATGGTACTGTTCATTTATACAATCAAAATGTCAAATACTAGATGTGGTTTGGTTATAAGAGAAAACTAGAAAGAAGTTTGTAGGAGAAAATGACGTTTTATGTGTAAAAATACCCTCAGGGACTAAATTGAAAGGACTGAATTGAAAAGAAACTTAAAGGTTTAAGGTGAAAGGATAGTTTTCCCTTTAAAGTTTCTAATAGTAAATAAACGAAAATTTTCCATCGTACGCGTAAGGTGCACAGTAACTGCATTATTAGAAATGTCATTTTCATGAATAGTAAATTGAATATTTTAGCGCATAGTGTTAAATAGTACCCTTACTTTTGCTATAAATAGGCCCTTCCATTTCACTTCTAAACTCACACCTTCAACTTCTCTTATTCCCTCCTTAAGTTTCTCTTGCTCCGACGCTAGGCTTCTGAGATTTTGGGCCTTTCCGTTTTTGCTTAGGTAAGGATACTATGCCCTTTCTATGTCTTTCAAATTTTAGAAGTTATTTTCTTAAGTATGCTTTGTGGTTGCGGCTTTGGCCGATCTTCCACATCAGAAAAACTGTCGTTAGCTGTTATTTTGATTCTCTGATTACCGAAATAGAATATAATCTGTGGAGAATACATGTCTAGGAAAGTTCTGGCTAAGGAAAGACCTGGTTTTTAAGTGTGTCCAGTGTGACCCTCCACTCTTTCCTGGGAACTTACCTGGTGTACTCTTTTACATATTGTATTCTGTATTTCCGGTATGAATAATACCCGTACGTATGAATAGTGACCGTATGAATAGTACCGTACGTATGAATAGTGACCGTATGAATAGTATCCGTACGTATGAACAGTATCTGTACGAAAATGATCTTAACGTACTTTCTGTAATCTTTCATGAAAATCTCTGTAGCGGAACACTGAAATTCACCTGCGTACTCTTGTCCGTAACGATTTAGAGAAGTGATACTCGTACGGAATCCAGGTGAGTGAAACGACCCTGTTTTAATAGAATTTTAGCATTACTGGTGATAAAAAGTATGTCGTAGGACACTCCCAAGATTCATAGGGAGAAATTGGATTCAGAATGACGAATATAATGAGATAATTAATCCAGAAGTATGGATAAGACAAAGCAAGTATCTCATGATGATATGAAATTTGAATCATATAGTTATATACTATACCTGTTATATGGATGAGTATTATATTGTGCTTCTGATTATGATATGAACTGTTGTACTATTGATTGTGATTGAGCGGTACAGTACCCCCTCTCACGGCAAGGCGAAAAACCCGGGTTAAAGGGTGTCTTGACCAATGAGTGTGGAGACAACGATTCCCTCAGTAGGGATATAGCCCGGATTGGTGATAAATCCGTGAGGCGCCCTAGCTAAGAGGATGAGGTTGTGCGTCATGGCGGAAAAATACAAAATTGGTGAGCCGGCTTGTGTGCGCTCTCCGGGATATATTGCCATTGACGAGTACTAGTATCGTTTGTTGAATTGGATAAGACAAAGCAAGTATCTCATGATGATATGAAATTTGAATCATATAGTTATATACTATACCTGTTATATGGATGAATATTATATTGAGCTTCTGATTATGATATGAAATGATATTGATTGTGATTGAGCGGGACAGTACCCCCTCTCACGGCAAGGCGGAAAACCCGGTTGACAGGGTGTCTTGACCAATGAGTGTGGAGACAACGATTCCCTAGTAGGGATATAGCCCGGATTGGTGATAAATCCGTGAGGCGCCCTAGCTAAGAGGATGAGGTTGTGCGTCATGGCAGAAATATACATAATTGGTGAGCCGGCCTGTGTGCGCTCTCTGGGATATATTGCCATTGACGAGTACTAGTAACGTTTGTTGAATTGGATGAATTTTTATCTTCTGTCTATTGGTTGAGTATGAGCCTTTGGATATGCTTGCATGACTGGTAATGTATTTGAATTTTATTAATGCGAGGCCGATTCGCTCATTGAGTTTAAAAGCTCACATTGTTTGTACAACCTTTTTGTTCAGATCAGGTTGCCATCGAAGAATATCTGCTAGAGGAGTAGATCACTTTGGACCTTCCCGTTGTCGGGTAGACCTCTCTTCTGTTATAGATTATGTTGCTCTGTAATCGTCTAGGACATCTAGTTCAGGGGTTCGACATTTGGCTTGTATGTCAATGTATTTTAAATTGATAATCTATGATTACATGCAAATCATCTCTATGATTTTCAGATAAGAAAATTTGATATATTTATCGGAAGGCTTACAGTGATGAGAGATTCATCATTGTGCCGGTCATGTGCCCAGAAAACGGGTCGTGACAAAGTTGGTATCAGAGGATAGGTTGTTAGGTCTCCTAGTGATTACAGAGCAAGGTGTCTTTAGTGGGCCTTCCCCTATTGTCATGACTGCAGCACGACCATAGGATGAAGATCCACCAAAAGCCCTGTAGAGATTAAAATCCATTTCTTTCGTGTCTTTACTTGAAGCATAATAGTGACGATATATATTATTCTTAATTGTAGAATAAGTTTAGATGGCACCAAGAAAATCAAACGCTTCTGGAATCCGCACAAGATCTGGCAGGGCCTTGGTCCCTCCAGCTGCTCAGTCAGCAAATACAAGACTGGAGATGCCTAATCGTGCAGAAGATAACCATGCACAAAACAGAGAAATATCCACTGAAAACCCTGGAAGAAATGCTGGAGAACCATCACAAATTGACGCGACTGTAGTGATGGAAGCATTAGCTGCAATGCAGAACGAGGTGAATGGGCTAAAGGAACTTTTGATGGGACAATCATCTGAAGATGGCTCACAGGCATCAGTACATGCTGCAAAAGTACAAGAGACAGACCAGATGCCACCTCCACCCCCTCCTCAGGATTGGGTAGGTACAGAGGTCAAAATCTCAGAATTTATGAAGCTGAATCCGCCAACCTTTGCAGGAGATGTTAATGAAGACCCACAACGTTTTCTAGATGACTGTGAGAAAATCCTTGACACGTTAGAATGCCCTGAACCTCGAAAAGTAACCCTTGTTACCTTTCAGTTAAGAGGTAAGGCCGACCGCTGGTGGCGAACATGGAAGAAGGGCATGGCCAGAAATGCCCCACCCATTAAATGGAATGACTTTAAAAGAATTTTTCGAGAACAATTTATTCCGGAGAGTATACGAGAAGCAAAGATGAATGAGTTTGAGGCACTCCGGCAAGGATCACGAACCGTCGATGAATACGACAATCTGTTTATAGAGTTGTCTGAATATGCTACTCACATGGTCCTAACTGAGAAAGAAAAGATCCGACGATTTATTAAAGGCCTTCGAGAGTCTTTATTTGACAGGGTGGGATCGAAAATACGAGATTTTTCATTTTACACAGAAGCCGTCGACATCGCCCGTATGATGGAAGAAAGAGATATGCAAAAAGAAAAATGGAATAACAAAAGAAAGAGGAAGCAAGATGAGAAATCACGCTACCACGGAGAGAGTTCTGGACGTGCAGCCTCTACTGCTAGTGCACCACAGCGTCAACAAAGTGGTACAGGGGGTCAACAAAGGCCCTGGTGCTCTAAATGTGAAAGAAATCACTTCGGAGCTTGTTTTGTCAACAACAACACTAGGGTCTGTTACCAATGTGGTCAACAGGGCCACATCAAAAGAGATTGCCCCCAACTCTACACGAGATCTGGCCAAGGGTCAGTACGCCCTAATCAATCAGAGGCTACTGTTGCCAACAGAGCCCCTGTAACTGTAGGAGACAATGGAATCGGAAGAGGTGTTGGCAGAGGACAAGGTGGTCGAGGGCAGGCTTCAGCAGGCCGAGGGAACGCTCGAGTATTCGCTTTAACCCGTCAAGATGCTCAGGCGTCTAATACGGTGGTAGCAGGTACTCTTCTGATTGAATCAAATTTTGCACATGTTTTGTTTGACTCTGGCTCTACGCATTCCTATGCGTCACCATTCTTTGCTAAGAACTTTAAGCAAAAAGTTGTTAGATTAGAATGTCCGTTTTTAGTAACTACGCCTACTGGAGGCACCTTACTAATAGAACGAGGCTATCGAGCTTGCAAGGTAAGAGTCGGAGAAATAAATACAACAGTAGACCTAATGCTGTTAGATATGACAGACTTTGATGTCATCTTGGGCATGGATTGGCTGGCATCTTGTCATGCCACCCTGGATTGCTATAATAAGATAGTTAAGTTCAATATTCCGGGGGAGCCTTCTTTCGTATTTCATGGTGAACGGAGTGAAATTTCTGGGAATCTTATATCTTTAATGTGTGCCCAACGTTTATTGCGAAAGGGCTGTAAAGGATACTTGGCATTCGTTAAAGATATTAAGAAAGGAGAACTAAAAGTAGAAGACGTTCCAGTAGTCCAGGAGTTTGTAGATGTCTTCCCAGATGATCTACCAGGTATACCCCCAGATCGAGAGATTGAGTTCCAGATAGAGTTAGCACCAGATACTCGCCCAATCTCCATACCCCCTTATAGAATGGCACCAACAGAATTAAAAGAGTTAAAAACTCAGTTACAGGACTTGCTAGACAAAGGCTTTATAAGGCCAAGTTATTCACCTTGGGGAGCTCCTGTTCTGTTCGTGAAAAAGAAGGACGGATCGATGAGACTATGCATAGATTACAGGCAACTGAATAAGGTAACTATCAAAAATAAATACCCGTTGCCTCGCATCGACGACCTTTTCGATCAACTTCAAGGAGCCAAGTGTTTTTCAAAGATTGACTTGAGGTCTGGTTATCACCAACTCAAGATCAAGGAGGAGGATGTGTCTAAAACAGCCTTCCGTACCAGATATGGGCACTACGAGTTCTTGGTGATGTCATTTGGATTAACGAATGCACCAGCTGCTTTCATGGATTTAATGAATAGGATTTTTAAATCCTTTTTAGACAAATTTGTCATTGTCTTCATAGACGACATTCTGGTGTACTCAAAGACTTCAGAAGAGCACGAACAACACCTTCGTGTTGTGTTGCAGACATTGAGGGATCATCAATTGTACACCAAATTCTCTAAATGCGAGTTTTGGATTGATCGTGTAACTTTCTTGGGACATGTGATCTCCAAAGATGGCATCCAAGCAGACCCAAGCAAAGTAGAAGCGGTCAAAATGTGGCCTAAACTTACCTCCGTCACGGAGATTCGCAGCTTCTTGGGATTGGCAGGATATTATCGTCGTTTCATCCAAAATTTTTCCCAGTTAGCCGCCCCTCTCACACGACTGACTAGGAAAGGGGTAAAGTACCAATGGGATGACGCTTGTGAAGAAAGCTTCCAAGAACTCAAGAAAAGGTTAATCTCCGCACCTGTATTAGTCTTACCCTCAGGACCAGGAGATTTTACAGTATACTGCGATGCATCAAGAGTAGGGTTGGGATGTGTTCTCATGCAGCATGGCCAGGTAGTGGCATATGCATCGAGACAACTTAAGAAACATGAACAAAACTACCCCACCCACGATCTGGAAATGGCAGCAGTAGTTTTCGCTTTAAAGATATGGCGACATTATCTATACGGAGAAACTTGCGAAATCTACACTGACCATAAAAGTCTAAAATATATTTTCGACCAAAAGGACTTAAACTTGAGGCAGAGGAGATGGGTAGAATTACTAAAAGATTATGATTGCAATATTCTTTACCACCCAGGCAAAGCAAACGTGGTAGCAGATGCCTTGAGTCGAAAATCTATGGGTAGTCTGGCCCATATAGCAGTAACAAAAAGACTCTTGATCCAAGAACTACAAGAGATGAGAGCAAAAGGTGCTACTCTTGAGGTTACAAGGACAGGATCATTCTTAGCCCATATCAGGGCTAGATCTTCCCTTGTTGACCAGATACGGATATCTCAAATGGAGGATCCTGAGCTTGTCCAAATTATGGAAAAGGTGAAGATTGGTGAAGTGAATAGTTTCACACTCGACGATACAGGAGTCTTACATTTTGAAGAACGGTTGTGTGTACCACATGTTGGAACTCTTAGACGAGACATCATGGAAGAAGGCCATCGTGCTGCATATGCTGTACATCCAGGAGCCACCAAGATGTATCAGGATCTGAAACAGATCTACTGGTGGAAAGGAATGAAACAAGACATAGCAGAATTTGTGTCTCGTTGTTTAACCTGTCAACAGGTTAAAGCTGAGCATCTAAAGCCAGGAGGCTCGTTACAACAATTAGAGATTCCTGAATGGAAATGGGAACGAGTGACGATGGACTTTGTTGTTGGTCTACCTCGCTCCACAGGAGGTTATGACTCAGTTTGGGTCATTGTTGACCGACTAACCAAATCAGCACACTTCATTCCAGTCAAAATCACTTATGGTGTAGTAACGTTGGCACAATTGTATATTAAAGAAATAGTAAAGTTGCATGGAGTACCTATATCTATCATTTCTGATAGAGGTCCTCAATTTACCTCTCGTTTCTGGAGAAGTTTTCAAGAGGCATTAGGTACTCGAGTGGACCTTAGTACCGCTTTTCACCCACAGACAGACGGACAGTCAGAGCGGATGATTCAGACGCTAGAGGATATGTTACGAGCTTGTATTCTAGATTTCAGTGGTAGCTGGTAAAAGCATTTGTATCTTGTAGAGTTCGCATATAACAACAGCTACCAGGCCACTATTGGGATGGCACCCTTTGAGGCCTTGTATGGGAGACGTTGCAGATCTCCGATCGGTTGGTTCGAGGTAGGTGAAGCGAATGCATTAGGATCTGACTTGGCCCAGGATGCCCTAACCAAGGTTAAGACAATACAAGATAGGATGCGAGCAGCTCAAAGTAGACAAAAGGCATACGCTGACCACAGACGACGTGATTTGGAGTTCTCAGTCGGCGATATGGTATTCCTTAAGGTCTCTCCAATGAAAGGTGTGTTGAGATTTGGAAGGAAAGGAAAGTTGAGTCCTAGATACATCGGGCCTTATGAGATTGTAGAACGAGTGGGAAAAGTGGCTTATCGGCTTGCCCTACCTATGGATCTGGAAGGGATTCACCCTATTTTTCACGTATCCATGTTAAGGAAGTACCTTCATGACCCTTCTCACATACTTCACCCTTCTCAGAATGATTCTATCCTAGTAGATGAAAACTTGTCATACGAGGAGATACCGGTAGCTATCCTCGATAGTCAAGTAAAGAAACTCCGATCTAAGGAGATTCCATCCGTCAAGGTTTTGTGGAGGAATCAAACTCACGAAGAAGCCACATGGGAAGCCGAGGCCGACATGCGTTCTAGATATCCGCATCTTTTTACGACTTGAGGTAATTTAAATTCGGAGGACCGAATTTCTTAAAGGGGGTGATAATGTAATACCCATGAAAAATAAAATATAAATGCGTGTTTTCAAACTACTGTTACTATTTACGTATATGGTACTGTTCATTTATACAATCAAAATGTCAAGTACTAGATGTGGTTTGGTTATAAGAGAAAACTAGAAAGAAGTTTGTAGGAGAAAATGACGTTTTATGTGTAAAAATACCCTCAGGGACTAAATTGAAAGGATTGAATTGAAAAGAAACTTAAAGGTTTAAGGTGAAAGGATAGTTTTCCCTTTAAAGTTTCTAATAGTAAATAAACGAAAATTTTCCGCGTAAGGTGCACAGTAACTACATTATTAGAAATGTCGTTTTCATGAATAGTAAATTGAATATTTTATTAGCGCATAGTGTCAAATAGTACCATTGACTTTTGCTATAAATAGGCCCTTCCATTTCACTTCTAAACTCACACCTTCAACTTCTCTTATTCCCTCCTTAAGTTTCTCTTGCTCCGACGCTAGGCTTCTGAGATTTTGGGCCTTTCCGTTTTTGCTTAGGTAAGGATACTATGCCCTTTCTATGTCTTTCAAATTTTAGAAGTTATTTTCTTAAGTATGCTCTGTGGTTGCGGCTTTGGCCGATCTTCCACATCAGAAAAACTGTCGTTAGCTGTTATTTTGATTCTCTGATTACCGAAATAGAATATAATCTGTGGAGAATACATGTCTAGGAAAGTTCTGGCTAAGGAAAGACCTGATTTTTAAGTGTGTCCAGTGTGACCCTCCACTCTTTCCTGGGAACTTACCTGGTGTACTCTTTTACAGATTGTATTCTGTATTTCCGGTATGAATAGTACTCGTACGTATGAATAGTGACCGTATGAATAGTACCGTACGTATGAATAGTACCGTACGTATGAATAGTACTCGTACATATGAACAGTATCTGTACGAAAATGATCTTAACGTACTTTCTGTAATCTTTCATGAAAATCTCTGTAGCGGAACACTGAAATTCACCTGCGTACTCTTGTCCGTAACGATTTAGAGAAGTGATACTCGTACGGAATCCAGGTGAGTGAAACGACCCCGTTTTAATAGAGTTTTAGCATTACTGGTGATAAAAAGTATGTCGTAGGACACTCCCAAGATTCATAGGGGGAAATTGGATTCAGAATGACGAATCTAAATGAGATAATTAATCCATAAGTATGGATAAAATGAAATAAGTATCTTATGATGATGTGAAGTTTGAATGTTTTCAAAAATGGATTAATTGTTATCTTGATATGTGGTTTATAAATCCATAATATAGTTATATACTATACCTGTTATATGGATGAATATTATATTGAGCTTCTGATTATGATATGAAATGCTATTGATTGTGATTGAGCGGGACAGTACCCCCTCTCACGGCAAGGCGGAAAACCCGGTTGACAGGGTGTCTTGACCAATGAGTGTGGAGAAAACGATTCCCTCAGTAGGGATATAGCCCGGATTGGTGATAAATTCGTGAGGCGCCCTAGCTAAGAGGATGAGGTTGTGTGTCATGGCGGAAATATACATAATTGGTGAGCCGGCCTGTGTGCGCTCTCTGGGATATATTGCCATTGACGAGTACTAGTAACGTTTGTTGAATTGGATGAATTTTTATCTTGTATGTAAGAGGATGATGTTGTGCGTCATGGCAGAAATATACATAATTGGTGAGCCGGCCTGTGTGCGCTCTCCGGGATATATTGCCATTGACGAGTACTAGTATCGTTTGTTGAATTGGATGAATTTTTCTTGTATGTAATTTCTAACTATGTCTATTGGTTGAGCTTGAGCCTTCGGATATACTTGCATGACTGGTGATGTATTTCAATTTTATTAACGCAAGGCCGATTTGCTCACTTACTTTGTCACGACCCGTTTTCTGGGCACATGACCGGCACAATGATGAATCTCTCATCACTGTAAGCCTTCCGATAAATATATCAAATTTTCTTATCTGAAAATCATAGAGATGATTTGCATGTAATCATAGATTATCAATTTAAAATACATTATTATACTGACATACAAGCCAAATGTCGAACCCCTGAACTAGATGTCCTAGACGATTACAGAGCAACATAATCTATAACAGAAGAGAGGTCTACCCGACAACGGGAAGGTCCAAAGTGATCTACTCCTCTAGCAGATATTCTTCGATGGCAACCTGATCTGAACAAAAAGGTTGTACAAACAATGTGAGCTTTTAAACTCAATGAGCGAATCGGCCTCGCATTAATAAAATTCAAATACATTACCAGTCATGCAAGCATATCCAAAGGCTCATACTACCAATAGACAGAAGATAAAAATTTATCCAATTCAACAAACGTTACTAGTACTCGTCAATGGCAATATATCCCGGAGAGCGCACACAGGCTGGCTCACCAATTATGTATATTTCTGCCATGACGCACAACATCATCCTTTTACATACAAGAAGATAAAAATTCATCCAATTCAACAAACGTTACTAGTACTCGTCAATGGCAATATATCCCGGAGAGCGCACACAGGCCGGCTCACCAATTATGTATATTTCTGCCATGACGCACAACCTCATCCTCTTAGCTAGGGCGCCTCACGGATTTATCACCAATTCGGGCTATATCCCTACTAGGGAATCGTTGTCTCCACACTCATTGGTCAAGACACCCTGTCAACCGGGTTTTCCGCCTTGCCGTGAGAGGGGGTACTGTCCCGCTCAATCACAATCAATATCATTTCATATCATAATCAGAAGCTCAATATAATATTCATCCATATAACAGGTATAGTATATAACTATATTATAGCTTTATAAACCACAATTCAAGAGATTCAATCTTCACATCATCATGAGATATTTACTTTTTCTTATCCATACTTCTGGATTAATTATCTCATTATATTCGCCATTCTGAATCCAATTTCCCCCTATGAATCTTGGGAGTGTCCTACGACATACTTTTTATCACCAGTAATGCTAAAACTCTATTAAAACGGGGTCGTTTCACTCACCTGGATTCCGTACGAATATCGCTTCTCTAAGTCGTTACAGACAAGAGTACATAGATGAATTTCAGTATTCCGCTACGGAGATTTTCATGAAAGATTAGAGAAAACAAGTTAGGATTGTTTTCATACAGATACTGTTCATACATACGGTACTATTCATATATACGGTCACTATTCATATATACGGTCACTATTCATATATACAGATACTATTTATACATACGAATAATATTCATACATACGGTCACTATTCATACGTATGAATACTATTTTTACGTACAGATACTATTTATATATATAGTTACTATTCATACAATTACTATTCATATATACGGGTACTATTCATACCAGAAATAGAGAATACAATCTGTAAAAGAGTACACCAGGTAAGTTCCCAGGAAAGAGTGGAGGGTCACACTGGACACACTTAAAAACCAGGTCTTTCCTTAGCCAGAACTTTCCTAGACATGTATTCTTCACAGTTTACATTCTATTTCGGTAATCAGAGAATCAAAATAACATATAAACAGCTAAGGACAGTTTTTCTGATGTGGAAGATCAGCCAAAGCCGCAACCACAGAGCATACTTAAGAAATTAACTTCTAAAATTTGAAAGACATAGAAAGGGCATAGTATCCTTACCTAAGCTGAAAAGGAAAGGCCCAAAATCTCATAAGCCTAACATTGGAGTAAGAGAAACTTAAGGAGAGAAGAAGAGAAGTTGAAGGTGTGAGTTTAGAAGTGAAATGGAAGGGCCTATTTATAGGAAAAGTCAAGGGTACTATTTGATATTATGCGCTAATAAAATATTTAATTTACTATTCATGAAAATGACATTTCTAATAATGTAGTTATTGTGCAAATGGCGGCAACGGCTGGAATTTTTTTTGTTTTATTACTATTAAAAACTTAAAGAGAAAACTATCCTTTCTCTTAAACCTTTAAGTTTCTTTTCAAATCAGTCCTTTCATTTTAGTCCCTGAGGGTATTTTCACCCATAAAACGTCATTTTCTCCTACGAACTTCTTTCTAGTTTTCTCTTATGACCAAACCACATCTAGTACTTGATATTTCAATTGTATAAGTGAACAGTATCATATACGTAAATAGTATTATACAGGTGAACAGTACCGTATACTGAAATAGTAACAGTAGTTTGTAAACAAATATTTATATTTTATTTTATTTTTTTTTTCATGGGTATTACATTATCACCCCCTTAAGAGAATTCGGTTCCCCGAATTCAAAACTCATCTCAAGACTGAAATAAGTGTGATTACTTCGTCTATATCTCATCCTTTGCATCTCTTTCTTCCCAAACCTCTTCACATCCCTGGTAAGATTTACAAGAACACTATAGCATTGACTGTGAACTCTAAACCGCATTATCAATAATTTGCATTGGACTTTCCTTTTCTAAACGGTAAACATTCTCTTCCTCATCAGTTTGATTTTTTTTCACAATCTTTTGTACCATAAAGTGTTTCATCCTCATAACCTTTACCAAACTTAAACCATCTGATTAGAGACGAACTCTATCTCTATGTAAAACCTCAAATAGGTGTCTTCTCAAAAGTGACACATGGTCTTTCTAGTTCATACTGAATATCAGAACACAAGCTACCATACACATAGCTTATAACTTTTACGAATACAAGCACCCTACCCGAAGGCATCATTTTGGTCATAGGTAATACTCTTGCCCGAAGGCGATCCTTCTACCTTAAGGCAACACTCTCAGCTGATGGCGTCATATAAAAGGAAAAATCACGTAAAATTATTACATAATTCTCTAGGAAGAACAATCCCAGAAAATGAGTTAAGTAAATAACATACTCCTCATGCATAATTATAAAATAAATATATATAGAAATTCCTCTCACCTCAATGACTCATATAGAGTCGTATCCCTTCAATGCTTAGGGCAAACCCATAGTTCTCTATATATAGGTTCATAAAATACTTATTCAGCATTCCTCCATAGCTCAGAAGTGCAATGAAATATCATTTAGTAACTTTGCTCAGTCAAAAAGATATTACCATACTATGCTTTAGAATTAAGTATGAAATATAACAAGTCCAACATCTTCTCATTTCTCAAGTTCTTTCAGTAAAATGAATCACTTCAACAAAGAAGATCTAGATACTAACTTAAATTTTATTTCTAGTACATAGATAATTTTAATACGTGAAGCTTACACCAAATGTAGCTTTAGGTACAAACAAAAGAAAAATAAATTAAGGACGAGGAGGCTTTTGAAATGTAAAAGGTGCTCCAGGTCTAGAAGAGGAAGGTGCTTCAGACCTTAAGGAGGAAGCTAATCGTTGCAGCCTAGAAAGGGTTTCTGAAGGAAGCGCCTGAGAAATTTGGTGAAGAGCAGAAGTTACTCCGTTCATACAGTCAATACACCTTGCTTGTTGGTCACGAAAATTTTGAGTTGCAAACATTGAATGTCTATCAACTCGATTAGCCAGTTCCCCGAAACGACGGTTTATCAGTTTCTCTTGGTTTTCAAAGAGACGATTTATTAGTCGTTTCTGGTCCTCTGTCTTGTATTCCAGGCTCTCTATCTTACGCTCCAGATTTTCGATCTTACGCTCCAGGAACGCAAGCTTATTTTCTGAGGATGTTGCAGTACTGTCCTCCTCCAACTCTATTACATCCCTCTTTCTTTTCTTAATTTCTGGTGACCTGTCTACAGGTCTCTTCCCTTTGTTGTCTCCGAGACTTAGATTTAAATCAAGCTCTACATTGCCAGTCTCAAAATTCAAGTTGAAAGACTTATTATCAGCCATTGCTCTAAGGATCTCAGAAATAACTTCGAATGAGAAAGGAATGAAAATTGAGAAATAGGTATGTAATGAAAGAAGTAGGTTTGCTTGGTGCGATGAGTAGGGTAACGGGCATACAAGATTTATAGACAACCCGAAGCCCCTGGAGCTAAAGCCACCACAACCTACACGCCGCTTGCTATAAGGTTTACAGATCACATACGTCGCAATGCCAGCAATTAATGTCGGACATGCAAGTAAATAGTAAATATAATTTAATGCAATTAACATAAGTCAAAGATTTCCTCAAAAAAAATTTCGGCTAATCTTGACCTTTCGCAAAGTTCTGACTAACTACGCTCTTTAGTCTGAGATTTTCTCCCTCTAAACTTGTTTTATTCTGTAATCCTATATCACGATGTCCCTCTATGATTAGGTCGCCTCATATTGGCTGTATCTTAGATTCTAATCGGTGTCTTTACTCTAGACTTACACATAATATATGTATATCAATATATACATTTTAAAACAAAGTTAACTGCTTACGGTCACATGCCTTAAGCATTATCATGATGTAAGGAAATCACTGCCTTTCATTTGCCCACGAGAGCATTATATGTAAGTATATGTAACCATGAAGATATATCATCATCTACACATTTTATTCTATCCAAGTCATTTTGATTTCACATCTCTATGAGTATATGTAGGATCATCACATATTCTCCTTGATCGTAGCCTTCACTCATTATGCATGAATAACATACATAAATGTAATTACAACATGATTCAATCAATTATGTATATTATACTCAACTGAAGGCTCTTAAGAACAACACAATAAAACGGAGTGGTGGGTCACACTGGACACACTTAAAAATCAGGTCTTTCCTTAGCCAGAACTTTCCTAGACATGTATTCTTCACAGTTTACATTCTATTTCGGTAATCAGAGAATCAAAATAACATATAAACAGCTAAGGACAGTTTTTCTGATGTGGAAGATCAGCCAAGGCCGCAACCACAGAGCATACTTAAGAAATTAACTTCTAAAATTTGAAAGACATAGAAAGGGCATAGTATCCTTACCTAAGCTAAAAAGGAAAGGCCCAAAATCTCAGAGGCCTAGCTTTGGAGTAAGAGAAACTTAAGGAGAGAAGAAGAGAAGTTGAAGGTGTGAGTTTAGAAGTGAAATGGAAGGGCCTATTTATAGCAAAAGTCAAGGGTACTATTTGACACTATGCGCTAATAAAATATTCAATTTACTATTCATGAAAATGACATTTCTAATAATGCAGTTACTTCGGTATGAATAGTGATCATACGTATGAATAGTGACCATATGTATGAATAGTGACTGTATGAATAGTAACCGTATATATGAACAGTAACCGTACATATGAACAGTATCTGTACGAAAACAATCCTGACGTATTTTCTCTAATCTTTCATGAAAATCTCCGTAGCAGAACACCGAAATTCACCTGAGAACTCTTGTCTGTAATGACTTAGAGAAGCGATATTCGTACGGAATCCAGGTGAGTGAAACGACCCTGTTTTAATAGAGTTTTAGCATTACTGGTGATAAAAAGTATGTCGTAGGACACTCTCAAGATTCATAGGGGGAAATTGGATTCAGAATGACGAATCTAAATGAGATAATTAATCCATAAGTATGGATAAAATGAAATAAGTATCTTATGATGATGTGAAGTTTGAATGTTTTCAAAAATGGATTAATTGTTATCTTGATATGTGGTTTATAAATCCATAATATAGTTATATACTATACCTGTTATATGGATGAATATTATATTGAGCTTCTGATTATGATATGAAATGCTATTGATTGTGATTGAGCGGGACAGTACCCCCTCTCACGGCAAGGCGGAAAACCCGGTTGACAGGGTGTCTTGACCAATGAGTGTGGAGACAACGATTCCCTCAGTAGGGATATAGCCCGGATTGGTGATAAATCCGTGAGGCGCCCTAGCTAAGAGGATGAGGTTGTGCGTCATGGCGGAAATATACATAATTGGTGAGTCGGCCTGTGTGCGCTCTCCGGGATATATTGCCATTGACGAGTACTAGTAACGTTTGTTGAATTGGATGAATTTTTATCTTGTATGTAAGAGGATGATGTTGTGCGTCATGGCGAAAATATACATAATTGGTGAGCCGGCCTGTGTGCGCTCTCCGGGATATATTGCCATTGACGAGTACTAGTAACGTTTGTTGAATTGGATAAATTTTTATCTTCTGTCTATTGGTTGAGTATGAGCCTTTGGATATGCTTGCATGACTGGTAATGTATTTGAATTTTATTAATGCGAGGCCGATTCGCTCATTGAGTTTAAAAGCTCACATTGTTTGTACAACCTTTTTGTTCAGATCAGGTTGCCATCGAAGAATATCTGCTAGAGGAGTAGATCACTTTGGACCTTCCCGTTGTCGGGTAGACCTCTCTTCTGTTATAGATTATGTTGCTCTGTAATCGTCTAGGACATCTAGTTCAGGGGTTCGACATTTGGCTTGTATGTCAGTATAATAATGTATTTTAAATTGATAATCTATGATTTTCATATAAGAAAATTTGATATATTTATCGGAAGGCTTACAGTGATGAGAGATTCATCATTGTGCCGGTCATGTGCCCAGAAAACGGGTCGTGACTCCACTGAAAACCCTGGAAGAAATGCTGGAGAACCATCACAAATCGACGCGACTGTAGTGATGGAAGCATTAGCTGCAATGCAGAACGAGGTGAATGGGCTAAAGGAACTTCTGATGGGACAATCATCTGAAGATGGCTCACAGGCATCAGTACATGCTGCAAAAGTACAAGAGACAGACCAGATGCCACCTCCACCCCCTCCTCAGGATTGGGTAGGTACAGAGGTCAAAATCTCAGAATTTATGAAGCTGAATCCGCCAACCTTTGCAGGAGATGTTAATGAAGACCCACAACGTTTTCTAGATGACTGTGAGAAAATCCTTGACACGTTAGAATGTCCTGAACCTCGAAAAGTAACCCTTGTTACCTTTCAGTTAAGAGGTAAGGCCGACCGCTGGTGGCGAACATGGAAGAAGGGCATGGCCAGAAATGCCCCACCCGTTAAATGGAATGACTTTAAAAGAATTTTTCGAGAACAATTTATTCCGGAGAGTATACGAGAAGCAAAGATGAATGAGTTTGAGGCACTCCGGCAAGGATCACGAACCGTCGATGAATACGACAATCTGTTTATAGAGTTGTCTGAATATGCTACTCACATGGTCCTAACTGAGAAAGAAAAGATCCGACGGTTTATTAAAGGCCTTCGAGAGTCTTTATTTGACAGGGTGGGATCGAAAATACGAGATTTTTCATTTTACACAGAAGCCGTCGACATCGCCCGTATGATGGAAGAAAGAGATATGCAAAAAGAAAAATGGAATAACAAAAGAAAGAGGAAACAAGATGAGAAATCACGCTACCACAGAGAGAGTTCTGGACGTGCAGCCTCTACCGCTAGTGCACCACAGCGTCAACAAAGTGGTACAGGGGGTCAACAAAGGCCCTGGTGCTCTAAATGTGAAAGAAATCACTTCGGAGCTTGTTTTGTCAACAACAACACTAGGGTCTGTTACCAATGTGGTCAACAGGGCCACATCAAAAGAGATTGCCCCCAACTCTACACGAGATCTGGCCAAGGGTCAGTACGCCCTAATCAATCAGAGGCTACTGTTGCCAACAGATCCCCTGTAACTGTAGGAGGCAATGGAATCGGAAGAGGTGCTGGCAGAGGACAAGGTGGTCGAGGGCAGGCTTCAGCAGGCCGAGGGAACGCTCGAGTATTCGCTTTAACCCGTCAAGATGCTCAGGCGTCTAATAAGGTGGTAGTAGGTACTCTTCTGATTGAATCAAATTTTGCACATGTTTTGTTTGACTCTGGCTCTACGCATTCCTATGTGTCACCATTCTTTGCTAAGAACTTTAAGCAAAAAGTTGTTAGATTAGAATGTCCGTTTTTAGTAACTACGCCTACTGGAGGCACCTTACTAATAGAACGAGGCTATCGAGCTTGCAAGGTAAGAGTCGGAGAAATAAATACAACAGTAGACCTAATGCTGTTAGATATGACAGACTTTGATGTCATCTTAGGCATGGATTGGCGGGCATCTTGTCATGCCACTCTGGATTGCTATAATAAGATAGTTAAGTTCAATATTCCGGGGGAGCCTTCCTTCGTATTTCATGGTGAAAGGAGTGAAATTTCTGGAAATCTTATATCTTTAATGTGTGCCCAACGTTTATTGCGAAAGGGCTGTAAAGGATACTTGGCATTCGTTAAAGATATTAAGAAAGAAGAACTAAAACTAGAAGACGTTCCAGTAGTCCAGGAGTTTGTAGATGTCTTCCCAGATGATCTACCAGGTATACCCCCAGATCGAGAGAATGAGTTCCAGATAGAGTTAGCACCAGATACTCGCCCAATCTCCATACCCCCTTATAGAATGGCACCAACAGAATTAAAAGAGTTAAAAACTCAGTTACATGACTTGCTAGACAAAGGCTTTATAAGGCCAAGTTATTCACCTTGGGGAGCTCCTGTTCTGTTCGTGAAAAAGAAGGACGGATCGATGAGACTATGCATAGATTACAGGCAACTGAATAAGGTAACTATAAAAAATAAATACCCGTTGCCTCGCATCGACGACCTTTTCGATCAACTTCAAGGAGCCAAGTATTTTTCAAAGATTGACTTGAGGACTGGTTATCACCAACTCAAGATCAAGGAGGAGGATGTGTCTAAAACAGCCTTCCGTACCAGATATGGGCACTACGAGTTCTTGGTGATGTCATTTGGATTAACGAATGCACCAGCTGCTTTCATGGATTTAATGAATAGGATTTTTAAATCCTTTTTAGACAAATTTGTCATTGTCTTCATAGACGACATTCTGGTGTGCTCAAAGACTTCAGAAGAGCACGAACAACACCTTCGTGTTATGTTACAGACATTGAGGGATCATCAATTGTACGCCAAATTCTCTAAATGCGAGTTTTGGATTGATCGTGTAACTTTCTTGGGACATGTGATCTCCAAAGATGGCATCCAAGCAGACCCAAGCAAAGTAGAAGCGGTCAAAATGTGGCCTAGACCTACCTCCATCACGGAGATTCGCAGCTTCTTGGGATTGGCAGGATATTATCGTCGTTTCATCCAAAATTTTTCTCAGTTAGCCGCTCCTCTCACACGACTGACTAGGAAAGGAGTAAAGTACCAATGGGATGACGCTTGTGAAGAAAGCTTCCAAGAACTCAAGAAAAGGTTAATCTCCGCACCTGTATTGGTCTTACCCTCAGGACCAGGAGGTTTTACAGTATACTGCGATGCATCAAGAGTAGGGTTGGGATGTGTTCTCATGCAGCATAGCCAGGTAGTGGCATATGCATCGAGACAACTTAAGAAACATGAACAAAACTACCCCACCCACGATCTGGAAATGGCAGCAGTAGTTTTCGCTTTAAAGATATGGCGACATTATCTACACGGAGAAACTTGCGAAATCTACACTGACCATAAAAGTCTAAAATATATTTTCGACCAAAAGGACTTAAACTTGAGGCAGAGGAGATGGGTAGAATTACTAAAAGATTATGATTGCAATATTCTTTACCACCCAGGTAAAGCGAACGTGGTAGCAGATGCCTTGAGTCGAAAATCTATGGGTAGTCTGGCCCATATAGCAGTAACAAAAAGACCCTTGATCCAAGAACTACAAGAGCTGAGAGCAAAATCTGCTACTCTTGAGGTTACAAGGACAGGATCATTCTTAGCCCATATCAGGGCTAGATCTTCCCTTGTTGACCAGATACGGATATCTCAAATGGAGGATCCTGAGCTTGTCCAAATTATGGAAAAGGTGAAGATTGGTGAAGTGAATAGTTTCACACTCGACGATACATGAGTCTTACATTTTGAACAACGGTTGTGTGTACCACATGTTGGAACTCTTAGACGAGACATCATGGAAGAAGGCCATCGTGCTGCATATGCTGTACATCCAGGAGCCACCAAGATGTATCAGGATCTGAAACAGATCTACTGGTGGAAAGGAATGAAACAAGACATAGCAGAATTTGTGTCTCGTTGTTTAACCTGTCAACAGGTTAAGGCTGAACATCTAAAGCCAGGAGGCTCGTTACAACGATTAGAGATTCCTGAATGGAAATGGGAACGAGTGACGATGGACTTTGTTGTTGGTCTACCTCGTTCCACAGGAGGTTATGACTCAGTTTGGGTCATTGTTGACCGACTAACCAAATCAGCACACTTCATTCCAGTCAAAACCACTTATGGTGTAGTAACGTTGGCACAATTGTATATTAAAGAAATAGTAAAGTTGCATGGAGTACCTATATCTATCATTTCTGATAGAGGTCCTCAATTTACCTCTCGTTTCTGGAAAAGTTTTCAAGAGGCATTAGGTACTCGAGTGGACCTTAGTACCGCTTTTCACCCACAGACAGACGGACAGTCAGAGCGGACGATTCAGACGCTAGAGGATATGTTACGAGCTTGTATTCTAGATTTCAGTGGTAGCTGGGAAAAGCATTTGTATCTTGTAGAGTTCGCATATAACAACAGCTACCAGGCCACTATTGGGATGGCACCCTTTGAGGCCTTGTATGGGAGACGTTGCAGATCTCCGATCGGTTGATTCGAGGTAGGTGAAGCGAAAGCATTAGGACCTGACTTGGCCCAGGATGCCCTAACCAAGGTTAAGACAATACAAGATAGGATGCGAGCAGCTCAAAGTAGACAAAAGGCATACGCTGACCACAGACGACGTGATTTGGAGTTCTCAGTCGGCGATATGGTATTCCTTAAGGTCTCTCCAATGAAAGGTGTGTTGAGATTTGGAAGGAAAGGAAAGTTGAGTCCTAGATACATCGGGCCTTATGAGATTGTAGAACGAGTGGGAAAAGTGGCTTATCGGCTTGCCCTACCTATGGATCTGGAAGGGATTCACCCTGTTTTTCACGTATCCATGTTAAGGAAGTACCTTCATGACCCTTCTCACATACTTCACCCTTCTCAGAATGATTCTATCCTAGTAGATGAAAACTTGTCATACGAGGAGATACCGGTAGCTATCCTCGATAGTCAAGTAAAGAAACTCCGATCTAAGGAGATTCCATCCGTCAAGGTTTTGTGGAGGAATCAAACTCACGAAGAAGCCACATGGGAAGCCGAGGCCGACATGCGTTCTAGATATCCGCATCTTTTTACGACTTGAGGTAATTTAAATTCGGAGGACCGAATTTCTTAAAGGGGGTGATAATGTAATACCCATGAAAAATAAAATATAAATGCGTGTTTTCAAACTATTGTTACTATTTACGTATATGGTACTGTTCATTTATACAATCAAAATGTCAAATACTAGATGTGGTTTGGTCATAAAAGAAAACTAGAAAGAAGTTTGTATTAGAAAATGACGTTTTATGTGTAAAAATACCCTCAGGGACTAAATTGAAAGGACTGAATTGAAAAGAAACTTAAAGGTTTAACGTGAAAGCATAGTTTTCCCTTTAAAGTTTCTAATAGTAAATAAACGAAAATTTTTCATCGTACGCGTAAGGTGCACAGTAACTGCATTATTAGAAATATCATTTTTATGAATAGTAAATTGAATATTTTATTAGTGCATAGTGTCAAATAGTACCCTTGACTTTTGCTATAAATAGGCTCTTTCATTTCACTTCTAAACTCACACCTTCAACTTCTCTTCTTCTCTCCTTAAGTTTCTCTTGCTCCGACGCTAGGCTTCTGAGATTTTGGGCCTTTCCGTTTTTGCTTAGGTAAGGATACTATGCCCTTTCTATGTCTTTTAAATTTTATAAGTTATTTTCTTAAGTATGCTCTGTGGTTGCGGCTTTGGCCGATCTTCCATATCAGAAAAACTGTCGTTAGCTGTTATTTTGATTCTCTGATTACCGAAATAGAATATAATCTGTGGAGAATACATGTCTAGGGAAGTTCTGGCTAAGGAAAGACCTGGTTTTTAAGTGTGTCCAGTGTGACCCTCTACTCTTTCCTGGGAACTTACCTGGTGTACTCTTTTACAGATTGTATTCTGTAATTCCGGTATGAATAGTACCCGTACGTATGAATAGTGACTATATGAATAGTACCGTACGTCTGAATAGTGACCATATGAATAGTACCCGTATGTATGAACAGTATCTGTACGAAAACGATCTTAACGTATTTTCTGTAATCTTTCATGAAAATCTCTGTAGCGGAACACTGAAATTCACCTGCGTACTCTTGTCTGTAACGATTTAGAGAAGTGATACTCGTACGGAATGCACGTGAGTGAAACGACCTTGTTTTAATAGAGTTTTAGCATTACTGGTGATAAAAAGTATGTCGTAGGACACTCCCAAGATTCATAGGGGGAAATTTGATTCAGAATGACGAATATAATGAGATAATTAATCCAGAAGTATGGATAAGACAAAGCAAGTATCTCATGATGATATGAAATTTGAATCATATAGTTATATACTATACCTATTATATGGATGAGTACTATATTGTGCTTCTGATTATGATATGAACTGTTGTACTATTGATTGTGATTGAACAGTACAGTACCCCCTCTCACGGCAAGGCAGAAAACCCGGGTTAAAGGGTGTCTTGACCAATGAGTGTGGAGACAACGATTCCCTCAGTAGGGATATAGCCCGAATTGGTGATAAATCCGTGAGGCGCCCTAGCTAAGAGGAGGAGGTTGTGCGTCATGGCGGAAAAATACAAAATTGGTGAGCCGGCCTGTGTGCGCTCTCCGGGATATATTGCCATTGACGAGTACTAGTATCGTTTGTTGAATTGGATGAAATTTTCTTGTATGTAATTTCTAACTATGTCTATTGGTTGAGCTTGAGCCTTCGGATATGCTTGCATGACTGGTGATGTATTTGAATTTTATTAACGCGAGGCCGATTTGCTCACTGAGTTTAAAAGCTCACACTCTCTGTACAAACTTTTTGTTCAGATCAGGTTGCCGCTGAAGTACATCCGCTAGAGGAGTAGATCACGTTGGACCTTCCTGCTGTCGGGTAGGCCCTTCTTTTGTTATACAGTATGTTGCTCTGTAACCGTCTAGGACATCTAGGTCAGGGGTTTGGTATTTGGCTTGTATTTCAGTATGATAATGTATTTTGTACTGAGGATCTATTATTAATTAAGAAAATCTGATGTATTTTCTTTGTATTTATTAAGGAATGGTATTTTGAGAATATAGAGATAATGACTAACAATTTTACTTGTGGGAAGAATTTATCGAAAGGCTTACAGTGATGGGATATTCATCATTGTGCCGGTCATGTGCCTAGAAAATGGGTCGTGACAGGTTTGGGTATATTTTCTGAAATCCAAAGATGAAGTGTTTGGGAAGTTCAAGGAGTGGAAGACCATGGTTGAGAAACGGACTGGAAAACATGTCAAAACACTCAGAACTAATAATGGGTTGGAGTTCTGTAACGCTCCATTTGATGAATTTTGCAGGAAAGAAGGTATAGTGAGGCATCGCACTGTACGTCATACACCACAGCAAAATGGAGTTGCAGAACGTATGAATCAAACACTGTTGCAGCGTGCGAGATGCATGCGATTAAACGCTGGCTTGCCAAAACAATTCTGGGCTGAAGCAGTTAACACTGCTTGTTATCTGCTGAATAGATCGCCATCTACTGCAATTGACTTTAAGACTCCTCAAGAGGTATGGTCCGGTAAACCTTCTGATTATTCTGGCCTGCGTATATTTGGTTATCCTGCTTATGCTCATGTGAATGATGGTAAACTAGAGCCTAGGGCAATGAAATGCATATTTCTAGGGTATGCACCTGGAGTTAAAGGGTACAGACTGTGGTGTACTGAAAATGATAGAACTCCAAAATTTATTACTAGCAGAGATGTAACTTTTGATAAGTCTGCTATGTTTGGTCAAAAGGAGGAGCTTGGTAGTCATGCAGGTAATAATGATCAAGGTGCCAACCAGAAGGTGGAAATTGAAGTTCAAACTTCAAAAAGGGTTATAACAGACCCTGTACAGCAGCCCAGGGAAGAAGAAGAATCACAACCTATAGCAACAAGGAGGGAAAGAAGGGAAATCAGAAAACCTATAAGGTATGCAGATTGTGTTGATATAATTGATATTAATTCAGTTGCTTATGCCTTGGCAGTAGGTGAAAGCATTGATTCTGATGACCCGAGATCATATAAAGAAGCAGTTGAGAGTAGAGAAGCATCAAAATGGCTGGTTGCAATGAATGAAGAGATGCAATCTCTTGAGGAGAATGAAACATGGGATCTTGTACCGTTACCAAAGGGAGTGAAACCGGTAGTGTCACATCCCAAAACTTACATGTGATATAAACATAAAATACCTAGGGTGTACCTCCATGGTACCCCATAATCTCTGTGAACATTCTTAATATCCATAATTATGTGAATCATAAATATTCCAAGAAAGATATTTTGTATACATATTCAGAAAATGTTCAACTTTCAAACACTATACAATACTATACAACCTCCCAAGCCTAGGTGACCTACTAGATTACAGAGCGTTTCCTAATCCTTACCAATTGTTTACCAGACAAAAGTGGAGTATATCCTTAAAGGCTATAAATTCTTCTTCTCAACCACTGTATCTGAAAAGATAATCATGGAGAGTGTGAGTTTATCATAACTCAGTGAGTAAACAACTGTACATGAAAATATCATAAGCACAAACACCACATTTACTAATACAATCAATCTATCATTTATTTTAAATAATTATAGTATTATATGCCATAAATACTTGCACTGAGTGACTTGGGAATTTAACCCTCAAACTCTTTGTGCATTGGTTTTCACATTTATACACCGAGTAGTATGGGACTCTAACCCTTTCAAACTCGTGCATAGATTTTCACATTTATACACTGAGTGATATGGGACTCTAACCCCTTTCAAACTCGTGTATTGATTTTCACAGTTATACACCGAGTAGTATGGGACTCTAACCCTTTCAAACTCGTGCATAGGTTTTCACATTTATACACCGAGTAGTATGGGACTCTAACCCTTTCAAACTCGTGTATTAGATCTCGTAGATCTTTTGCTCATCAATAAAATAGTGAGAATTTATCACAATATAATTACTATGAAATAAATGAATTTACACATATTTTTATTCCCTTGAATGTCTATCATCAACCATAACAATCATCATATATTATCAACAGCGAGATTGATTATTTCTCACTTCAATAATGTTATAAACAAGACTTGTATTGTACCTTATCTAATAAGATCACATTAGTTTAGTAAGGTTATTCACTTACAAAATGTTCCAATTTATTCAAGGAACAATCACATCTAGTTCTTTAGTCAACTAGTGAAATCAATTCTCAAAGGTAATAAAATACCTTCCAATGATATTATACTTTTTCTCAACCTGAACACACACTGATAATCTTCTCAATTTCACAAATAACGCAAATGGGATTTATATTGTGCTTTGACTAATTTATTAAATTAATTTTGCAAGGTTGCCTACTCACCTGGATTCCACGCTCTCGGCGCTCCCACCTTGCGCCCCAATCATCCCTATTGTAACCAGGTAAAAACCATTAGGGTTACAAAATAGAGAAATTTCCTATCACTACTCTCGACCTTTACTCACATCTTAAGTCATAACTCCTAACCAGTAATGAATTTTTAAATGACACTTATACCATTGGAAACTAGACTCAAAGAGCTTTTCAATGATATTAAAAAAAAAAACTGATGCTACAGTAATAGTCAACGGTCAACGCAGCTACAGTAACGTTGACCGAGTCAATGCTACAGTAACGTTGACCGAGTCAACGCTACAGTAACGAGAAAATCTGGAAAAATTTTCTCGGTGAACAGTAATTTCTGGGGAAAATTTTCGATGTTCTTCGTGTTCTTCATCCAAAAATCCTAAAATCATATCTAAAACAACATTTCTTTTGATTTCTTCCATGGGTTTTCATCCTTAATGTCTAAGGAGTGTTTTAACACCAAAACCCCCAATTTCTACCAACAATCCAAGCTCAAATCTCAAATTTTCATCAAGAACACTAACTTTTTCAAATATCCAAATTCTACGAAATTTCTTGTTCTAATAACATCATAAACCACCTAAGAATGTTTTACATTAACATCCACACTTAAATTCATCCATTAAAACTCAAAATCTTAATTTTCTTCCATAGGTCCGAAAATGGAGAAAAAGAGAAATAGAGTAGATAAAACTTACCTCTTTACCTCTAGAACTCCTGAGAATCGGAAGTATGGTTAGAAAATACAAGATCGCCGGATGAAAATTTGAGAAATGATTGAAGAAGGGAAGATGGAAATAACGAAGAACATGAAGCCTCGGGAGGAAGAAGGAGAAGAAAAACTAATAATTGTATGTGTGGGCCCCACTAATTTCTTTTTCGATAAAATCGCTCATAGCCACCTTAGCTTATAAGATTTGTTCACTTTAATCCCTCTCGATGTCTCAAATACCACTTTAACCTCGAATCCATCATCTTTTCGGTACCGGACTCATAATTCATTCTCATAAGCTTTATTCTTCCTCTCAGGTTTCTATTTGGTCATTTCTCAAAAGTCCTCTATACTTTCTTTTCTTTTCACTTTAGTCCTTGAGAATTTGTAAAAATTTCCTAAATTAAAAATTAAAATTTCTATTCCCAGATTTTCTTCACTAATTCAAAAAGCACATTTTCACGTAATTAAATTTTTCACTAAATTTCAAATTAGACTTTAAATATTCATATAAATTCTTGAGATATTACATTCTTCCCCCCTTAATAGAATTCGGTCCTCCGAATTCAAAACTTAACTCAAGATTGAAACAAATGCAGATATTTTGTCCAAATCTCGTTCTCTCTTTTAGAATTTTCACAATCAAGTACAAAATATAACAAGTTCAACATATTTTTATTTCTCAAGTTTCTTCAGTACAAGAATTGCCTTATTTCTAGTACATAAGTTACAGGCAACAAACTGAACTTGATTTACAAAATAGATAATCTTAATACGTGAAGCTCAGATCAAATATTAGCTTAAGGTATAAATAAAAGAAAGAATAAATTAAGGAAGAGGAGGTTTTTGAAATGCAGAAAGTGCTCCAGGTCTAGAAGAGGAAGGTGCTTCAGATCTTAAGGAGGAAGCTAATCGTTGCAGCCTAGAAAGAGTTTCTGGAGGAAACGTTTGGGAAATTTGGCGAAGTGCAGAGGTCACTCCATTCATACAGTCAATACACCTCGCTTGTTGGTCACGAAAATTTTGAGTTGCAAACATCGAATGTCTATCAACTCTATTCGCCAATTCCCTAAAATGACGATTCAAGAGCTTCTCTTGTTCTACAAAGAGACGATTTATCAATCTTCCCTGGTCCTCAAAGTGGCGGTTTATCAACCTTTCCAAGTCCTCCATCTTTTTTCTCATAAGCGCAAGCTCATCATTTGAAGATGTTGCTGTGCTAACATCCTCTAGCTCTACTACATCCCTTTTTCTTTTCTTAGCTTCTAATAACTCTTCCATGGATCTCTTATTCTCATAGTTCTCCAGACTAAGATTTAGATCCAGCTCTACCTTGCCAGCCTCAAAGTTTAAATTGAAAGATTTATTGCCGGCCATATTTTTCTGAGCTATAAAGGTTGTATGGAATGAGAGGTTTGATGCTAGAAAGCTTATAAGTAATGAATTCTTAGTGTAATGAGCGGCGTAATGGGGCATCCATTATTTATAGACGAAATTTAGGGCTACCAAAACCCTTACATCACACTCTAAAGATGGCCTCCAGACCTTATCCGTCGCAATGCCAACGGTCTATAATAAGCATGCCAGAAAATAACAAAATATAATCAAATACAAAAGATTTCCTCAAAAATTTCGGCTAACTTTTGACTCTTGCTCAAATTATTAAACTAATCGCCGCTTCAATTTATGACTTCCTAACTCTTTATTTGTCTTATCCAATAATTCTAAATCGAGATATTACTCCATGAACGGGTAGTTTCATATTAACCTTATCTAGGTTTCTAATCCGTGGTTTTGCCCTAAGCTTACACATTTTCAAACATACATATTAAAATAAAAACTTCTCACATTTACACATATCAAGTGTTACCATAAAGTGAGAAATTTTTTTTTTTTACCTTTCTCTTGCCTCTACGAGCATATATGTATGTATGTATCAATATAGAGATACATCATTATCTATATATTTTCATCTATTCAAGTCCTTTTTAAATTTCAGACTTATCATTCTCTGAATGTATGTAGAATCATTACATATTATTCCTGGCCATAACAAATAGCCTTCACTCTCAATGCATGGATAACATACATACATGGCATATGTATTTAAATACATATAATCACAATATAATTCAATCAATCATGTATATTATACTCAACTGAAGGCTTTCAAGAACAATACAAGAAAGCAGAGAAATACATTTTAGTTCATCATAAAAGCATCCAAGGCAATCTTTAATGGCTACGCTGTCGGCTTCTTAGAATTTCAGAAAATGCCAACAAGAGATATGAAAAATAAACAAGTATAAATCGGCCGCAAATCCACCGAATATTGACTTACGTGGTTTTGCCATTAATGTGACACACTGTTGACACGCATGCCTACCCTAGGCTTCTGGCTTCCAGCTTGCAGAAATTCATAGGTTGAGCGTGTAGGAGTGCGGCGAAGAGATATCTTCTTTGGCTCTAAGTCTAAATCTTTCTCTATAAAAACTGCCCCGGAGTTCTCAGTTACTACACCACAAAGAGTAATCATCTCTGAGCCTACAATTTTCCAGCATTCCTCTCTCGTCATACTCCTGTAAAAACTTCTAAATTTTCTAAACCATGGCCACCAGGAAGTACATTGATCTCACAGTGGAGGCCAAGGAAGAAGAGCTCGACTTAAACTTAAGTCTGGGCAAAGACAAGGGCAAGAGACCTTTTGATGGGTCTCAAGAGGATCAAAAGGAGAAGAAGATAAAAATTGAGGAAGCTGAGGAGATTAGCACTGGCCACACGTCAGAAAACAAAATCGCTTGTCTAGAGAAGGAGGTGAAAAATCTGAAGAAGATGATAGAAGACCTGGAGAAGTTAACTAAACGCAATAATGCGGCAATGACTTCAAGAATAGACAGGTTCTTCTATTGGTCTACCCAATGCTTCTGCAATCAACAACAAAGAAGTGTTGATTGTATGAATGGGATTTACACTACCCTCCGTGACATTGCTCAGTCTCTTGTTCCAAGAAATGGTCGAGGGGTGATGATACAATACAACCCTCCTAATCCGAGACCACCTCGCTTTTAGATTACTCATGCATGAGTAATTTCCCTTTTTTTTTTTTTGCAATGTAATCCTTCCGCTTTTAATGCCAATAGTTTCTTTTACTAGATGGTACTCTAAATAATAATAATAATAATAAAATAAAGAAAGATAAAAGAAATTAGCCACACAAATCAATAACAAATTCAGCTTATAAGCCAATCACATAAAAAAAAATTTAATGACCCTATAAGCTGACACAGAGACAAACAGAAGCTCTATACAAGTCTCGTTGTCTTTCCCCTTATCATACGAGAGTAGATGAAGGCTTACCGTATAGATCAATTGAACTCGATATTATGGCCTCGAATTGTCATGAATTCTTGCTTAAGAGCCTCGATTCGCAAGCTTTCCTTAAACTAACACTCTGAGGCACAAACTACCATAAGAATATCTTTCTAGACCATTCCAATCATACATCATGTTTAACAATTATGAATGTTCATACGCCAACAGCCTACCTTTAACATGCTCTAATTGTTCCAATGTTACAAAACTTCTACATTGTATATATATATATTTTTTTTTTGAAACACTTCTATCACATAGTACCATCATGTCAATCCCTAACTAAACAAGTGCAACTTTGGCGAGTCGCCCTAGAGAAGACTTATAACGTACCTCAATATCTCTTATGCTAGGTTCCATTTTACCGTAGTATCTCCCTTAGGGAAAAACTACCTAGCCCACATCTATTTTCTCAACCAAGCTTTAATCAAGGAACATATTATTTAGGACTTACATCCTCTTCTATAAATTACATCTGTCTGGCATCTATCAAAATCAAATCTTGATCTGCCTCACAAGGGTTCTTTCCCATTCTTGCATTAGTAATCTGCGCTATATTCTTTGTGAAAATCTTTCTTGAACTCTAGCCCATGCCTCATAATCAACTTTACCCCATCTAATACATCACTCTTGGCCCAGCCCTCAAGCCATATTCTAGCAATTACTGATCCTCAGCTTTAAGAGTACACTACAGAGTTATGTTCCCAATTTCTCAAAAAGAAAAATTTCATACAGAGATCACCTTTTCCATCGGTATAAAGATCATACCTCCAACAAGTTCCAAAGTTCCACATATGAAATCAATTATCTCATATTGTAACAAAATTATCTCTAACTAACTCCATCGAAGGGTAAGTTATGACAAGAACACTCAACTTTACAAGGTCTTTTATGGAACCTAATCCCATGGTCATGCCGCGGTTCATGACAATGGAAAAGGGCCCACAAAGAACACTTTGCTCTGTAATCTATAGGGGACCTAAAACCACCTCTGATACCAATTTGTCACATCCCAAAACTTACATGTGATATAAACATAAAATACCTAGGGTGTACCTCCATGGTACCCCATAATCTCTGTGAACATTCTTAATATCCATAATTATGTGAATCATAAATATTCCAAGAAAGATATTTTGTATACATATTCAGAAAATGTTCAACTTTCAAACACTATACAATACTATACAACCTCCCAAGCCTAGGTGACCTACTAGATTACAGAGCGTTTCCTAATCCTTACCAATTGTTTACCAGACAAAAGTGGAGTATATCCTTAAAGGCTATAAATTCTTCTTCTCAACCACTGTATCTGAAAAGATAATCATGGAGAGTGTGAGTTTATCATAACTCAGTGAGTAAACAACTGTACATGAAAATATCATAAGCACAAACACCACATTTACTAATACAATCAATCTATCATTTATTTTAAATAATTATAGTATTATATGCCATAAATACTTGCACTGAGTGACTTGGGAATTTAACCCTCAAACTCTTTGTGCATTGGTTTTCACATTTATACACCGAGTAGTATGGGACTCTAACCCTTTCAAACTCGTGCATATATTTTCACATTTATACACTGAGTGATATGGGACTCTAACCCCTTTCAAACTCGTGTATTGATTTTCACAGTTATACACCGAGTAGTATGGGACTCTAACCCTTTCAAACTCGTGCATAGGTTTTCACATTTATACACCGAGTAGTATGGGACTCTAACCCTTTCAAACTCGTGTATTAGATCTCGTAGATCTTTTGCTCATCAATAAAATAGTGAGAATTTATCACAATATAATTACTATGAAATAAATGAATTTACACATATTTTTATTCCCTTGAATGTCTATCATCAACCATAACAATCATCATATATTATCAACAGCGAGATTGATTATTTCTCACTTCAATAATGTTATAAACAAGACTTGTATTGTACCTTATCTAATAAGATCACATTAGTTTAGTAAGGTTATTCACTTACAAAATGTTCCAATTTATTCAAGGAACAATCACATCTAGTTCTTTAGTCAACTAGTGAAATCAATTCTCAAAGGTAATAAAATACCTTCCAATGATATTATACTTTTTCTCAACCTGAACACACACTGATAATCTTCTCAATTTCACAAATAACGCAAATGGGATTTATATTGTGCTTTGACTAATTTATTAAATTAATTTTGCAAGGTTGCCTACTCACCTGGATTCCACGCTCTCGGCGCTCCCACCTTGCGCCCCAATCATCCCTATTGTAACCAGGTAAAAACCATTAGGGTTACAAAATAGAGAAATTTCCTATCACTACTCTCGACCTTTACTCACATCTTAAGTCATAACTCCTAACCAGTAATGAATTTCTAAATGACACTTATACCATTGGAAACTAGACTCAAAGAGCTTTTCAATGATATTAAAAAAAAAACTGATGCTACAGTAATAGTCAACGGTCAACGCAGCTACAGTAACGTTGACCGAGTCAACGCTACAGTAACGAGAAAATCTGGAAAAATTTTCTCGGTGAACAGTAATTTCTGGGGAAAATTTTCGATGTTCTTCGTGTTCTTCATCCAAAAATCCTAAAATCATATCTAAAACAACATTTCTTTTGATTTCTTCCATGGGTTTTCATCCTTAATGTCTAAGGAGTGTTTTAACACCAAAACCTCCAATTTCTACCAACAATCCAAGCTCAAATCTCAAATTTTCATCAAGAACACTAACTTTTTCAAATATCCAAATTCTACGAAATTTCTTGTTCTAATAACATCATAAACCACCTAAGAATGTTTTACATTAACATCCACACTTAAATTCATCCATTAAAACTCAAAATCTTAATTTTCTTCCATAGGTCCGAAAATGGAGAAAAAGAGAGATAGAGTAGATAAAACTTACCTCTTTACCTCTAGAACTCCTGAGAATCGGAAGTATGGTTAGAAAATACAAGATCGCCGGATGAAAATTTGAGAAATGATTGAAGAAGGGAAGATGGAAATAACGAAGAACATGAAGCCTCGGGAGGAAGAAGGAGAAGAAAAACTAATAATTGTATGTGTGGGCCCCACTAATTTCTTTTTCGATAAAATCGCTCATAGCCACCTTAGCTTATAAGATTTGTTCACTTTAATCCCTCTCGATGTCTCAAATACCACTTTAACCTCGAATCCATCATCTTTTCGGTACCGGACTCATAATTCATTCTCATAAGCTTTATTCTTCCTCTCAGGTTTCTATTTGGTCATTTCTCAAAAGTCCTCTATACTTTCTTTTCTTTTCACTTTAGTCCTTGAGAATTTGTAAAAATTTCCTAAATTAAAAATTAAAATTTCTATTCCCAGATTTTCTTCACTAATTCAAAAAGCACATTTTCACGTAATTAAATTTTTCACTAAATTTCAAATTAGACTTTAAATATTCATATAAATTCTTGAGATATTACAGGTAGGATGCAAATGGGTCTTCAAAAAGAAAGAAGGTATTCCTGGAGTTGAACCAGCAAGGTTCAAAGCACGACTCGTGGCAAAGGGTTTTTCACAAAAGGAGGGAATTGATTATCATGAAGTTTTCTCCCCGGTTGTGAAGCATAAAACCATTCGTGTCCTTTTGTCCATGGTAAGTGTTTTTGACTTGGAGTTGGAACAATTGGATGTGAAAACTGCTTTCTTACATGGAAATTTAGAGGAGCAGATCTATATGTCACAGCCAGAAGGATTTCTTGATTATGGGAAGAAAGATCATGTATGTTTGCTGAAAAAGTCCTTGTATGGTTTGAAGCAGTCTCCTAGACAGTGGTACAAGAAATTTGATGCATTCATGACTTTTCATAGTTTTCTGCGTAATCAGTTTGATAACTGTGTCTACTGTAAGAAACTTGCAGATGATTCTTATATTTATTTGTTGCTATATGTTGATGATATGTTGATTGCTGCAAAGAACAATGTTGAAATTGATAGTTTGAAAGCCTTGTTGAGCAGTGAGTTTGAGATGAAGGATTTGGGTGCAGCCAAGAAGATATTGGGCATGGAGATTTGGAGAGATAGAAGTGCAGGTTTACTGTATGTATCTCAACAGAAATACATAGAAAAATTGTTACAGTCTTTCCAAATGAATAATTCTAAGCCGGTTAGTACTCCGTTGGCAGCACATTTTAAACTTGATGCTAGTACAATACCTACTACAGTTGAGGAAAAAGGGTACATGAGTTCAGTGCCCTACTGTAATGCTGTTGGAAGCTTGATGTATGCAATGGTGTGTACTAGGCCTGATCTGGCTCATGCAGTCAGTGTGGTAAGCAGGTTTATGAGTAATCCTGGGAGAGCTCACTGGAGTGCAGTTAAATGGATTATGCGGTATCTGAAAGGTACGAGTAATATTTGCTTGATTTATGGTGCTGATAAATCTGATAGTGGCTTGGTTGGTTATACAGATTCAGATTATGCTGGAGATCTTTTGAGGAGGAGATCCTTAACATGCTATGTCTTGACTCTAAATGGATGTGCTGTCAGTTGGAAGGCAACACTTCAATCTACAGTTGCCTTGTCTACCACTGAAGCAGAATACATGTCATTGGCAGAAGGAGTTAAGGAAGGTATGTGGTTACAAGGTTTGTGTAATACCCAAGAAAAATAAAATATAAATATTTGTTTACAAACTACTGTTACTATTTCAGTATACGGTACTATTCACCCGTATAATACTATTTACATATACAATACTATTCATTATACAATCGAAATGTCAAGTACTAGATGTGGTTTGGTCATAAGAGAAAACTAGAAAGAAGTTTGTAGGAGAAAATGACGTTTTATGTGTAAAAATACCCTCAGGGACTAAATTGAAAGGACTGATTTGAAAAAGAAACTTAAAGGTTTAAGGTAAAAGGATAGTTTTTTCCTTTAAGTTTTCAATAGTAATAATAGAAAAATTTTCGGCCGTTGCCGCTATTTGCACAGTAACTGCATTATTAGAAATGTCATTTTCATAAATAGTAAATTGAATATTTTATTAGCGCATAGTATTAAATAGTACCCTTGACTTTTGCTATAAATAGGCCCTTCCATTTCACTTCTAAACTCACACCTTCAACTTCTCTTCTTCTCTGCTTAAGTTTCTCTTACTCCAAAGCTAGGCCTCTGAGATTTTGGGCCTTTCCTTTTCAGCTTAGGTAAGGATACTATGCCCTTTCTATGTCTTTCAAATTTTAGAAGTTAATTTCTTAAGTATGCTCTGTGGTTGCGGCCTTGGCTGATCTTCCACATCAGAAAAACTGTCCTTAGCTGTTTATATGTTATTTTGATTCTCTGATTACCGAAATAGAATGTAAACTGTGAAGAATACATGTCTAGGAAAGTTCTAGCTAAGGAAAGACCTGGTTTTTAAGTGTGTCCAGTGTGACCCTCCACTCTTTCCTGGGAACTTACCTGGTGTACTCTTTTACAGATTGTATTCTCTATTTCTGGTATGAATAGTGATCGTACGTATGAATAGTGACCGTACGTATGAATAGTGACCGTATGAATAGTAACCGTATATATGAACAGTAACCGTACATATGAACAGTATCTGTACGAAGACAATCCTGACGTATTTTCTCTAATCTTTCATGAAAATCTCCGTAGCAGAACACCGAAATTCACCTGAGAACTCTTGTCTGTAATGACTTAGAGAAGCGATTGACTTAGAGAAGCGATGTTCGTACGAAATCCAGGTGAGTGAAACGACCCCGTTTTAATAGAGTTTTAGCATTACTGGTGATAAAAAGTATGTCGTAGAACACTCCCAAGATTCATAGGGGAAAATTGAATTCAGAATGGCGAATATAATGAGATAATTAATCCAGAAGTATGGATAAGAAAAAGCAAGTATCTCATGATGATGTGAAGATTGAATCTCTTGAATTGTGGTTTATAAAGCTATAATATAGTTATCTACTATACCTGTTATATGGATGAATATTATATTGAGCTTCTGATTATGATATGAAATGCTATTGATTGTGATTGAGCGGGACAGTACCCCCTCTCACGGCAAGGCGGAAAACCCGGTTGACAGGGTGTCTTGACCAATGAGTGTGGAGACAACGATTCCCTCAGTAGGGATATAGCCCGGATTGGTGATAAATCCGTGAGGCGCCCTAGCTAAGAGGATGAGGTTGTGCGTCATGGCGGAAATATACATAATTGGTGAGCCGGCCTGTGTGCGCTCTCCGGGATATATTGCCATTGACGAGTACTAGTAACGTTTGTTGAATTGGATGAATTTTTATCTTGTATGTAAGAGGATGATGTTGTGCGTCATGGCGGAAATATACATAATTGGTGAGCCGGCCTGTGTGCGCTCTCCGGGATATATTGCCATTGACGAGTACTAGTAACGTTTGTTGAATTGGATGAATTTTTATCTTGTATGTAAGAGGATGATGTTGTGCGTCATGGCGGAAATATACATAATTGGTGAGCCGGCCTGTGTGCGCTCTCCGGGATATATTGCCATTGACGAGTACTAGTAACGTTTGTTGAATTGGATAAATTTTTATCTTCTGTCTATTGGTTGAGTATGAGCCTTTGGATATGCTTGCATGACTGGTAATGTATTTGAATTTTATTAATGCGAGGCCGATTCGCTCATTGAGTTTAAAAGCTCACATTGTTTGTACAACCTTTTTGTTCAGATCAGGTTGCCATCGAAGAATATCTGCTAGAGGAGTAGATCACTTTGTACCTTCCCGTTGTCGGGTAGACCTCTCTTCTGTTATAGATTATGTTGCTCTGTAATCGTCTAGGACATCTAGTTCAGGGGTTCGACATTTGGCTTGTATGTCAGTATAATAATGTATTTTAAATTGATAATCTATGATTTTCAGATAAGAAAATTTGATATATTTATCGGAAGGCTTACAGTGATGAGAGATTCATCATTGTGCCGGTCATGTGCCCAGAAAACGGGTCGTGACAAAGTTGGTATCAGAGCAATGGTTGTTAGGTCTCCTAGTGATTACAGAGCAAGGTAACCTTAGTGGGACCTCCTCTATCGTTGTGAACCCGGGCACAACTATAGAGAGACGGCTCTACTGAAGGTCCTGTAGGATGTTTTCATTTCCTTTCCCTCCGAGACTTATCTCTTCTTAGAAATTATGTTGTCAGGTTTAATTTTAGATATATGTGGCTACACTTTTGAACTTAGTAAAGGAAAGGTTATTACTTGTTTTGATTCCGTTGTTGTCGGATCAAATTTTTATATGGTGGATTTTATAAGCTGAATTCATGATTGAATTTGTGTAGCTATATTATTTTAGGATACCAGCCAATAAAAGAAGCCACTCGCATTAAAAACAAAAAAAAAACTGAAGGATTACATTGCAAAAAAGAAGAAGTTTACTCATGCATGAGTAATCTAAAAGCGAGGTGGTCTTGGATTAGGAGGGTTGTATTGTATCATCACCCCTCGACCATTCCTTGGAGCAAGGGACATAGTAATGTCGCGGAGGGTAGTGTAAATCCCATTCATACAATCAACACTTCTTTGTTGTTGATTGCAGAAGCACTGGGTAGACCAATAGAAGAACCTGTCTATTCTTGAAGTCATTTCTGCATGATTGCGTTTAGTTAACTTCTCCAGGTCTCCTATCATCTTTTTCAGATTTTTCACCTCCTGCTCTAGACAGGCGATTTTGTCCTCCGAGGTATGGCCCGTGCTAGTCTCCTCAGCTTCCTCGATCTTCTTCATTTTCTTCTCCTTCTGTTTCTCTGGAGACCCCTCAAAAGGTCTTTTGCCCTTGTCTTTGCCCAGACTTAAGTTTAAGTCGAGCTCTTCTTCCTTAGCCTCTACTGTGAGATCAATGTACTTCCTTGCGGACATGATTTGAAAAAATTTAGAAATTTTTGTAAGAGTATGAGGCGAGAGGAATACTGGGGGATTGTAGGCTCGGAGATTATTACTCTTTATGGTGTGGTAACTGAGAACGCTGAGAAGGTTTTTATAGAGAAAAAATTTGGACTAAGAGACAAAGAAGATATCTCTTCACCGCACCCCTACACGATCAACCTATGGATTTCTGCAAGCTGGAAGCCAGAAGTCTAGGGTAGGCGTGCACACCGATAGCGCGTTGCATTAATGCCAAAACCACGAAAGTCAGTATTCGGTGGATTTGCGGCCGATTTTACTTGGTTTTCCCATTTCTCCCGTTGGCATTTTTCGAAATTCAAAGAAGTTGACGATATAGCCATTAAAGATTGCCTTAGATGCTTTTATGATGAACTGAAATGCATTTCTCTATTTTATTGTGTTGTTCTTAAGAGCCTTCAGTTGAGTATAATATACATAATTGATTGAATCATGTTGTAATTACATTTATGTATGTTATTCATGCATAATGAGTGAAGGCTACGATCAAGGAGAATATGTGATGATCCTACATATACTCATAGAGATGTGAAATCAAAATGACTTGGATAGAATAAAATGTGTAGATGATGATATATCTTCATGGTTACATATACTTACATATAATGCTCTCGTGGGCAAATGAAAGGCAGTGATTTCCTTACATCATGATAATGCTTAAGGCATGTGACCGTAAGCAGTTAACTTTGTTTTAAAATATATATATTGATATACATATATTATGTGTAAGTCTAGAGTAAAGACACCGATTAGAATCTAAGATACGGCCAATATGAGACTACCCGATCATAGAGGGACATCGTGATATGGGATTACAGGATAAAACAAGTTAGAGGGAGAAAATCTCAGACTGAAGAGCGTAGTTAGTCAAAAGTTTGAGAAAGGTCAAGATTAGCCGAAAATTTTTTGAAGAAATCTTTGACTTATGTTAATTGCATTTACTATTTATCTGCATGTCCGACATTAATTGCTGGCATTGCGACATATGTGATCTGTAAACCTTATAGCAAGCGGCGTGTAGGTTGTGGTGGCTTTAGCTCCAGGGGCTTCGGGTTGTCTATAAATCTTGTTTGCCCGTTACCCTACTCATCGCACCAAGCAAACCTACTTTTTTCATTACATACCTATTTCTCAATCTCCATTCCTTTCTCATTCGAAGTTATTTCTGATATCCCTAGAGCAATGGCCGATAATAAGTCTTTCAACTTGAATTTTGAGACTGGCAATGTAGAGCTTGATTTAAATCTAAGTCTCGGAAACAACAAAGGGAAGAGACCTGTAGACAGGTCACCAGAAATAAAGAAGAGAAAGAGGGATGTAATAGAATTGGAGGAGGACAGTACTGCAACATCCTCAGAAAATAAGCTTGCATTCCTGGAACGTAAGATAGAGAGCCTGGAATACAAGATAGAGGACCAGAAGCGACTAATAAGTCGTCTCTTTGAAAACCAAGAGAAACTGATAAACCGTCGTTTCGGGGAACTGGCTAATCGAGTTGATAGACATTCAATGTTTGCAACTCAAAATTTTCGTGACCAACAAGCAAGGTGTATTGACTGTATGAACGGAGTGACTTATGCTCTTCGCCAAATTTCTCAGGCGCTTCCTCCAGAAACTCTTTCTAGGCTGCAACGATTAGCTTCCTCCTTAAGGTCTGAAGCACCTTCCTCTTCTAGACCTGGAGCACCTTTTACATTTCAAAAGCCTCCTCGTCCTTAATTTATTTTTCTTTTGTTTGTACCTAAAGCTACATTTGGTGTAAGCTTCACGTATTAAAATTATCTATGTACTAGAAATAAAATTTAAGTTAGTATCTAGATCTTCTTTGTTGAAGTGATTCATTTTACTGAAAGAACTTGAGGAATGAGAAGATATTGGACTTGTTATATTTCATACTTGATTCTAAAGCATAGTATAGTAATATCTTTTTGACTGAGCAGAGTTACTAAAATGATATTTCATTGCACTTCTGAGCTATGGAGGAATGCTAAATAAGTATTTTATGAACCTATACATAGAGAACTATGGGTTTGCCCTAATCATTGAAGGGATACGACTCTATATGAGTCATTGAGGTGAGAGGAATTTCTATATATATTTATTTTATAATTATGCATGAGGAGTATGTTATTTACTTAACTCATTTTCTGGGATTGTTCTTCCTAGAGAATTATGTAATGATTTCATTTTATATAACGCCTTCAGCTGAGAGTGTTGCCTTAAGGTAGAAGGATCGCCTTCGGGCAAGAGTATTACCTATGACCAAAATGATGCCTTCGGATAGGGTGCTTGTATTCGTAAAAGTTATAAGCTATGTGTGTGGAAACATGTATTCTGATATTCAATGTGAACTGGAAAGACCACGTGCCACTTTTGAGATGACACCTATTTGAGGTTTTACATAGAGACAGTTCGTCTCTGATTAGGTGGTTTGAGTTTGGTAAAGGTTATGAGGATGAGACACTTTATGGTATAAAAGGTTGTGGAGAAGATTAAACTGATGAGGAAGAGATTACTTGCTGTCTAGAAAAGGTAAAAGTCTTATGCAAATTATTGATAATGCGGTTTAGAGTTCACAGTCAATGGTATACTATTCTTGTAAATCTCACCAAGGGTGTGATAAGGTTTTGGAAGAAAGAGATGCAAAGGATGAGATATGGACGAAGTAATCACATTTATTTCAGTCTTGAGATGAGTTTTGAATTCGGGGGACCGAATTCTCTTAAGGGGGTGATAATGTAATACCCAAGAAAAATAAAATATAAATATTTGTTTACAAACTACTGTTACTATTTCAGTATACGGTACTATTCACCCGTATAATACTATTTACGTATACAATACTGTTCATTATACAATCGAAATGTCAAGTGCTAGATGTGGTTTGGTCATAAGAGAAAACTAGAAAGAAGTTTGTAGGAGAAAATGACGTTTTATGTGTAAAAATACCCTCAGGGACTAAATTGAAAGAACTGATTTGAAAAAGAAACTTAAAGGTTTAAGGTAAAAGGATAGTTTTTTCCTTTAAGTTTTCAATAGTAATAATAGAAAAATTTTCGGCCGTTGCCGTTATTTGTACAGTAACTGCATTATTAGAAATGTCATTTTCATGAATAGTAAATTAAATATTTTATTAGCGCATAGTATTAAATAGTACCCTTGACTTTTGCTATAAATAGGCCCTTCCATTTCACTTCTAAACTCACACCTTCAACTTCTCTTCTTCTCTGCTTAAGTTTCTCTTACTCCAAAGCTAGGCCTCTGAGATTTTGGGCCTTTCCTTTTCAGCTTAGGTAAGGATACTATGCCCTTTCTATGTCTTTCAAATTTTAGAAGTTAATTTCTTAAGTATGCTCTGTGGTTGCGGCCTTGGCTGATCTTCCACATCAGAAAAACTGTCCTTAGCTGTTTATATGTTATTTTGATTCTCTGATTACCGAAATAGAATGTAAACTGTGAAGAATACATGTCTAGGAAAGTTCTAGCTAAGGAAAGACCTGGTTTTTAAGTGTGTCCAGTGTGACCCTCCACTCTTTCCTGGGAACTTACCTGGTGTACTCTTTTACAGATTGTATTCTCTATTTCTGGTATGAATAGTGATCGTACGTATGAATAGTGACCGTACGTATGAATAGTGACCGTATGAATAGTAACCGTATATATGAACAGTAACCGTACATATGAACAGTATCTGTACGAAGACAATCCTGACGTATTTTCTCTAATCTTTCATGAAAATCTCCGTAGCAGAACACCGAAATTCACCTGAGAACTCTTGTCTGTAATGACTTAGAGAAGCGATTGACTTAGAGAAGCGATGTTCGTACGGAATCCAGGTGAGTGAAACGACCCCGTTTTAATAGAGTTTTAGCATTACTGGTGATAAAAAGTATGTCGTAGGACACTCCCAAGATTCATAGGGGAAAATTGAATTCAGAATGGCGAATATAATGAGATAATTAATCCAGAAGTATGGATAAGAAAAAGCAAGTATCTCATGATGATGTGAAGATTGAATCTCTTGAATTGTGGTTTATAAAGCTATAATATAGTTATCTACTATACCTGTTATATGGATGAATATTATATTGAGCTTCTGATTATGATATGAAATGCTATTGATTGTGATTGAGCGGGACAGTACCCCCTCTCACGGCAAGGCGGAAAACCCGGTTGACAGGGTGTCTTGACCAATGAGTGTGGAGACAACGATTCCCTCAGTAGGGATATAGCCCGGATTGGTGATAAATCCGTGAGGCGCCCTAGCTAAGAGGATGAGGTTGTGCGTCATGGCGGAAATATACATAATTGGTGAGCCGGCCTGTGTGCGCTCTCCGGGATATATTGCCATTGACGAGTACTAGTAACGTTTGTTGAATTGGATGAATTTTTATCTTGTATGTAAGAGGATGATGTTGTGCGTCATGGCGGAAATATACATAATTGGTGAGCTGGCCTGTGTGCGCTCTCCGGGATATATTGCCATTGACGAGTACTAGTAACGTTTGTTGAATTGGATGAATTTTTATCTTGTATGTAAGAGGATGATGTTGTGCGTCATGGCGGAAATATACATAATTGGTGAGCCGGCCTGTGTGCGCTCTCCGGGATATATTGCCATTGACGAGTACTAGTAACGTTTGTTGAATTGGATAAATTTTTATCTTCTGTCTATTGGTTGAGTATGAGCCTTTGGATATGCTTGCATGACTGGTAATGTATTTGAATTTTATTAATGCGAGGCCGATTCGCTCATTGAGTTTAAAAGCTCACATTGTTTGTACAACCTTTTTGTTCAGATCAGGTTGCCATCGAAGAATATCTGCTAGAGGAGTAGATCACTTTGTACCTTCCCGTTGTCGGGTAGACCTCTCTTCTGTTATAGATTATGTTGCTCTGTAATCGTCTAGGACATCTAGTTCAGGGGTTCGACATTTGGCTTGTATGTCAGTATAATAATGTATTTTAAATTGATAATCTATGATTTTCAGATAAGAAAATTTGATATATTTATCAGAAGGCTTACAGTGATGAGAGATTCATCATTGTGCCGGTCATGTGCCCAGAAAACGGGTCGTGACAGTTTGATTGATAGTCTGGGGTTAAATATTCAAAGACCTATCATTTATTGTGATAGTCAGAGTGCATTAAGTTTGGCCAAGAATCCAGTCTACCATGAGAGGTCTAAGCATATTGATATCAGATTGAATTTTATTCGAGATGTGATAGAAGACAAGAAATTATCCATCGAGAAGATAGCCACAGCAGATAATCCAGCAGATATGTTGACAAAGGCTCTACCTTCAGATAAGTTCAAGCATAGCTTGGACTTGGTGAATGTTCGCATTCCATGAAGCCCTACAGGGCTTGAATGACAGAGATGAATTTGTACTTAGTTCTGGTGATTTGAGAGAATTCAAGTTAAGGAGGGAAATTGTTGGGTTTGACTTAAATTTAGTGGGTGACCCGGTTTGTAACCCGACCCACGACCCACGACCCATGACCTATGACCCATTTGTCTCTATATATATGAGTGTGAGGGAATTCATTGAAGAGCGGTTGATGTAATTTCTCTCTGTATAGCCTCCGTCAGAAAATAATACAGATATTCTCTCTGTCCGTGGACGTAGGTCGCATTGAACGAACCACGTAATTTCTTTGTGTGTTATTCTCAATCCTTCTCCTTGATTTATTGCCTTTCAGTAACCTAACAAAATATAATATAGAAAATGTGATCCAAAACCCTTGTGAAACTTGAGGTGTTCATTGATTCTGTTCTGACCGTGCAGTGACAAATATACGTTGAAAGCAATATATTCTCTGTAGTCTGAACCATGATGAGAATGTAGATATTAGATTTAGTAAAACTCTTTCTAGGGCCACTAAATTTAAATTACAAATAATGCCCCAAGCACAAGGAAAGTTGAACTCAATGACTACAATAATTAATGCTTCTTTTTTATCTTGGGAGTCCAAAGTCCAAACTTTATTTGCATACACAAAAAGAAATTCTTATTCTTTGCTACCATCCTACCTTAGCTTAGTCATTAAGTTGAGAGGTATACATTACTAAATAAATAAAATAAAGATAAAAATATTTTTTCACGTTTTTCACATTTATATTAAATTTTAATTTTATTTTTAATATTTTGTTAGTATCAGTTATATTTTTCATATTTTATTTTTATTTTAAATTTATTTATTTCACTGACAAAAAATATTAATTAGGTGATTAATAAAAATAATAGATTTGAAACAAAAATAACTGATGCACAAAAAAAAATTAAAGACAAAATTAAAACTTGGTGAAAAATGTTAGGCACGGAAAAAAATATTTTTATCTAAATAAATTAAAAAAATATGATATAAAATAAATCGGACTATATCCAAAAAGAGCAGGAAGTTTAAACAACAATATAATAAGCATGATAATTTATTTTATTTTAAAAATTATCTAAAAAAATTAGATTATATGAAAAATGGAAGTGAACATGCAAAAACGAGATACAGGTTTGGAAGGGAGTAGAGGATGAAAAGCTTGAGAGGGAAGACAGTTTGAACCAAAATGGTCAAGTGTTGGTTACTTGGTTAAAAGGCACATTGAGTTTTCAAGAATCCAATGGCTACAAGCGTTAATTACGACATGAATATCTGCCTATCACAGGATAAAGTACTGTGCCAAACTTTTGCATTTGAATTAAGTTAGAAGAAGGACAAATTAAAGGAAGTAGTGGGAACTAACTAAGAAATAAGAATACCTAGTCTAGGGCATCGTTATGAATTGAATTTAATTTAATCAACATATGCTCAGTGCCATGCTGGTGTTCTTCTCTATAACTTGTGTTCAGAATTGCGCACTCTTTTCTATTACGTGGAGCTTGGCTTTTGAAGAAGAATTAATCAAGACTACATCTTTTTTTGTGGATGTTGAAACTTCAAATAAAATGAAGAGGAGAGGGCCCATGGTGTAGTTGGTGGTAGGTGACCCACCAGAAAGGGACACCCTTTTGAGAGGTTTTGGATGAGTGAGGACTTGTGAACACCATGGCACGGCACCGCATACATTTTATTTCCCACTATTTCATCTTCTTCTTGTTGATTATTTTGTAAAAACCAAAATGATTATGAGAAATTGGAGGGAGTAATAATGGAGAGACACATGTGAGAGATGGGGGAGAGGAATCTCTGACAATTTCTTGTGCCAAAGATTATGCTTTGCAGAAATGCCATGGGGATTAGAGATTCTGGCAGTCCCTTCCCACCCAAATAAAGTCCAACTTTGAGCTTCACTTTATTTAACTCGTGTCTTATTCTGTTGTCATCTTCTATATAAAATGAGATGGCCTCTCTCTCTGCCTAGAGGACCAATCTTGCGGGAATCCAAACTATATTATGCTTCATTCAAAAGGCACTAAGGCCCAAACCACAGATGGACGGGCCTAGTATTTAAGATTTGGGCCCTCCAAGGTTATTCGGTATTTATTTCCATATGGGGCCTATGTAGCCAGGCATGCTCTGCTGGGGAAGATTATCACGACAAAGACTCTTAAATAGGAGGGCAGCGAGAGACATTTTCTTAAAAGTTGGGGCCAACCAGAAGGCCCTAACATAGTCAACTTGACGAAGAACACCTTCCTGTTCAACTTTAGGGACCCCATAACAGCGAGGAGGATTCAGGATGAATCACCATGGAAGGTTATGGGTAGTCTTTATATGTCTGCAAGTGTGGGCTCCGGATGGAACAGTGCACGAGGTGAACTACGACCATGTTGCTTGTGTTCAGAAGGGTCTCATTCGCTACTTATACATTGTTACTGACATCTCCAAGGTATTCTACTGATTACTTAACAGTTCCCACTTAAAATACTATATTTTATACTGATGTTTGCACCTTAGCCATTTGTCAGAACTTGGTTTCCGTCATCACATGAAGGCAGCTGCAGAGATAGACTTTCGAGCGTGTAGGATGATTGTGATTAATTGGAAAAGAAGTTGAGGCATTTATCAGGAAACTTTTTAATCTTTTTGAGTATTAAGGATGGAGTTGCTCATTGCTTAATAGAACGTGGTGGCAGCCCTGAGTCCCAAATTAAAGCTTTAATGTATAAAATGGAAAGCTCAGGCGAATCAAATTCCAACATATGGTCATGGAGAGCATGCTACTGCCAGTTTAATTAAGATTGAGGTTGCATTGCAATTTGTACTTGTCATGAAGAGATTAATGAATACACTTGTCCAAGATTGGCAGAAGATGAGCTCGCAGCCAACTCATGATCATTTTCAATCTTTATTGATAAAACAAATAAGGAGTCCATGTAGTAATATAAGAATTCAAGAACCTTGTAATTGACTTGAATGACGGTTACGTTACGTAAACCTCAAAAGCATCTAAACCTAACTTACTTTGAAAAGGAAAATTTGTGCAGTTTTAATCAGCATCAGTTAATATTTGACAAAAACAGTTCTTAATTCTTCGCAAAGGGTCACCATTAATGACCTCTACTTTTTTGTGTCACAAATAAATAGCTTTACCTTTTGTGGGTGTTCTTTCAAGATTAGAGGGAGAAAAAAATCTAATTTATTTCTCTTAAACCTCGAGAGCTTAAAGTCGGTATTTGTTGTGGCCAGTATAAATTCTTGTTCATAGAATCATAGTCCATCATACTTAATTTTCTCAATGCTGATATATGCACTTTCAAACAAGAATGAATCCATCTTCAGCTTAACCAATTATTAATGCCTTGATAATCACATTAGCATAAGCCCCTACCTCCTCATTATCGTTTACTTTCTTTCTTTAATACTCAAAACCCACCAAGAATGCATCTTCTTTCCACTGAAATCAACTAATATTTTCATAAGCATAGCTTTTTGTTCATGCTCTGCCATCTTTCCTTTGACTTTACAGCTACTACTAATATTTTTCCTAATAACTTAATAAGAAACGGGTGGTGTGCTTTGGCCAACCATTACCAATAGATGGGGTACACTTCAACTCAACAAAGCAACATATACAACATTCTAAACAAAATTAAACAATTTTGAAAAAGGCAAAATAATTTTTTTTTTAAAAAAAAGCATCAGTGGATTCTTTGAAACCTGAACAGAAAAATATGAAAAATGGAACTGGCTTATCTGCTTTGATTGACATCAGTCACACATAAAAAAGCACTTTGTTAGTTGATCACTTTGAGCTATCATTGACTGTATTTGTTGTCCTCTCTAATACGTCATTATCGTTGTTTTATGAATTCAGCTTTTGCTTTCACGGAAAATTCGGGCGCTTACAGTGACTGAAATGATTCAACATTAAAATGCCTTTGTGACTTGTATAGGTATTATTACTTAAGAACAAAGTTAGGCAGCACCCTCAAACCCCCCCCCCCCCCCCCCCAACAAATAAAAAGTTAGGGTAATGAAAATCTTTAAAGTTTGAAACCATTAGGCGAAGCATGTGCACTTGCTGTTCTTCATACTTTATGGGTTAGTTTGTATGGATATTTTGCTTTTCCATCACCATTGTACGAAAAGCATACAATAATGTATGTTGAAAATGTTTTTAATATGATCACTAAGGACTTGTTTGGTTTGGACATTTCCTGTTTTTATTTTTATTGAAAATATAAAATGAACTTGAAAATGCGTTTGGTTGAGTTAACTGAAAACGCTCATAAATAATGAGAAGATTCTCTTTAAGTGACACAATTGTTTATAATCTCGGGCTTAAAGTAGAATAGAAAAGCCGCAACATGATGCTAATTGCCTAACCATGAGCTTTCTATAGTTAGAACAAGTGAAAAAAAATACACTTGGAGAATGGAATTGAACTGCCCTAAAGAATAATCATCTTTTGTTTCCTTCAAACCATAAAAAAAGGGCTTTCCTTTAGCAAACTTTAAGTTTGACAAAAGTGCTATTTATCCCTCATGATCATGTTCAATCTTTATTAAGAATACAAATAAGGAGTTAATGTAATAATATATTTGGCAAATTTACGTAAACCTCAAAAGCATCTAAATGAAAAGGAAAATTTGTAGAGTTTTAATTGGCATCAATCAATATTTGGCAAATACAGTTTTTAATTCTTCGCAAATGGTCACTGGAACATTCCAAAAATTCTTAACATAAGATATAGGGGAGGTAAATGATTAATTAATGAATGAAGAAAGAAGTAATCATAAAAAGAGAGAAGAATCTAGGCTAAAACCAAAGAAAAAGCCTTATAACAAGAGACTAGTCGGCTGTCTAAGGGACAGAAGTCCACTGGCGACCCCTAAAAATTTGTATCACTGAACTGGAAGAAGTAGTCGACTGCTTCACTGCCAGTTCAGCAACATAAGACAATCAGCTCAGAATTTAAGTGAATTCCACCTGAAAATGATTAAGGCAAAAGGTGAATAAGTGTCTGGGTCTTATTCTCTGGGCATGTCAAGAAAATAATATAAAATTCCAAGACACCGATTGAAGTAGAAAACTTCAGAAAATGACGGAAAAACAGAGCGTGCGTAAGAGGGATAGTTGGAGATTCGTTGGGCGGTAACTAAACCGACAAATTTTAGTTAGAAAGGTTTCTTAATGGGAAGGGAAAGAGCTGAATAGGCGGCTAGAAGCTGTTTATAAATAGAGACAAGGTGGAAAATTGGACATAGACAGTAAGCGTATGAAAACAGAGTAAATTTTCACCGTGGGAAGGAAGCTTGTGAAATTCAGCACTTGCCAGTAGATGGTATCAAGAACAGTGTCGTAGGAAGAATCAAAACAGAGAAAAATTCAAGTAAGTCTAGTTTCATAAAAGTTGTTTTTGGCCAAAGTCATGGCAAAGTTTTATGAAAGAAAAGTTTTAAGAAAAGCTTCATGAAAGAGAGAGTTCATGAATGTTATGAAAGAAAGATTTTATGAAAAGTTTTTCAAGAAAGAATGAAAGTTACAGCAAAGTATGGCGTGTTATGCATCCTAAAATGATCTTGGGTACTTGTCTCCATGTACCCTTAAATGAGCTTGGGAATTTATTTACATGTATCTAAAATGATCTTGGTCTGAAGGTATGCATCAACCTTCTTTCCATATGTAAAATCATCTTGGTGTGAAAGGCTGCATGCTTTCTCTCCATGTATCATTGATGTGATCACTCAGCACCTTTCTAAAATGAGCTTGGCAGCTATGCTATCTTGTATCTAAATTGAGCTTGATAGTTTCGCTGTCTTGTACCCAGAAGAGTTGCCATGAGTTGCTAGAACCTTCATGATAAAGCCACGATGTTTTCCAAAGTGTTTTTCAGAAATGTCAATATGTCATGGAATGAATTTTTCCTACTTGATGCTTTTGATTTAACTTACACATGGATTGATCTGTGTTTATTTTAGAATTATGCATTTATGATTGAAATGGTATTGTCTTGGAAATGATTTTATTGATTAAAATACTAACTATTGAAATTTTTATCTCACTGTTTTTGTGTTTTGAACTAACCATTAATTCTAGAGGACTCGTTTAAGAAGAATGCTAACCAGGATATCTAAAGAATGCAATCTGTAGAAATGTGCTTTGTCTAGGCGAATGTAATAATAGTTGGTGCCAAGTTTTGGCTAAGCTATTATGAAGGCATTGTCTAAGGTCTACTTTAGACCTTTTTATATAAATCTTGTATAAAATGGAACTGTTATCCACGTAGAACTTAAAATGGTAAAGGCTTTTGATATGTATACATATATATATATATATATATATATATAGTTTACTCTAATATTAGTGGTAGATTATAGTTTGGGTAAGAAATAAAGTGATGGAAGCAAGCATAAACTAAAAGCAGAAAACTTTATTATGAAAAACTTGGTGTAGAAGTTGACTGGGAGCTTGAAACCAATCGACCAGTTTACTTATGGACAGCTTGAGATTGTAACCAACAAGTAACCAGCTGATCGATGTGCACCTGATAATCAACTGCTTGCCTTTGTTCGTCTTTAAGTGGTTATTTTGATCCATGTTTTGATTATAAACTAGTATAATATAATATAAGCCCACAAAGAAGACTAAAAATTTCTGATAAGATATGAGGGAGGTTTATAATTAAAATCATAAGAAAATTAATTTACTAAGATTGAAGTATATCTTACCAGTAGACAAGCAATAACTTTTATGATATAAGAGAAAGAAGTCAATCAGGATTAACAGTGACTTAACCATTGGAAAAGTAAAATATAGAGAGAGGTGTTTGTACATAACCAAGGAAACATTACTATACGGGGATACGATAAAGAATTAATAAAAACAAGTAAATAAATCCTTAAGAATATTAAAGAAAAACTTTAACAAAAGTCAGGACGTTACAGTCACCATTAATTAATGACCTCCACTTCTTTGTGTTGCAAATAAATAACTTTATCTTTTGTGGGTGTTCTTTTGAGATTAGATGGAGAAAAAAAATCTAATTTATTTATTTATTTCCGTTAAACCTTGAGAACCTAAAAAGTCGATTTTTGTTGTGGCCAATATAAATTCTTGTTCATAAAATCATACTCCATCATACTTAATTTTGTTAATATCGATACATGCACTTCCAAACAAAAACGAATCCCTCTTCAACTTCACCAATTACTAATACTTTGATGATCACATTAGCATAAGCGCCTACCCCCTCATTGTTATTTACTTTCTTTCTTAAATACTCAAAACCCACCAAGCATCCATCTTTTTTCCACTGAAATCAACTAATATTTTCATGAGCATAGCTTTTTGTTCATGCTCTACCATCTTTCTGTTGACTTCACAGCTACTACTAATATTTTTCCTAATAACTTAACAAGAAATGGGTGATGTGCCTTGGCCAGCCATTACCAATAGACGCGGTACGCTTGAACTCAATAAAGTAACATAATATTCTAAAAAAAATTAATCAATTTTGAAAAAGGCCAAAAAAGCATCAGTGGATTCTTTAAAACTTGGACAGACAAAGATGAAAATGAAACTAACTTATTTGTTGTGTGATAACTCTATTTTTATAAAATTATTTAACTTAGATTTTTATTAGTAAATTAAGAAAAATCAATGGTTTCAAATCTTTTTCTGAATTTATTTATTTATTTTTATTTGTTAAATTTAATTTTATAGGGAGTTAGTTTTTCTTTAAGATTTATAATTTATTGTGATTATTTTGTTTAGTTTAGGATTTATAATTTAATTTATATTAGGATTTATTTTGGTTAATTTATTTTAAGATTTAATTTAGGATTAGGGTTTGTTAAAGTGATTTTTTAGAATTTATTTTGATTATTTATTTTAATTTCTAGAGATTTAAATGAAAGAAAGAAGATGGGAAAAACTTAAAAAGTCAGATACAAAAAGCCAACAATTCAGTGCTAAGGCCTCCAAATCCAATGCCATAGCAATGCTGACTTGTCCGAACCCAGTACAACATCCAACCATCGGAAGCTATAGCACTTTGATTGACATCGGTCACACATATATAAAAAAGCACTTTATAGTTGATCACTTTGAGCTATCATTGACTGTATTTGCGGCTCTCTCTAATATAATATGACATTATTGTTGTTTTATGAATTCAACTTTTGCTTTCACAGAAAATTCGGGCGCTTATAATGACTTAAATGATGCAACATCATTAAAATACATTTGTGACTTGTATAGGTATTATTACTCAAGAACAAAGTTAGGCAGCCTTCCCCAAGAAAAAAGTTAGGGTAATGAAAATCTTTATAGTTTGAAACCATTAGGTAAAGTATGTGCATTTGCTGTTCTTCATACTTTACTTGATTAGCAATGAAAGGGTTAGTTTGAATGGATATTTTGCTTTTCCATTACCATTGTACGAAAAGCATACGATAATGTATATATGTTGAATATGCTTCTAATATGACCACTAACTATCTCATAAATTAATAATGAGAAGATTCTAATGGTGTCAAGACTAATTTAAGCTTAAGTGACACAATTGTTTATAGTTCCTGGCTTAAAGTCGTAGCATAGCAAAGCCGCAACACATGATGATAATTATTGCCTGACCATGAACTTTCTAGAGTTAAAATAAATATAAAAAAAAAATACACTTTGGAACATGGAATTGAACTACCCTAAAGAATAATCATATTTTGTTTCCTTAAAACCAGTAAAAAAAGGCTTTCCTTTAGCAAACTATGAGTTTGACAAAAGTACTATTTATCCCTTATGTTTTGTGAACAAATCAATCGAAATCAACACAAAATAAACATGTGAAGAAAATTGATATATCCTAATTATAACGGATAAAATTAAAAATATTTCTTAATAGCATTTAATGAATTGAATCTTTATTTATATCATTGAAGTATTTTTCGTTAATGAATTAGATAATGTCAACAACCAATAAAAAAACTGACACATTTCGTAAATAAATAAGAAAAAATAATAAAACTCGCCACAAACATAAAAAAGACCACAAAATAAAAAGGTGCTTTGGCGTTGGGTTTCAACTTGAACTTCTTTATTATCCATTCCATTCAACATTTTGTTTTCATGTCTTTCATTTTTCGATAATTTTTATATAAAACTAGCAATCCATAATTTAACTTGAATATGAGAATAAAGACTGAAACTTTGATGAGTTTGTAACAGGGATATTCACATAGACACAAGGAATTTTGATATCCCAATTTATGATCGTAGTAACCAACACCACCAGACTAGTTAATTATTAGCACACCGATCCGAACCCATGGTGCATGTCTTCTTCTTTCCACAATAGTAATAGCATCTGCATTCGTTTTTGTCGCTCTCGCACATTGCTCGCCCACCAGGATGATTCGTCTCCCACAATGGAGTGCAGTTGGGTCCACATGGACCAATCATATCAGAGCATTCATCTGTTTTCGCTGTCACCACCATTGTTGCCACTGCATCATCACCATAATTGTTACTCTATTTGATAACAAGCCCACTGCATATATACATAATACATAGCATCATTCAGAGCAGAACAAAAGAAACATGTACCTAATGCTGCGACTGCATGCGAGGAGGTATGGGAGTGATACTCGGTTCATCTTCATTGTTTGTAGATTGTAATGATCCAAGTTCAATTCTTTTTTCTTGTGAGTTACCGATCTCTGGTCTCAAAAAATATAGGAATATTTTTGAGATTTGTCACATCAATTAATTTGGATCTTACCTTAATTACTTTCTTTTCTCAGATGAGATTGACATCAATTGCATCCAACATATGGGAAGTCCATTAATTCATTAACTTAAGTAGTGATGTGACCTGCGATGCACGAATAAATTATAATTTTAAAAATTTTTATAATTTATAAAATAATAATAATTACAATTGATTTATATGAAACTTATGAATTATGAAATATATTTTTTAAACGTAAATAACTAAATATTTTAAATTTATTTGTCAGTTTCATAATTAAATCTATTTTATCTACTCAAATTTTGATTTAAATTGACTTATTTATTTAATAGAATAAATTTAAATGAATAAATAAGTAAATTAATTAGTTTGTTAATTTGTGAATTATTTGTTGTATAGATTGGTGATTGATTGAATAATGATTTCATCTTTTCTTTTAAATGTGTCTTTTTTGGTTTCAATCGGATGCATAGAAAAAAAATTGAAGGTTGCTGTTACATTTGGACTAGATTTCTATGCCTCAGATTTCATGTTTCAAGAATTTGATTTTCATCTCTTTCTTCAGTCAAGGGATTATAATTTAAATATTTATATCTCAAACTTTATTTTTATTAAATTAAAAATTATTTTGAAAAAAATCAAAATAAAGTCAAATAAAGTAATTTTCTTAATTCACATATCAATTCCATAATTAAATTTATTTTACTTACTAAAAAATCTTCCAAGATACTACAATGTTCAAATAATAAGGTAATTGATTTTTAATTTTAATTCAAATCATTTAAATTAATTCAAATCAAATAATTAATATTATGTGATGTCATTAATTTACAAAATTTATTAATTTACCTAATTTATTTATTCATTCAAATCAATTCAAATTAAATAAAATAACAAATTTCACTAATTATTAATTTCACTAATTTCACTTATTAATAATTTTGATAATATATTTTGGTAAAAATATATTATACTATTCACTTTATCAATAACTCACACAATATATCAAATACATTGAGACCCATATAATATATTATAATAATAATATCATAATTTATAAATTTGTGAAACTTATGAAACTTATGAGTTATGACATATATTTTTTAAACATAAATATTCTGATGTAAATTTTGATTATTTATACAAATATAAATTATAAATTTTAATAAAAAATTTATGATAATAAACGACCACATTATATTATGATGTAGAATAAGTCATCAAATGGAATAAAATAATGAGATGTATTTGTAATTAATAAAAAGTTTTAAATTTAATTTTTTTGCAAAAAAATAATAATCAAATTTAAAATGTTCATATGAAATGTAGGATAATCAACTGTAAAGAAATTTTATCCATATGATTAAGCATTAATGCCAATATGTCTTGATCCTCTTTTATGTATATTTCAACAATTTATTATCTATATATTTCAATTCAAATCAAATAATAAAGGTAATTATTTTTTAATTTCAATTCAAATCATTTCAATCCATTCAAATCAAATAATTAATATTATGTGATGTCTTTAACTTATCAAATTTATTAATTTACCTAATTTATTCATTCAAATAAAATAAAATAAAAAAATTCACTAATTATTAATTTCACTAATTAATAGTTATGATAATATATTCTAATAAAAATATATTATGCTATTCACTTTAATAATAACCCACCTAATATATTAAATACATTGAGATCTACATAATATATTTTGATAATAATACTATAATTTATAAATTTGTAAAATTTATGAAATTTATATGACTTATGAGTTATGACATATATTTTTTAAACATAAATATTTTGATATAAATTTTGATTATTTATACAAATATAAATTATAAATTTTAATAAAAATTTTATGATAATAAACAGTCACATTATATTATGAAGAAAGATCATACCTTTGACATGAGAAGAATGTTTTTTGCATATTGTTCTAATAGTTTCTGCACTTCCACCAAGTCTGAACCTTTTCGAACAAAAGAAAGAGCAATCATGTCAATTTTGTTGGAAACTCTCCATTTCAAGATATCTTCCTTGTCTTTCTCTATCAGTGTGGGGAGATCCACTATCACTCCAGGAAGATTAACATTCTTTTTCTTGACCAAAACTGCAGAGTTCTCACAATGGCATCAAACCAAACCTTATTTTTTTGTCACATGATAAGACCGTAAATGAGATAATTCTATCTGAACACAATATTATACTACCAGGTTTCACATCCTCCGTCAACTTATTGTAGTTCATACATATTGTAATCTTATCTCCTTTTATGTTATAGTCAGTTGATATAGTTATTTCTTGATCTTGTTTTAATTTCGTAGGATTACCATCCTTCAAAAATTCAGTTTAAATCTTAGGGCCCTACAACATTAGAGATAAAATGAAAAACAAAGAACACCATAAAGTTTGATTAACTCCAAGTTGTGAAGTGGATTCAAACAAAAAAAAAACTCTATTAAATCAAAGAACAAATAAATTAAAAAGGGGGAAATTAGATATAAGGAGTTTACCTTTCTCCTATAATCGCCATCTTCTTAGACTCTCTGCTTATCAGTTGGGTCTCTTTTTCAACATATTTGTGGGTAATATATGTGTGATTGCTCTTAATTCTTTGTATTAAAATGATTTTGATCAGTAATTTTACAAATGCTAGTTTAACGATCTCTGAGTGTGTTTAATAGAGATGTATACTTAGTACTTACCAAATAGTTTTAGATTTCTGTTTTTAAAAACTAGAACTTGATCGAATGTCTGCATCAAAAGAAGTGAAATTCAAAGACAAACAACCCATGAATTGCTCTAACACTTACATTAAGAGAAATGAAAGGTTCCTTTTTGTGTTCACCCTCTTTTATGTTAAGGGAACAAACTCAAATTCAAGCTCTTTCTAAAAAAGGCAAGCAGTAACATGCATGGTAGCCATTGAGAAAGTGCTTTCGTGAATTTTTATGGCTGCCATGACTGAGAAGATTATTATTGAATTTGATTGAAAATAGAATAGAGATAGAGGCGAATGGTTTCTCTGTAGTCGGTGGCGGGAAATCTACTCTGAAGTTGGTAGCAAGTCGTCCGATCATTCTTCCATTGCTACTTCTCAGTTCAACACATGACACTCAACATTCGGTTATTTTTGAAGCTTGAAACACACTGTATTAACTTGAGATCGAGATTCAGATCGGCATAGAGGCAACTTATATAAACTCTCTAAAAACATAATCCTTCCAACTTCAAATTGAGCTCTAAATACTCAGAATCGTTCCAGCTTCTCTATATATTAATTTCTATAATTTTTTTCAAATTCATTTAATGTGATTATATAGAAATTATAGTAATTATATATCAATTATATAGCAATTTATCCTAATTTTTTTAAATTCATTTAATGTGGTGTGATTAATTTACCTAATTTATTCATTAAATTTTATTTTACATAATTTAATGACCTACCAGTAATTAATGCCCTATAGTAGAATTATTTTAGTCTATTATATAAATAATTTACCTAATTTATTCATTAATTTTTTATTTAAATTTATTCTATTTTATTCGATTATACATAATTTAATGACCTATTAGCAATTAATGTTTTAGAGTGAAATTATTTTAGCCTATTATATAAATTGCATTTTTTTAGGTAAAAAGAGAAAATTTTTAATTACCAGAATAAGAGAGACATGAGTTTTGGAGGGTTACTCTCAATTAAAGCTGTCAAAGCGGGCCAAAAAAAAGTAAAAATGGGCCAACATTTTGATAATCCAGCCCTCATTTTAGCAGGCTAAACGGGCTACCCTGCTAGCCCACTTTTTTTTCTTTTTTGTTTTTCATTATTTTTTACATCTTATAAAAAAGAATTTCAAATATACATGTTCTAGATCTAAATTCTTCTTCATCTTCAAATCCTTCTTCTTCCAGATCTAAATACTTATTCTTTTTCTTTTTCATTTGTGGTCACCGAAAGCATTTGCAAGTTGTGAGGCTTGACAGCTTGAGGACTGTAGTGCTGTTGTGTGAGTGCAACTTTGGAGTTTTGGACCAGAGTGAATCTTCTGCTGCCATGCAGTCGTCAACTTTTGGTTCTGACCTTTTACTATTAGTGCGAGTGCGGTTATCGGAGTGGTGGTTGTAGTCTGTAGATTAGAAATTGATGAAGAACAGATCAGTGAGCAGGGTAGGGGACCGACTGGAGAAGAACATCATCGGAGAGGAGGAGGAAGAGGAGGGCACAAGACCAGGGGATGGCTACTATTGTTTGTGGCTGTGGCTTGTGGGTGTCCCAAAGGGAGGCTGAAGCAGCTGCATATTAGAAGAAAGAATGAAGGAAGGCTCTGAGCTGTGTGTAAATTTACAAAAAAAAAATAGCTTTGCAGGTAATCCGCTGATTAGGCCTAAAAAACTCGGTAAAAATTGGGCTTCTTTATATAAAACCTGGCCCATCCTAAAAGTGGACTAAACAGGCCTAACCCAATAGGATGAGCCCATTTTGATAGCTCTACTCCCAATATAATAATTCGTAAGACTAGTGAGAAGGATAATTAAAAACAACATATTGCAAATTAACGATAGTCCAATAGAACAAAAAACATGGAAGGAGAAAGATGAGTTAGAAGCTATCTAGTTGTCAGTTCTGTCAGAGATGTTGAAGTGGAGGTGGAATAGTGTGGTGGATGGTAAGAGGCAAACATCCCTTCCTATCTTTTGTTGCCAAAAAATCTGCTACGCTATTTTGTTGTCGTACTACTTTCATTAGTCTTGATTCCCTGAAGCTAGAAAGAATGTACCTGCAGTTCAATATAATCTAGTTCAAGGGATGAAAACTGGTGGAGAAATTTGTTAGTAGTTGAATAGCTTGATTAGAATCTGTTTCAATAAGGATTTTGCAATTGTTGTCATAGTCAAGTGCAAGTTTAAGGCCAATAAGAATAAACTACATTTCAGCTTATAAAACAAATCCCTTGCTAATGAATTTGGTATAGCCAGGATCCATCTACCAGTATTGTCTCTAATGCATCCATCTACTCCAATCATGGAATTTTGCATAGAACCATCGTCATTAAGTTTAATCCAGCTCACGGGTAGGTTTGATAGGGAATAGTTAGGGGGTTATCAAGGGTATAGAAGTTGAGGAAGGGTTTAGTTTAACGTTAGTCCAATATTCTGCTACCTTGCTCAAAGCCAAGTTAGTTGTTTGCTTTGGTTTTTTGGTTTGATTTTTATAAGCAAAGTTTTTTTTGGTGTACCACATGGCATGTATGGTGTAAAGGAAGATGGTGCTCCAAGAAATGTTGAGGCTTTTTGTTTGGTTACATGTTGTATTCTAGGGTAGCCATATGTCAAAGGGGTCAGTGAAGAAGTTAGGTGGGGGGTTGAGACTAAGACAAACAAGTTGTACTTTGTGACAATCTCTTAGTGCATGATGAATTGTTTTAGTCTGGGAGCTGCAAAGAGCGCAACTATTAGTAGGGGTGATGTTTTGGTGATTTAAGAAAGACATGGTGGGAATGGCTTTGTGGTAGCATTTCCATAGGAAGAATTTTTCTCATTGATTACAATTTATTTTCCATATCCATTTTGTTTGAGCTTTATGGGGGTTCATGAGGATTTGGCTATTGTAAGCTGATTTGAGTGTGAATTCTCCATGGTTAGCTCCATGAGATTCCATCATTCATGTCAATTGATGATTTGGGAGAGCAATAATTGTAATTTGGGTTAAGATATTGATAGGGATTTGAAATGAAATGGGGTCAAGATTCTATGTTTTGATGCCTAAATTTGTGTCAATTATACTTGAGACAATTTTGGATGATTTTGTTTGAGTGAAAGGGTCATGGATTTGTTGTCTTAAGGTAGCATTGTGTAACCACTAGTCATACCACAGATTTGTGCATTTACCATCTCTAATTAGAAAGGAGATATTGCTAGCGAAGATTTTTTTTTTAATCTTTCTTAATGTTTTTTGTATGTGAAGAATGAGTTTTTATGGATTTTGTTTTGGTTTTTATATTTGCTCTTAAACATTACCCAAGTTTTATTATTCAAGGTATTAATTTCCTAGTTTAGTTTAGCCATATAGGTGGCATTCATAGTGTAGGATTATTTTAAGACCAAGTCCCTCAAGTGTTTTCGGTTTGGTAACAATGGCCCCATAAGAAATTCCTACAAATTTTATCAATTTGTTTATGTACTTTTTGGGGAATACTGAAAACTTGCGTTTGGTAATCTGGAATTTGATTTAGTATGGCAGAGATTATTTGTGTCCTTCCTGCAAAGGAAAGGTGGTGCGCTTTCCAGTTGTTTAGTTTTTCTTGCATCTTAAGAATAATGTTGTTGAAGTCAGAAGGTGTATATTTGGTTTTAAGTTAATATCCAAGATAGTTTCCTAGGTTATTGGTGCATGGAATGCTAAGGGTGGTGGAGATTGTTCTTGTTCTCTCCGAGGGGGTTTTGGGAGAGATCTAGATCTTTGATTTATAAAGATTTAGTTCCATTTCACTTATATGACAAAAATTATTTTAATGGTATGAATTGTTTGGACAAAAGTGTGGTCTGCCTTAGCAAAGAGTAACACGTCGTCCACTAAAAAAAAGGTGAGAGATTTCAATGTTGGTGTTTTTTAGTTTAAAAGGTTTTCATGTGCCAATGGTTGTCGCATTTGTAATTTGAGTGGAAAGGTATTTTATTGCCATTATGAATAGATAAGGTGAGAGGGGTTCGCCTTGCCTAATACCACGACTTGGCTTGAAGGGGGACAATTTTGATCCATTTAGTGAAAGGGTGTAATCCATTTGGGAGAAGCAGGAGTCTATTAATTTCATCCATTAGGGAGGTGCAGTTAAGATGAAGGTCTAGGATATAGTGTCGAAGGCTTTTCTTATATCAAGTTTTATTATCATCCAGCCTATTTTGATTCTGGCATGCTCATAGTGTGTAAGGTTTCCTGGGTAATGAGAAAGTGGTCAGAGGTGCTTTGATAAAAGCACCTTGGGAAGGGCATGTTATTTTTTGAAGGAAAGATCTAAGTCCATTAACAAGCATTTTTGCAACGATTTTGTAGTGTGTAGTGCAAAAACCGAGGGGTCTGAATTGATTAATAGTAAAAGGGTTATTGATTTTTGGTATAAGGTAGAGGAGTGTTTTGCACCAGCTTTGGTGGATTTCCCAATTTTTGAAGATATGATTTATTTTAGTAATGATTTTATATTTTGTGTCTTCCCAGTGCTTCTGGTAGAAGATGGAATGAAGACCATCTTCTCTAGGAGTTTTGTAAAGATGGATATTCCATAGTGCATTCTTAATTTCTTCAACACTAAGTGGCAAGATGAGAGCTTCACGTTCTTCATCAGTTAGTTTTGGTAAAGAGTTTAGAGAGGCTTGGTCAGGGGTAGTTGAGGAGGTTGGTGCAGCATGGATGTTGGTTAAGTATTTCATTATCTCATAACTAATGTCATTAAAACTATGTATCTAGTTTTCTTCATTATTTAGAAGTTGTGTAATTCTATTTTTCCTGCTCTTAATTATGGTTGATTTGTGAACAAATTTTGTGTTCTTATCCTTAGAGATAACCAGGTGACTCTTGATTTTAACATCCATAGTTCTTCCCATCTTAGAATGCTAGGTATTGTTCATGCAATTGCTTTTCTAGGATTTTGAGTTGATTGCAATTGTTGGAGCATAGTGCATTTTGAACTCCTGATAATCTAACTAAAACTCTTCTTTTTTAGTTGTAGATATTTTTAAAGGTGTGATTATTCCAATGTTTTAAATTCCTATGAAAGTTTTGCATTGTGTCATTAAGGCAAAGATTTCCTTGATTCCAAGAAGTTTTGACAATGTTAGGGAAGTCTTTATGAGACAACCACATTATTTCAAATCTAAAGGGTTTTTAGTTAGTGGTTAGAATTTAAGGAGAATGGAGTAGTGGTCAAATTTTAGTCTTAGTAGGTGAAAGACTTTATTGTCAGGGAATAAGGTGATCCAGTTAGTCATTTTGTGTATTCAATCAATTCATGTTTTAATATTATGAATTGTTTCTCTTCCATAATTCCATGTGAAGGGTGTTAGCCTTAAAGCATTATGCTATAAGTTTTGGTGATGACAAATATATAAGAATTATAGCATTGATGATGACAAATATGTGAGGATTGATTATCATGTATGTCTTTTATATGCTACAAGTATTAAGCATGATTATATTATTTAATATATAATGTTTTATACTTGAATCTTACTCTTTACTTTGAATTGAACTAAGTTAAATGTTCTTTTATGAAAGTTGGTTCAGAACAAAAAGAATTAGCATTGGATTAAAGAAAATGAAACAAAAATCATACTTTACTCAAAGGAACAAAAAATAAGAAAAATGCTCCAAGAAATGAAGAATTAGAATATTTGAAGTTTTGAAAGATTGGTTGTATCAAGGTAGCCAATGAGCTTAGCTATATATATTTACAATAATCTAAGAAATTTTAATGTGAAATTCAATGCTTAAGAATAACATTTATTGGCTTAATGCGTGGAACACATATGTTTTAAAGTAAGGAAATAGTGAGATATGAACTTTTACAAGAATCTTATTCTGACCTCTGGTCACCATTTTCATCATATCTCCTAAAATACAAAGGCTATTTGAACAAACTTATTTTATTTGAAATTAGACTGAAAAATCTTTTCAATAATATATTGTTTGCTTGAAACAGAGATCAAATGAGAAAGTTATGACCATTTAAATTATACTTGTGTCACGTCCCAAAATCTGAGCACGTGACCGGCACGGAAAGTGAATTTCATTTCACCTCCGTAAGTCTATTTTTCTCTTAAGCATCATACTATTCTTTTTCATGCAACTAAAACCGAGTTCTCTATACGCACTACAATCATTCACATTACATCACTGAATGAACCTACCCGATTACAGAGATTTCTAGATTTATACAACTTAGAATAAAACTTAACTATTATACCTTTATCCTGAACAAATGAAAAGGTAATCATGGACTAAGGATCCATAATTCCTTGTACCGATATTTACCTTCAGCTGTCAACTCTGAAAAAATGTTAATAAGAGGGGTATGAGCAAACCACATGCCCAGTGAGCAGACAACACAACACTATGACAAAAAAAAATATCATGCATCATAATGATAATATAATTCATAATACTTCACAACAATATCCAAGTAAATCAAATACATTTTAGCATAATTCAAATAATTCACAACAGCAAACAGTGAAATCAATTTCACACATTTTCCGTACCAACCGGATCGTCCAGAATACCTTTGGATCGTTGCCCGCGGCCCCCGCCGCATCCACCCTTATCGCTCCATGTATATTCTCCACCCTTATAGCTTCATGTAGATTTTTCCATGGGGTGCACCACCATGCCTTTTCTTTCTAGTCAAACACAATCACAATCACATCTAAGAACATCCTTAATCATAATCATGAGCCACATACACAACTCAGTCATTTACAATTCAAGTCACAACATAATCAATATGGTTCCAGCAACATAACATGTATACAACATAATAACTCATAATATAGAACAATTGTTCAACAATAACATACTTCAACTATCCCTATATGAATGAACCCAACAATCAGAGTATGACACATTTCAACTCAGTTCATATGTCATTCACAATCCATCATTTTACCTCCATTCATGAGAAAATAAGAAAATATAATTATATACATCACCAGGCAAGTTCCACAATTGTTTATGCCTCATTGTCCCACATCATCCACTTCAAATTTGGATATACAACATATTTTCACTATGATGCAAAAAGTCAATAACAAAGATATTTAATCATAGCAAGTATTAACCCACTCACTTGGATTTCACGCTCTCGCCACTCCCACCTTGCACTTTGACCATTCCTATTGTAACCAGATAAAAACCATCAGAGTTACGAAATAGAGAAATTTCCTACCACTACTCTCGACCTTCATCCACTTCTCAAATCATAACTCCTAACTGGTAATGAATATCCAGATGAAACTTATACCATTGAAAATTAGACTCAAAGAGCTTTTAAACGATATTTTAAAAAAAAAAAAATTGATGCTACAGTAACGGTCAACGGTCAACGCAGCTACAGTAACGTTGACCGAGTCAATGCTACAGTAACGTTAACCGAGACAACGCTACAGTAACGAGAAAATTTGGAAAAATTTTCTCGGTGAACAGTAATTTCTGGGGAAAATTTTCGATGTTCTTCGTGTTATTCATCCAAAAATCCTAAAATCATATCTAAAACAACATTTCTTTTGATTTCTTCCATGGGTTTTCATCCTTAATGTCTAAGGAGTGTTTTAATACCAAAACCCCCAATTTTTACTAACAATCCAAGCTCAAATCTCAAATTTTCATCAAGAACACTAACTTTTTTCAAATATCCAAATTCTACGAATTTCTCCTAGTTTTCTTCAAATTTCTTGTTCTAATAACATCATAAACCACCTAGGAATGTTTTAGATTAACATCCACACTTAAATTCATCCATTAAAATATTCTACAAAAATTTTGCAAAATGATAACCAAGGATTTGGTCTTGTAATAAGAGGAAGAAGAAGAAGAAAATCAACTTACCAATAATCCTAACTTTCATAGCTTCCTTCCCCGTGCAAAAATTGCATGAATGGTTGATGAAGAAATTCTCTTAGATGTAATCGAGAGAGAAAGTGAGAAGCTTCGGGAGAAATGAGAGAAATGAGAGAAAGAAAAGAAAATGTATACGCGTGGGCCCCACCAATTTCTTTTTCGATAAAATCGCTCATAGCCACCTTAGCTTATAAGATTTGTTCACTTTAATCACTCTCGATGTCTCAAATACCACTTTAACCTCGAATCCATCATCTTTTCAGTACCGGACTCATAATTCATTCTCATAAGCTCTATTCTTCTTCTCGGGTTCCTACTTGGTCATTTTTCAAAAGTACTCCATATTTTCTTTTCTTTTCACTTTAGCCCTTGAGAATTTGTAAAAATTTCCCAAATTAAAAATTAAAATTTCTATTTCCAAATTTCCTTTACTAAGTTAAAAGAACATTTCTCATGTAATTAAATTTTTCAATAAACTTCAAATAGATTTTAAATATTCATGTAAATTCTTGGGATATTACATTCTTCCCCCTTTAAAAGAATTCGGTCCTCCGAATTCAAAACTTACCTTAAGATTGAAACAAATGCAGATATTTTGTCTTTATCTCATTCTCTCTTTTAGAATTTTCACAATCAAGTACAAAATATAACAAGTTCAACATATTTTTATTTCTCAAGTTTATTCAGTAAAAGAATTGCCTCAACAAAAAAAAATCAAATACGAAAATTTTTATTTCTAGTACATAAGTTACAGGCAACAAGCTGAACTTGATTTACAAAACAGATAATTTTAATACGTGAAGCTCAGATTAAATATCAGCTTTAGGTACAAATAAAAGAAATGATAAATTAAGAACGAGGAGGCTTTTGAAATGCAGAAGGTGCTCCAGGTCTAGAAGAGGAAGGTGCTTCAGACCTTAAGGAGGAAGCTAATCGTTGCAGCCTAGAAAGAGTTTCTGGAGGAAACGTCTGGGAAATTTGGTGAAGTATAGAAGTCACTCCATTCATACAGTCAATACATCTCGCTTGTTGGTCACGAAAATTTTGAGTTGCAAACATCGAATGTCTATCAACTCTATTCGCCAATTCCCTAAAATGACGATTCAAAAGCTTCTCTTGTTTTGCAAAGAGACGATTTATCAATCTCCCCTGGTCATCAAAGTGGCGGTTTATCAATTTTTCCAAGTCCTCCATCTTTTGTCTCATAAGCGCAAGCTCATTATTAGAAGATGTTGCTGTGCTAACATCCTCTACCTCTACTATATCCCTTTTTCTTTTCTTAGCCTCTGGTGACTCTTCCATGGATCTCTTATTCTTATAATTCTCTAAGCTAAGATTTAGATCCAGCTCTACCTTGCCAGCCTCAAAGTTTAAATTGAAAGATTTATTGCCGGCCATACTTTTCTGAGCTATAAAGGTTGTGCGGAAGGAGAAGTTTGATGCTAGAAAGCTTATAGGTAATGAACTCTTAGTGTAGTGAGCAGCGTAATGGGGCATCCATTATATATAGACGAAATTTAGGGCTACAAAACCTTTACATCATTCTCTAAAGATGGCCTACAGACCTTATCCGACGCAATGCCAACGGTCTCTGATAAGCATGCCAGAAAATAACAAAATATAATCTAATACAAAAGATTTCCTCAAAAATTTCGGCTAACTTTTGACTCTTGCTCAAATTATTCAACTAATCGCCGCTTCAATTTATGGCTTCTTAACTCTGTATTTGTCTTATCCAATAATCCTAAATCGAGATATTACTCCATGAACGGGTAACTTCATACTAGCCTTATCTAGGTTTCTAATCCGTGGCTTTGCCCTAGGCTTACACATTTTCAAACATACATATTAAAATAAAAACTTCTCACATCTACACATCAAACGTTCCATAAAGTGAGAAAAAAAATTTTTTTTTTACTTGAATCTACGAGCATATATGTATGTATGTATAAACATGGAGATACATCATTATCTGTATATTTTCATCTATTCAAGTTCTTTTAAATTTCAGACTTCTCATTCTCTGAATGTATGTATAATCATTACATATTATTCCTGGCCATAACAAATAGCCTTCACTCTCTATGCATGAATAACATACATACATATCATATGTATTTAGATACATATAATCACAGTATAATTCAATCAATCATGTATATTATACTCAACTGAAGGCTTTCAAGAACAATACAAGAAAGCATAGAAATACATTTTAGTTTATCATAAAAGCATCCAAGGCAATCTTTAATGGCTACATTGTCGACTTCTTTGAATTTCAGAAAATGCCAATGAGAGTGTCACATCCCAAAAATTGAACATGTGAAAAGATACTACTCATTAAATAAAATTCTCAAACATACGTCGTTTACATATATTCTGTAAGGTTTTACATTCAACCTTAATCATTCATTCCACACTACAGAATTATATTCATCTGATAAGCAAATATAGACATACATAGTCTGATATTTCTATCTCATCGCAAGCCTAGGAGACCTATAGAAAGTACAGAGCGTTTCTAGTATCCACATTAATAAGTACTGGTATCCCACCAGACAGAAATAGAGAATAATCCCAAGGGGCTTCTAATCTTCAAACGAATTCTCTTCTTCTTTGTTTTCTGTATCTAAAAAAATAATCATAGGGAGTGTGAGTTTATTTAAAAACTCAGTAAGTAAATAACTGTACTATATAAAATATCAAAAGTACAAATACCACATTTACTCATATAATTAATTGTCTTATACATCGAGTAGTATGGGACTCTAACCCTTTCAAACTCATGAATAAGATTTCATAGATATACACCGAGTAGTATGAGACTCTAACCCTTTCAAACTCGTGAATAAGATTTCTTAGATATACGCCGAGTAGTATGGGACTCTAACCCCTTCAACTCGGGTATAGGTTTCATAGATATACACTGAGTAGTATGGGACTTTAACCCTTTCAAACTCATGTATTAGATCCCGTAGATCTTTACTCATTAATAAGATAAAGAGAATTTATCACATAGTACAATTGCCATGAAATAAAATAATTTCTACATACTCTTATTTCTACCGATCATCTTATACTCCCATATGAAAAATTGATTGCTTATTATCCCAATAATATTGTAAATGGGATTTATATTGTACTTTGACTAGTAATATCAAATTAGCTTAGTAAGGTTATTCACTCACCTTGATGTTTGTCCAAGTTTACCTTGTTCCACACTAGAATTTGTGTAGGAAAATTTCCTAGTAAAATATATTACAAGGAAACATAAGAAAGGAAACAAAATCACGAAATTACGCAAAATTTTCTGATTGCTACAGTGACGGTTTGCTACAGTACGGTTTGCTACAGTAACGGTTGCTACAGTGCCGGTTCGCTACAGTACCGTTGACTGCTACAGTACCGTTGACTGCCGACACTACAGTACTGCTACAGTACTCAAAGAAAATTTTCCAGAATTTTTCTGAAATCTCTGATCGCTACAGTAACTCGAATTTTTGCAGAAAAATCTTTCAAAAATTCATCCTTTCCTTTCTTGTTTCAAAACCAGAATTTCAACTCTTTTAACCGATTATAACTCAAATATAACTTCTAAAACTACTGAGATTCATGAATTATCATCAAAATCTTCAAGAACAAAACCTCCTCTGATCTTCTACATAAACTGAAATTTAAGGAAAATAATGAGATTAAAGCTTACCTTTAATCCTTACAAAGCTTTTGAACCGAACAGATAATCGAAATTCTGAAGATCAAGGAAAGGATTTGAGAAGAGGGTGAAGAAACGAGATAAAGTGAATTTACTATTCACTTCAGCTGCTTCGATCGTGAGAAAAAAATAAGGGGGGTACTATTGAAACTTTATATTAAATATTTCTAATAGGTTATTCAATAACCCATGGGTATCCATAACCCAACATCTAAACCCATCCAGTCAATTTACAATAAATGGACTAATTGACCATTCTGAAACCACTTTTCCATGAATTTCACCATTCTTAGAATATATCCCACATTGTGTAAATATTTAGTCCAGTCATTTAACTCAATTTTCATAAATAATATTCAAAGAGAACAATTAAATATGAAAATTAAATATGACCAAAATAAATAACTAAAGTAACGTTGTAAAATTCTAAAATACTCTTAAGCGAATTATATTCTGAAATTAACGGATATTACAGAGAGAAATGGAAAAACCAAGTGTAAATCGGCCGCAAATCCACCGAATATTGATTTTCGTGGTTTTACCATTAATGCGACGCGTTGTTGGTGTGCATGCCTATCCTAGACTTCTAGCTTCCAGCTTGCAGAAATCCACAAGTTAAGCGTGTAGGGTGCGGCGAAGAGATATCTTCTTTGTCTCTAAGTTCTAATTTTTCCTCTATAAGAACTGCCCCATCGTTCTCAGTTACCATACTACAAAGAGTAATCATCTCTAAGCCTACAACTTCTCAGCATTCCTCTCTTCTCATACTCCTACATAAATTTCTAAATTTTTCAAATCATGGCCACAAGGAAGTACATTGATCTCACAGTGGAGGCCAAGGAAGAAGAGCTCGACTTAAACTTAAGTCTGGGCAAAGACAAGGGCAAAAGACCTTTTGAAGGGTCTCAAGAGAAGCATAAGGAGAAGAAAATGAAGAAGAACGAGGAAGCTGAGGAGACTAGCACGAGCCATACCTCAGAGGACAAAATCGCCTGTCTAGAGCAGGAGGTGAAAAATCTGAAAAAGATGATAGAAGACCTAGAGAAGTTAACTAAACGCAATAATGCGGCAATGACTTCAAGAATAGACAGGTTCTTCTATTGGTCTACCCAGTGCTTATGCAATCAACAACAAAGAAGTGTTGATTGTATGAATGAGATTTACACTACCCTCCGCGACATTGCTCTGTCTCTCGCTCCAAGGAATGGTCGAGGGGTGATGATACAATACAACCCTCCTAATCCGAGACCACCTCGCTTTTAGATTACTCATGCATGAGTAATTTTTTTTTTTGCAATGTAATCTTTCCGCTTTTAATGCCAGTGGTTTCTTTTATGGGATGGTACTAAAAAAAATAGTAATAATAAAATTAAGAAAGATAAAGGAAATCAGTCACACAAAATCAATCATGAATTCAACATATAAAGCCCCATACATACAATTTGATCCGACAGCAACGGAATCAAAACAAATAATAACCTTTTCTTTACCGAGTTCAAAAGTATAGCCATATCTGTCTAAAACTAAAACTAAAAACATAATTCATAAGAAAATACAAGTCTCGAAGGAAAAGGAAATAAAAACATCCTACAGGACCTTCAGTGGAGCCATCTCTCTATAGTTGTGCCCGGGTTCACCACGATAGAGGAGATCCCTCTAAGTTTACCTTACTCTGTAATCGGTAGGATACCTAATCCCAAAGCTCTGATACCAACTTGTCACGTCCTAAAATCTGAGCACGTGACCGGCACAGAAAGTGAATTTCATTTCACCTCCGTAAGCCTATTTTTCTCTTAAGCATCATACCATTCTTTTTCATGCAACCAAACCGAGTTCTCTATACGCACTACAATCATTCACATTACATCACTGAATGAACCTACCCGATTACAGAGATTTTTAGATTTATACAACTTAGAATAAAACTTAACTATTATACCTTTATTCTGAACAAATGAAAAGGTAATCATGGACTAAGGATCCATAATTCCTTGTACCGATATTTACCTTCAGCTGTCAACTCTGAAAAAATGTTAATAAGAGGGGTATGAGCAAACCACATGCCCAGTGAGCAGACAACACAACACTATGACAAAAAAAAATATCATGCATCATAATGATAATATAATTCATAATACTTCACAACAATATCCAAGTAAATCAAATACATTTCAGCATAATTCAAATAATTCACAACAGCAAACAGTGAAATCAATTTCACACATTTCCCGTACCAACCGGATCGTCCAGAATACCTCTGGATCGTTGCCCGCGGCCCCTGCCGCATCCACACTTATCGCTTCATGTATATTCTCCACCCTTATAGCTTCATGTAGATTTCTCCATGGGGTGCACCACCATGCCTTTCCTTTCTAGTCAAACACAATCACAATCACATCTAAGAACATCCTCAATCATAATCATGAGCCACATACTGATAAGTCCTAGAAAGTCACTAAATAATGTCACCATATTTGGGATTTTCGGTCCTCTTTTAGCCATGTTTGCTTTCCTTTTGCGCTTGTTATCTTTGTTTTCGTACAATTTCCGTGTGCTTGTTAGTGTTCGTATTTTCTTGTTTTTCTGCACCTTTTATTGCCTTTTTAATTTATTTTATTTATTGTTTTCTGTAGGTGCGTTTGTGGGGAGAAAACAAGAGAAAGCAAATTCCAGTGGCCTGGCGCCCAGGCGCCAGGCATGTGAAGAACCAGGGCTCTCTGCCCAGTTGGCGCCCAGGCGCCAGACGTGGCGCCCAGGCGCCCAACCCCTGAACTGGCCATTTGATGCTGCAGCCTTGGCGCCCAGGCGCCAGACTTCGGACCAGCAGCATAAATTCTCCTTTTTGAGCATTTTAACCTAATCTTGGACTTAGGAGATTTTGGGGAGCTTGGAGACGGCTAGGGTTTACTCTACAGAGCTGGTTAGGGGGGAGAAGGGCCTTCCTTCAATGGATTGGTCTTCCTTCCCCCATCTCTTCTCTTTTCTCTTCATTTTCTTCTCTTTTCATGTTTTATTTTCTTGTATTATGTAGTGGTAGGTAGTATGTAACTCAAGGGTTGTTATGAGCTCGATTTTAGACTAGGTTTTGTGTAATTTCTTGAACTCTTGTAGCTATTGTTTGGTTAATGCATGTTTACTTATTCCAATCTTAATGTTTTCCTTTAAATTGGCCACTTATTGGGATGATTTGTTGTTTTTACCAAACTTGGGAAGGGGAGGTGAAACCAAGACTAAAGGAATAAGTTGTATGAGTTCTTGAACCTTAAAGGAGAGGGGATTGATTTGCTAATATCATAGGAATATAGTTATTAGCCTCATATAGTCAAATTAGGGTTTGCTCATTTAATGTACTTGATTTTCACATAAGGAATTATGGAGAATTGGGTTTTATCTTAGTTGAGGTTTGGAAAAATCCTTCTAGGAATATTCGTGCCCTAGACTAGCATGTACAAGTGGTAAAAGCAAGAGTAAGAGGATGATAATGGAATCTATGAAGAATGATGGGCTTGGTGGTTGATGTAATTTAATTTCTTATGAGGTTTTATTATTGAATGATTCTTCTCAATTGCATTTCGTATTTTGTTGGAGTGGATTTACCGGATTGAATTGCTCTAAAAATGATTGATCACCACTTTTATGAGTTTGGGGGTTTTTATCTACGCTAGGGATAGCTAGGTATTAACTAGCCCATTGTAACTTCCACCATAAATCGGATTAATCTAGGGATGGATAATCTTATTTATGTGGTTTTTTATGAGTTCCTAAACTTAATCACCTACTTGAATGATTGGATTAAGGAATTAAACAATCATTGGGTATAGGTAAGTTTGTTTCTCCAAGGGATTGGGTTCAAACACTTGAGAGAGCTTAACCAACTCCAAAAGGATTTGTAATTTGATTGAATCAGTCTTTAACAACTCAAAGACTCATTTGTCTATGAATTAGTCGGATTAAGAATTAAATGAAGTCAATCCCATCAATCCTAGGTTACTGTCATTAGGAGTAGCTTAGTTTTAGGTTTTAGATAGAGTTTAGTTTATTTTGTAACATTAGATTTATATTTTCGTTCAATGATTCGTCTAGATAGCATTTAACTTTAGCTTCACGGGTACTTGGTACCTCAATCCTCGTGGGAACGATACTCTACTCACTCTGTATTACTTGTACGATTGGTGCACTTGCCAAATCGACTGACAAGTTTTTGACGCCGTTGCCGGGGATTGATGGTTGTGCCAATATTCAATGAAGCCGAAGTGGTGCTACTTTAGACACCTTTGTTGTACATTCTCTTGTGTCTTTGCAAATTTTCATTTCTTCTGGTGTTGTGTTTTATTTTTGTGGTCTTGTTCTTACGGTGTTCTTCTTTGGTTGTGCATGGAATCTGGTTTATCTTCCTTGCTGGAAAACGTTGAGGATGAGAACGGAGCACTGATGACCAAGGAAGGAGACATTATCTAGCGAAGGACACCGATAAAGTCTGGCTAAGGACTATAAACGTAGCGCTCTTGGGAGGCACCCCAAGTTTCTTGACCTTTCCATCATATTAATTTGTTCTTGGTTTTGTTCTGTAATTTTAATTTTGTGATTGTTGGTGTATAGTATAATTTTGGTTGATTGTTTTTGTGTTTGATTGTTGTGTTAGTTGATTTTGTTGTTTGATTTTGTTTAATGTTGAATTTGAATGTTTTTACTGTGTGTATGTGTTGTTTTGTGGTATTTTTACGAATCACAAACTTCAATTTTCGTGGGTCATCAAATTCTGAGGGCTGAATGTTGCTGCTGCAAAGAGTAATTCACTTCTGTCAAGGTGGCGCCCAGGCGCCATGAAGCTATGGGAGAATTTCTCTCTGTCTCGCTGGCGCCCAGGCACCAAATGTCACTTCATATAGGGTTTACGACGTTGGCGCCCAGGCGCCATCGTCGAATTTAACCCTCTGCAGAAAAATTTTCTGCATTTTCTCTTCTCCCAAACCCTAGCAGCCGCCTCCCTCACTTCTCCTCTCCTTCTCCGGCACCTTTTCCTCCCAAAACCTCCATTTTCACCGATTAGAAACCCCTCCTTCACCATCCTCTCCATTTTCGCACACATCCCTCCACTTTTCTACCATCTCCATCACTTTCTTATCACTTTTTCTTCTGTTCTTCATCTTCTTCGTGTTGGGGGCTGACTTTCGAAGCTTAGAGGTCCTCTTTCCCACTTTTCTGCAGATTTTGGTAAGTACCCTCTTCCCCACCTCAATTTTTCTTGAATTTTTGAAAAAAAAAAAAATATATATATATATATATATATATTTATATATTTATATTTTTCAGATTTGGGAATTTTTGGATTTAGGGTACTGTTTTGATTTATTTTGAAATTTCTGAAACTTGTAAAATTGGAATTTAGGTTTTTAGAATGTTTATTTTATTTTCTGAAATTTTATGAATTTTTTTTTAAATTTGGTTTTTATTATTTTTTTCAAAATTTTTCTTTTATTGAATAATCCAATTTTAGAGTTTTTGAAATTAAAAATTTTGCTTTTTGAATGTTTAGGGTTGTCTATTGCATAAATAATGTCTCACAAACGTTCAAGGAAGCAAAAGGAAGCCGAATCCTCCTCTAGTAGAGACTTTGATGCCTCTAGGTTTAGGAATTTTGAGTGTAAAATGAAATTTGATGAGCTTGAACCTAGAGAGTTTATTAAAGAGAGAGGGTTTTATCTGAGGGCCAACCAGTACCCTGAAATTCAAAATAGAATAAGAGAGTGGGGTTGGGAAACACTATGTAGGCCAGCTACGAGATACTACCCCGAGGTTGTAAAAGAATTCTATGCAAATGCATTTAGGGGGAACAATGATAGTGTTGCGGACAGACATACTTCTTTTGTTAGGGAGAAAACAATTTATTTTACTGCAAATAATATCAATAATATGTTTGGTCTGAGATATGGTCCTGAGGCTGATAATGAATATGCTGATTGGATGAGGTTTAGGTATATGAGATCAAACACACTTATTGATACTCTCTGTAAAGAGGGAGCGAGATGGGAGTTGGACGCTCAGGGGAAAGAAACACATTTTAAAAAATCTGATATGAAACAAATCCCCAAAGCGTGGTGCACTTTCGTCCAATCCAATCTCCTCCCCACTTCGAACAGTTCTGAAGTAACAATAGAAAGAGCGGTGGTCATCTATATGATTTTTACAGGAAGTGTCTTTAACGTTGGATCTCTGTTATCCCAAAATCTAGATAAATTAATTCAAAAACAAGGAAAAAGATTGGGATATCCTTGCCTAATTACTAACCTCTGTCAAAAGGATGAGGTGCCTATGCTTAATGATATTTTTCATAATCCCGAGGGCCCTATCACTGCACAAGTGATAGATTCTATGGCACCACGTGATGGAGCCCCCGCGGATCACTATCAGGCACCCATTCTGATTCCTCAGGCACCATCCAGACCACGCGCTGCACCTGTACCTCAGGGACCTCATATGTCGCAGCGGATTATTGATATTGAAAACTCCCTAAATGATTTGAGAGCGTCCCACGATGCTTTTGTTGCTTCCCATAATGCATTTGTAGGAACACAGAATGAGCACAATAGGGGTGTAACTCAGGCTCTGTATGCCATGGCTAGACATTGGGGAGTGAGCACAGAGGGTTGGGCCTTGCAGGATCCTTCTTATGATCCAACAGACGACATCAATTTTGATCCTGCAGTCAACAGTGGAGTAGCTGGCGGAGATGAAGAGATGGGCGAAGAAGAAGACGACGCTGATGACACGGATTAAGGCGTTGTGATTCACTGTTTTATTGTCTTTATTTCTTTGTTTATTGATTCTTGTACTGTGCTTCTCATTTGAGAACTTTATGTTTTGTTATTTTTATGTCTTTATTGGATTTTGTTGATGTTTCTATTTTTGTGATGGAATGGTTAAGACTCTTGTTATTGTCATTTTGCTATTTTGATTCTTGTTTAGTAATCGTTGTGTATTTTAATTCTGTTGTTGTTGTTGTTGATGGTTTGTTTTTAGCATTCATTGCCTTTCCGTCCCCTTTTGTTGATTGTCCCCTTTTGGATGCTCAAACCTTATATGTGTGCTTGGTTTGACATTGAGGACAATGTCTGGTTTAGGTTTGGGGGAGTTGGTTGTTGTTTAATAAGAATGCAATTCCTTTTGTGAACCATCGCGCTTTAGGATTTTTCTTGATATTTTGGAAACTGTCGAACAGGTTTTATGTTATGACAACGTTAATTGAATTCATGCCGTCATTTTATTTAAAATTGAGCTAAGTTATGGATTTTTAGAATTTATTCATTAAATTGAGAATTTTCAAAAATTCTTAAATAAAAGTTGTAGGTGTTTTTAATTTTCTTTAAATACTCCTCAAATTTTTAAAATTTTTTATTCTTATTTGTGATGTATATTTGCTCAATAAGGGAAATTAAAAAAAAACAAACAAAAAAACAAAAAAACAAAAAAAAATAAATAAATAAATAGAATGAGTGTGATTTAAGTTGAGGAAGTGTAGTGTGGTTTAGGCGCACAATACTTTCTCCAACCAATGAATCATATCTTAACAAATAAAGGCGACAGACAAGGCATTGTTGTGTGGATTAGGCGCACTGATAATTCTTTGTTTCCTTAGCCTATTAGCGGATATTACTTAGATTGAGGGGAAGATGTGTGGTTAGGCGCACGGTCTTCACTTCAATCATAAATAAATTGGAATTCCCTTTGCTAAAATACACTTTGATAGAGCTGAGAAAAATCTCACAATAAGGTAAATTCTTTTAAACTTTTGAAGTAGTAATTAGAGAAAATTAAGGGCATTTATGATTTTAATTTTAATGTTAATGAAAATTTTCAATTTACCTATCAATTCAAGAAATTCATTGCTTACCTTTGCTTTATTTAGATGAATGCATGAATTTAACTTGCTTGCTCATAATCTTTCAAGTTGTTCAACACTTCCTCTTTATCAAGAAATATCCTCTTGTTATGTTTGTTCAGTGTGTTTGGTTGGGTTAAGTAGTAGTTTGCTTGAGAACAAGCAAAGATCTAGGTTTGGGGGAGTTGATAAGTCCTAGAAAGTCACTAAATAATGTCACCATATTTGGGATTTTCGGTCCTCTTTTAGCCTTGTTTGCTTTCCTTTTGCGCTTGTTATCTTTGTTTTCGTACAATTTCCGTGTGCTTGTTAGTGTTCATATTTTCTTGTTTTTCTGCACCTTTTATTGCCTTTTTAATTTATTTTATTTATTGTTTTCTGTAGGTGCGTTTGTGGGGAGAAAACAAGAGAAAGCAAATTCCAGTGGCCTGGCGCCCAGGCGCCAGACGTGGCGCCCAGGCGCCAGGCATGTGAAGAACCAGGGCTCTCTGCCCAGTTGGCACCCAGGCGCCAGACGTGGCGCCCAGGCGCCCAACCCCTGAACTGGCCATTTGATGCTGCAGCCTTGGCGCCCAGGCGCCAGACTTCGGACCAGCAGCATAAATTCTCCTTTTTGAGCATTTTAACCTAATCTTGGACTTGGGAGATTTTGGGGAGCTTAGAGGCGGCTAGGGTTTACTCTACAGAGCTGGTTAGGGGGGAGAAGGGCCTTCCTTCAATGGATTGGTCTTCCTTCCCCCATCTCTTCTCTTTTCTCTTCATTTTCTTCTCTTTTCATGTTTTATTTTCTTGTATTATGTAGTGGTAGGTAGTATGTAACTCAAGGGTTGTTATGAGCTCGATTTTAGACTAGGTTTTGTGTAATTTCTTGAACTCTTGTAGCTATTGTTTGGTTAATGCATGTTTACTTATTCCAATCTTAATGCTTTCCTTTAAATTGGCCACTTATTGGGATGATTTGTTGTTTTTACCAAACTTGGGAAGGGGAGGTGAAAACAAGACTAAAGGAATAAGTTGTATGAGTTCTTGAACCTTAAAGGAGAGGGGATTGATTTGCTAATATCATAGGAATATAGTTATTAGCCTCATATAGTCAAATTAGGGTTTGCTCATTTAATGTACTTGATTTTCACATAAGGAATTATGGAGAATTGGGTTTTATCTTAGTTGAGGTTTGGGAAAATCCTTCTAGGAATATTCGTGCCCTAGACTAGCATGTACAAGTGGTAAAAGCAAGAGTAAGAGAATGATAATGGAATCTATGAAGAATGATGGGCTTGGTGGTTGATGTAATTTAATTTCTTATGAGGTTTTATTATTGAATGATTCTTCTCAATTGCATTTCGTATTTTGTTGGAGTGGATTTACCGGATTGAATTGCTCTAAAAATGATTGATCACCACTTTTATGAGTTTGGGGGTTTTTATCTACGCTAGGGATAGCTAGGTATTAACTAGCCCATTGTAACTTCCACCATAAATCGGATTAATCTAGGGATGGATAATCTTATTTATGTGGTTTTTTATGAGTTCCTAAACTTAATCACCTACTTGAATGATTGGATTAAGGAATTAAACAATCATTGGGTATAGGTAAGTTTGTTTCTCCAAGGGATTGGGTTCAAACACTTGAGAGAGCTTAACCAACTCCAAAAGGATTTGTAATTTGATTGAATCAGTCTTTAACAACTCAAAGACTCATTTGTCTATGAATTAGTCGGATTAAGAATTAAATGAAGTCAATCCCATCAATCCTAGGTTACTGTCATTAGGAGTAGCTTAGTTTTAGGTTTTAGATAGAGTTTAGTTTATTTTGTAACATTAGATTTATATTTTCGTTCAATGATTCGTCTAGATAGCATTTAACTTTAGCTTCACGGGTACTTGGTACCTCAATCCTCGTGGGAACGATACTCTACTCACTCTGTATTACTTGTACGATTGGTGCACTTGCCAAATCGACCAACACATACACAACTCAGTTATTTACAATTCAAGTCACAACATAATCAATATGGTTCCAGCAACATAGCATGTATACAACATAATAACTCATAATATAGAACAATTGTTCAACAATAACATACTTCAACTATCCGTATATGAATGAACCCAACAATCAGAGTATGACACATTTCAACTCAGTTCATATGTCATTCACAATCTATCATATTACCTCCATTCATGAGAAAATAAGAAAATATAATTATATACATCACCAGGCAAGTTTCACAATTGTTTATGCCTCATTGTCCCACATCATCCACTTCAAACTTGGATATACAACATATTTTCACTATGATGCAAAAAGTTAATAACAAAGATATTTAATCATAGCAATTATTAACCCACTTACCTGGATTTCACGCTCTCGCCACTCCCACCTTGCACTTTGACAATTCCTATTGTAACCAGATAAAAACCATCAGGGTTACGAAATAGAGAAATTTCCTACCACTACTCTCGACCTTCATCCACTTCTCAAATCATAACTCCTAACTGGTAATGAATATCCAGATGAAACTTATACCATTGGAAATTAGACTCAAAGAGCTTTTCAACGATATTTTAAAAAAAAAAAATTGATGCTACAGTAACGGTCAACGCAGCTACAGTAACGTTGACCGAGTCAATGCTACAGTAACGTTAACAGAGACAACGCTACAGTAACGAGAAAATCTGGAAAAATTTTCTCGGTGACCAGTAATTTCTTGGGAAAATTTTCGATGTTCTTCGTGTTATTCATCCAAAAATCCTAAAATCATATCTAAAACAACATTTCTTTTGATTTCTTCCATGGGTTTTTATCCTTAATGTCTAAGGAGTGTTTTAACACCAAAACCCCCAATTTCTACCAACAATCCAAGCTCAAATCTCAAATTTTCATCAAGAACACTAACTTTTTTTCAAATATCCAAATTCTACGAATTTCTCCTAGTTTTCTCCAAATTTCTTGTTCTAATAACATCATAAACCACCTAGAAATGTTTTAGATTAACATCCACACTTAAATTCATCCATTAAAATATTCTACAAAAATTTTGCAAAATGATAACCAAGGATTTGGTCTTGTAATAAGAGGAAGAAGAAGAAGAAAATCAACTTACTAATCATCCTAACTTTCATAGCTTCCTTCCCCGTGCAAAAATTACATGAATGGTTGATGAAGAAATTCTCTTGGATGTAATCGAGAGAGAAAGTGAGAAGCTACGGAAGAAATGAGAGAAATGAGAGAAAGAAAAGAAAATGTATACGCGTGGGCCCCACCAATTTCTTTTTCGATAAAATCGCTCATAACCACCTTAGCTTATAAGATTTGTTCACTTTAATCCCTCTCGATGTCTCAAATACCACTTTAACCTCGAATCCATCATCTTTTCGGTACCGGACTCATAATTCATTCTCATAAGCTCTATTATTCTTCTCGGGTTCCTACTTGGTCATTTCTCAAAAGTACTCCATATTTTCTTTTCTTTTCACTTTAGCCCTTGAGAATTTGTAAAAATTTTCCAAATTAAAAATTAAAATTTCTATTTCCAAATTTCCTTCACTAAGTCAAAAGAACATTTCTCATGTAATTAAATTTTTTAATAAACTTCAAATAGATTTTAAATATTCATGTAAATTCTTGGGATATTACAACTTGAAAACTGAAAGTCGATTGGTATTATCAGACAACAGACTGCTTTAGACCTTTGGTAAGTATTTTGGTCATATCTCTTGAACAGTAATGAATTTATGAATGAAACTTATTTTATTTGAAAACAGAATCAAAGAGCTTTCCGATGATATATCATTTGCTTAAACATGGTTCAAATGAGAAAGTTAAGAATTTTTAAAGTAAACCATAAAGCTGTAAGTCGACTGGAAGCTTTTCAGAGAGCAAGAAGTCGACTGCTTACTAGAAACTAGTCGACTGATTGCCTAGAAAGTATTTATAATAGTCATATTTGAGTCGATGGTTGATCGGTAAGCTTGAGCAGTACATGTCAAAACATTTTTTTTTAAAGTGAATAACGGCTCTTTTTTATCTCTAATTGCTATATTTCAAGGAGCCTTATATATATGACCTCAAAAACACATTTTTATGATACACTCAAGTGTTATAATGTAATTTTTCATTTGTTTTATCATCTTTAAGAGAGATACAAATATTATTGAGCCAATACTTGCATAATCTCTATCATTTGAATTCTTAGAGCTTCATCTTGTATATATCCTAGAAAGAGCTTGTTTGAGCAATTTTTTTCTTCTAAAAGCTTTGTAAGACAAGGGTAGTCTATCCCTTGAGAGAAAAACCAAGAATGAGGAATCTCTTGGAGTGATTTATTCTAGGAAGAGAGAAGTGCTCTTTTTAGAGAGAGAAACAACTCTAGCTTGAGTTAGGAACTGTAGAGGCTCACAAGTACCCGATTAAACTTGTGGTATTATTGGAAAATCTGAAGAGGAAGATTTTGGGACTGGATGTAGGCTTGAAATTGAAGTCGAACCAGGATAAATCTTTGCGTTTGCTTTCTCTATCCCTACATTCTTTACATTTCAAGTTGATTATTTGATACTCTGTTTTTAATTTGATTTTTGCCTTAAGTATTGATCAATTATTACTTAATTTACTTCCTTAAATCTATTTTAAGTACACTAATTCTTGTTTACTTTATCTTCCTTTAAAGTCACCATAATTACAAGTGTTTGGAAAAAGAAGTTTTTTATAACACTCAATTCATTCATCCCTCTTGGGTGTAGTTGCCTTTTCTAACAAAGAGGGGCCAATGAAACCTAAGTCTACTAATCCGCATGAGTTTAGGAAGTGATTAAAGAAGTTAATTTTAGTTAAATAAAAGGGACCAATTGCATTTATTACGGACAAGCATGCATTTCCTTCTTCGTTTTTGAAAATGTATATTTCATTAAGCTTTTTAATTCGGACACTCAACTATTTGACTTTTGATTTCTAATAAAGTTTTAGAGTCTCTAATAAGAAGTATGTGAACCTTGATGGTGGGTTTGTTAATGGAGAACATATTTTCTCCTGTTCCAATCATCACAGTCTTCAAATTCAAAATTGATAATATTTTGAACATTTTTTTCTTTTTTTATTTCATTTTTTTTATAAAAAATCCCGAATCGTTGATCATCATGATCGATGATCCAAATCAGAATAGGAGGCTTTTGTTGGAAGCTCCTATTTCCTTGGGAACGAGAGTAGATAGCTCCATTGTCAATGATAGATATCGTCGTCTCATATGTTCATAAGTGTAATGAAGGCACAACAAAAATCAAAGACCCATTTTTAGATCAAATAATGATTCGACTCATTCATTGTATTTGACACCATAATAAGAACATTTTGAACTTTTATTATTTTTTTTATTTGTCAATATGTTTTTAATTTATTAGATCAATTGGGATAAAAAAATGATTAAACTGATTTAAATCCCTACTAATATTACACACTTAAAACTTTATCACTCATAATTTGTTCTAATTTGTTCAAATTTTTACTTAGTTTAGTAAAGACTAAAGATATTATAGTAAGTTTTAAAAAATAAAGTATTAGTTCAGAAAAAGATAGATTTTTTAAGACCATAGAAAATTTGAGTTATTATTATTTTGTTCTTCACTAATTAAATATTTTCAAAAATTTTTATAATAATGTTTCTTCTTATCATTACAAAGTATTTTTTTTATTATCATGTTTTAAGTCTTATTTTTTAAAAATTATATATTAATTGATTATTTTTAATATAATATTATATTTATTTGTAGTTTATATAAAAATAGATATTTTTTAAATATTATATTTCTTTTGAAGATAAAATATTTTGATTTAATTTATTTTATCTATTAACTTATTTTAAGTAAGATTTTAATTTTAACAACTTTGATAACAAAAACATTTTGGATTGCCAAAATTAACTAGTACTTTTGAGGAACAACTCCCTAGTTTTATATTTATAAATTCATTGAACTCTTAAGAACTCACATTGAATAGCATTATTTCACACTTGTTAAATTGTACAATTATAAAATAACTGTGAGAATAGCACCACTAATAATTAAGCGCCAATTTACTTCAGTTTTGTCCATTCACAGAGCTATTAGTAGGCCATGCTTCATTACTTGCATTCTAGCAATAGGGCTATTGTGGCTAAGGTTTTAAGTTCCAATCCCACAATAAATTTTAAGACAAGACAATTAAGTTGAGTGAGTGGGTGAGGGACAGCTAGTGGCCCTCCAAAGGCTGTGTGAATATAACAAATAGTGAAGACACCAAGCAGACAATCCAGAAAAATAGCTTTGTCTGGTCTCCCACTTTTTTCTCTACAAATCCACTTTTAGCTTCTCTCTCTGGCGCTTTGCATAGAGATTCCCTGTTACCTTCTGATAGCTACTTTTTTTTGTTTGGTTGAAAAGGTAGATAACATTAAAAGATAACAGAGTACTGATACTTGTTAAACGAGGCTTCGTCCACAACGACAAACAATCTCCACTTCACTAAAAATAGTGGGGTTCACAGCTGTTTTTGGGGGAAAAAACCTAATGAAAGAAAAAATGGCAACATGAGATATCTAGCTAGCTAGGCCGAGTCTTTCTTATTATCTACTTGGTGATCCCACTATCTCTCTCTCTCTCTCTCCCCCTTGTGGGATGTGAAACCAACTTACTACCTTCAAAATTCTACGTTGTTAGATGCCAAAAATCACATCCCTACACAATAAGGGTTGTTGATGTCGATGTAAATCCACTGCAATTAGTGTTTTCCATAACACTCGTCTCAAAGCCCCAGCAAAATGTAGTAAACTAGCGTAATAGGAAGAGCAATTAGCATCCCAAATATCACTCTGCACCAAAATGAACATTTTAAGAATTCAGTAAATGTTCTATATGGCATAGCAGAAACTAACAAATAATGAAGGGATTAAAGTTGGAAAGTTATTCAAACCCGGTGCTTAGTATGTCAGGATGAACGTTGTATTCCTTGGCAAACACAAAGGGAACAATCCCTTGAGGAAGAGCAGCCTGAAAAGTGAAAAAACAAGGACTTGGTTAGCAATGGAACTTGTTGGACAAGAAGTACAGACTCATTGGCAGGTGTCTTTGGAGCATAGTTTTACCTGGACAATGGCAATATGCAGTAGAACTCCTTTTAGTCCAACTACGACAGAAGCAGCGACCATGACAGCAGGGCCTATAAGGAAACGGACAGCCATAGCGAAAGCAGCCACGGTATTTCCACATGCAATGATCCTTGGCTGTAACGCCATGAACAGTCCTGCAACCCATCCAAACAGTAAGTGTTGATATAATTTCTAAAGGCTAACATACAACAGAAAATGAAGCAGTCTTAAACAACGTACCAAGGCTAAACATGGCCATTCCAAGGCCTGCATCGGATAATATTGAAATTGAACGAGCCACGATTGCAGGCATAGCAACATTCCACCTACAACATTAAACTCACAAAAGATAAGAATAACAACAAGACAGAGACTAAAAGAAGTAGGTGATTTATTGAAAAGGTAGCAGCATACATACTTGAATGAAATCAAAGACCAGGTCAGACCAAAAAGGCTGGAGTAAGTGTTGGGATTCCTAATCAGCTTTCTCCACACCATTATCAAAATGAGTCTGGTCATTACACTAGCGGGAGGCATGGACGCCGGTTGAGCTCTAGTCTTGGGGTGGAGCTCTGTTGTGGAGCTTGAGCCAAGCTTAGACAGCACGGGACCCTCCTTGTCATACCCATTTGTCACAGCCCTGTTTCCGAAGCTAAACTTATCGCGACCATATTCATCATTATCTGAGGGGAAATAAGGGACCCCCAGTTAGAACACGACCAAAATGACTTGACATTTATGATAAAGTGACATTATTGTCTGCCAGGCCGACTAGCAGATACAACGGAATTTTGAAAGTTCAACAAAGAAAATAGCATTCAAAGTTCATATCTAACAAGAGATGTGAATTGGAAAGACAATACAAACAAAATTTAACAAACCCCACTTCACCAGCAATATATAAAGGAACTTTAGTGCCAACTAGAAGCAACAGTGGAAGCAGACAAATAAAGTACCAGACTTGCATAGAAACCAGAAAAGGCCAAGAATGATACAAATGCAAATCATACCAGTATAATTTATATTTGAGGCATCAACATTCAACGACAATAACCAAACTAATTGACCAATAGAGTCAAAGCTTAGAGGTTGCCAAACCTTTCTGGTGAGCTACCCCACCGAGCTCGTTGCTGTACTCTCCACCACCTCTAAACACATGAATTCCACCTTCGGACACCGGAGAAGCACTGGAACTCCATACAAACATGTGGAAGTCCTTTCCGCCATCACCTCCGTTCGCCTTCTTCCCTGCCATTGCACCAGTCACCGGCGAGAATATTTCGGCATTCGGTGGCGCTGCATACCCACTTCCCTGCGAATGCACCCAATTTGCTCTAGATGGGTTACCACCGTACACATCAACTCCACTCTCCTCATGAAAACCCAAGCTTCCGAAATTGGATTGCCTGGGGCTCATACTGCTCGCGTTTTTCCCGTTCACCATGGAATAAAAATCAGTATGGTTGAAGCTCGAGCCCCTCGGCGTTGGGTTCCTCGAAGATTGAAGGGAATAAATCTCAGCATTGGTCAAGTTTGAGGGCCGAGGAGTCAACGAAACACCAGAGTTAGGGCCATGAGAGCGACGAGAGAATATTTCAGAACGCGAACTCGTGGATTTTCTAACGGTCACATGGAGCTTCCCGTCTTCACCAACTTCAGCCTCAGTCTGCAACGGCTCTTTCCCATCCAGAGAGAGAATATCAGAGTCAACTTTGAAAGATATTATCGAGCCAGCAGTGTCTGGGAATTGCTCAACGATGAGAAGCCGAGCTCCTCTGTATTCGAACAAGAATAGCATCAAGGTGTACCATATGATGCATTGAAGAACGACGATTTGAACCATAAGACTGCCTGAGAAGTCTCCGTACATGCCCTTTAGCAATGGAATACCCATGACGAGGGTATTTGGGAGGGTCGAGAGAGAGAAAAGGGTAATGGACCACTCGAGGGATCCTCTTGAGCTGACGCTCGACCATATTGCTAAGATCACCAAGACGATGACTTTCTGAAGTGTGTCCGCCGCTATGAATCTGAAGTTCATGGCATAGGGGTCGTTCGTGGAGATGAAGTGGAAGGAGAGCAAAGGAACTGCGAACAGAGCAACAAAGCGGTTGATGCCAGAGCACTGATCAGGGCTAAAGATTTTCCACCATTTCACTGAGCCATAAGCTAAGATCATGGCCACGTAAAGGGGAACGACGGCCGTAAGAACATGGTATAAGTCTGAAAGAGTTATCATTTTTTAAAAAAAAATTAAAAAAATATATTCTGATCTTCTTCCTCTTCTTAGAAGCGAAAGAGAAAGTTATCAGAAGAAGGAAATATCAAAACTGGTAATTGATTCCCGACGATAAAAGGAAGAGAAAGAGAGAACCGTAATGAAGGGAAGTGAAGGGCTTTTATTTATAGCATTTTAATGGCAGACAAGGAATTAAAAGCTTCGTCCTTTTGAGTCGCCTTTTATAAGTCTTTTCTGGGTTCTGCAGAGACAGAAAAAACCTCCTCACACTTTCTCCAATTATTTTTATCACTGCTTAAGAGAGAGAAAGAGAGAGAGAGAGAGAGAACTTTCTCAATAGGCGAAAGAGCAATTCCGTGAGAGGGAATGGACGAAACACAGCATCACTGATAAAGGAGAAAAATTAAGAGAAAAATGGAAAAGCCAGATCAGCTTCTCAAGATTCTCCCCCTTTCTGCAGTTTATTCATTGTCACATGGCACATGAGAATATGAGATCGAACAATAAAAAGCCCAAAAAAAAATTATTTCCCATATTTTGTCTTTCCACATTGTGATAATTTCTTTGATTTTCCATTCTTTAATTTTCAAGAGAGTTCTCCTATATATATTTTTGTTCGTCCTGCCAGCAAGTCAAGGTTTTGGTGGAGACTTTAGACTTTGGCGCTAAATATCTTTAAATAGCCTCCAACTTGTTCGTTTTTATTCAGAAGAATGAAGAAATGCATGGGGAAGTTCTTTCTTATAATTGGAGAGACATTATTAGCTGTGTGATTAATGATGTGACGTAAAACATTTGGTATCAGAGCATATTATTTTGATATTGAGACTTGAGACCCACCTTGATGCGGCACATAATTCATCCACATACACCAAATAAATTTAAACTTCTGCACCCACCAATCCCATTTCCAAGACAAACATACACATTATTTGGTCACCTTTTAAATATATAATAATCAAAATGCTTTTGCATCCAAGTTTAGTATTCTAATTTTATTTTCATAGACAAAATTTCTGATATTACCTTATATGTATATCAATGAAAGGTATTGAATGCTAGTGAAGTTGCAGAATCAATAATGCTCGAAAATAAATGAATTCTGACAATATATAACCCAGTCCATCTTTCAATTTCATTATTTATCACTTGCTCACCATGCACAAATATTTACATATTATGACTTTTTCACTGCTGGGTAAAAATTAAAATTTTAAATCCCTTATCAGTCTTATTTTCATTTTAATTTATTTCAGTATATCAATTTTGATTATGAAAGTATGTGATATAGATGCACGTAGGGGGATTTATGTGCATCTTAATCCTACAGCACAATATTATTTGGGTAATATTCATGAATGAGGGTCTTCATTTACACTCTTTAAAGTTGGTAAAATAGAAGAGGGGGTGAAGCCAGAAAAGAGTAGTGCGAGAGTTGTGCAATGTACATGCACTGAAGGATAACTTATGTTCGTCTTTCAAAAGACAACTTACGTGCATCTACAACACATTATTCTGTTGCAAAAACTGATATATTGCAATAAATTAAAATAAAAATCAGACATGTAAGAGATTTAAAATTTTAATTGGTACCCGGTAATAAAAAGGTCTGCGAATTAGGGTGTTAAGATGGTGAAATTTGCCGGGGGAAAGGCGTCAGAGAGAATCATGGCTGTAATATACACTACTCGTGGCCCAAGAAAGATTATAAGATGAAAGATACAAAGCAGTCTGGGAAAAAACACATAGAGACAAGGCAAAAGCAGTAAGAAAAAATGAGAATGAAAGAAAAGAAAGAGAAATAAGGAGGAGAGAAATGACGGAGAGGGAAGAATCCAAGAAGAGACAATCACAAGAACAGCAAAAAGACCATGAAAAGCAGAAGTTAGGCCGAAGCACCAGAAAGCCCTTCTATGCTCGAATGACTCTGGCTTCCCCATGCGAATCTCACACTCACACCCACAACACAAATTTGATATTAGGTAAAAGCACATTTTTTGTTCAAATGTTTTATTTTTGTATTAATTTTGTTTCACATATATATTTTTTTTTCAATTTTGTCTATAAGAATAATATCGTTAATATAATTGATTAAAAAATATTAATGTGGACTTCTTTATGTGATCTGTCTACTGATAACGTATCATACTAATTGATTTTAATTTTAATTTTGTTAAAAAAATTGACTAGGCTTTAATTTTGTCCTAAATAATACTTTTATCATTTCTCTCATTCATGCGAAATTAACAATTAAATGTTTGATTTGTTATATTGAAAAGTCTACATGATATTTGGAAGAAGTTATATGACACTTAAAATAATCTACATTAATATTTTTTGTCAAATTTATTAACAATATTAACCTAGAAAGAAAATTGAAACAAAAATAAATATGTAACTTATAGAATGAAATTGACACAAATAATATTAAAGAAAAAATTAAAATTCAAAGTATACGTGAAAAACAAAAAAAATATTTTTGTCTTGATATTTTTATACTCTTATAAGTTACAATTTTGTTTCATTCAAACTCAAGCAAATATGAAAAATAAGAAATACCAAAAGAAGATAGCCCACCGGCCCACCCTAATACTGGGCAATTTATCTCTTCTTCTTCTTCAATAATGTCTGTTAAGCTCAAGCCCAACCTACGTACCATTTCAGTGCTTTTTGTGATCCAAGTTCTTTTAAAATGAAGCCCCTTAGCTTCAACATTCCGCTCTTCTACTGCTCAAATCTTTCCTATTTCTAATTGCTTTCTCGCAATAATATGGATTAGTAGTACATTCAAATTACAGATTTGGTGAATCTGTTGCAAGGAGGAAAACTTTTTTTTTTAAAAAAAATAAACAGAGGATCTGTTTAAATTCATTTGTATTTTAATTATTTGATTTTCTCTTTGTTATTATTAGTATTTTAAAAATCAGATTGATCATTGAACTAGAGAAATAAGTGATTTGTGATTTAATGATTAAACCGTAGTTGAATCGGATGAATTAAAATATTATAAAAAAATATTGTTAAATATATTTTATATATTTATAGCATAATTTTTTATAATTAAATTAAAAAATTTCAATAATAAAAATATAAATAATTTATTTTTAAACAATTTATAGTTGTTTTTAATTATATATGATATTGTACTTGCTAATTTTTTTTCAATTTTTGTATTATTTAATTTGTTTCACTAAATATTAATATAATGTATTTACTCATTGACCATTTTGGTTGCAATATATAAAACATTTTGACATATAATGTTGAATTAATTCGATGGCACATACGGCAAGCAACATCTCTGGCTTCCTTTGCAACGCAGGTTCAAATATGAGATTGCTCCATGATCCAACTCCAACCAATCCTGTCACATCCCAAAAATTGAACATGTAAAAAGATACTACTCATTAAATAAAATTCTCACACATACATCATTTACATATATTCTGTAAGGTTTTACATTCAACCTTAATCATTCATTCCACACTACAGAATTATATTCATCTGATAAGCAAATATAGACATACATAGTCTGATATTTCTATCTCATCGCAAGCCTAGGAGACCTATAGAAAGTACAGAGCGTTTCTAGTATCCACATTAATAAGTACTGGTATCCCACCAGACAGAAATAGAGAATAATCCCAAGGAACTTCTAATCTTCAAACGGATTCTCTTCTTCTTTGTTTTCTGTATCTGAAAAAATAATCATAGGGAGTGTGAGTTTATTTAAAAACTCAGTAAGTAAATAACTATACTATATAAAATATCAAAAGTACAAATACCACATTTACTCATATAATTAATTGTCTTATACATCGAGTAGTATGGGACTTTAACCCTTTCAAACTCATGAATAAGATTTCATAGATATACACCGAGTAGTATGGGACTATAACCCTTTCAAACTCGTGAATAAGATTTCTTAGATATACGCCGAGTAGTATGGGACTCTAACCCCTTCAACTCGGGTATAGGTTTCATAGATATGCACTGAGTAGTATGGGACTTTAACCCTTTCAAACTCATGTATTAGATCCCGTAGATCTTTACTCATTAATAAGATAGAGAGAATTTATCACATAGTACAATTGCTATGAAATAAAATAATTTCTACATACTCTTATTTCTACCAATCATCTTATACTCCCATATGAAAAATTGATTGCTTATTATCCCAATAATATTGTAAATGGGACTTATATTGTACTTTGACTAGTAATATCAAATTAGCTTAGTAAGGTTATTCACTCACCTTGATGTTTGTCCAAGTTTACGTTGTTCCACACTAGAATTTGTGTAGAAAAATTTCCTAGTAAAATATATTACAAGGAAACATAAGAAAGGAAACAAAATCACGAAAATACGCAAAATTTTCTGATTGCTACAATGACGGTTTGCTACAGTAACGGTTCGCTACAGTGTCGGTTCGCTACAGTAACGTTGACTGCTACAGTACCGTTGACTGCCGACACTACAGTACTGCTACAGTACTCGAAGAAAATTTTCCAGAATTTTTCCGAAATCTCTGGTCGCTACAGTAACACGAATTTTTACAGAAAAATCTTTCAAAATTTCATCCTTTCCTTTCTTGTTTCAAAACCAGAATTTCAACTCTTTTAACCGATTATAACTCAAATATAACTTCTAAAACTACTAAGATTCATGAATTATCATCAAAATCTTCAAGAACAAAACCTCCTCTGATCTTCTACATAAACTGAAATTTAAGGAAAATAATGAGATTAAAGCTTACCTTTAATCCTTACAAAGCTTTTGAACCGAACAGATAATCAAAATTCTGAAGATCAAGGAAAGGATTTGAGAAGAGGGTGATGAAACGAGAGAAAGTGAATTTACTATTTACTTCAGCTGCTTCGATTGTGAGAAAAAAATAAGGGAGGTACTATTGAAACTTTATATTAAATATTTCTAATGGGTTATTCAATAACTCATGGGTATCCATAACCCAACATCCAAACCCATCCAGTCAATTTACAATAAATGGACTAATTGACCATTCTGAAACCACTTTTCCATGAATTTCACCATTCTTAGAATATATCCCACATTGTGCAAATATTTAGTCCAGTCATTTAACTCAATTTTCATAAATAATATTCAAAGAGAACAATTAAATATGAAAATTAAATATGACCAAAATAAATAACTAAAGTAACGTTGTAAAATTCTAAAATACTCTTAAGCGAATTATATTCTGAAATTAACGGGGTATTACAAATCCGATTTCGTATGAACCAATCGGCCAAACTCAATTATTGACCAAATTTGTATGGTTCCTTGGATCACCAGTTATGAGTGTCTTTTGGATCAGACCATGGCCTGGTCCAGTAATGAAAACATATATTATTATACAATTGTCACGATTCACTATCTGGGCTTGTGATCAGCACAATGACACTACTACTTGTCACTGTAAGCAAGGACAGATCTAGGTGTATGGGAGTGGGGGCAATTGCCCCCACAAGAATTTTTTTTATTTTTAATTAATATATGCAATTGCCCCCACTAACTAAGTATTCTAATAATTAACAAGTAAACTAAAAAATTCTTGCCCCCAGTGGCAAAACATCCTAGATCCGTCCCTGACTGTAAGCCTCTTATTTTACTACTATTTTCTTATTATTCACTTATGCGGAAGCATATAAATTTCTGTTTATTATTATTATATTTATTAAATCATTAGTAACCACATGTTTCTTACTAACATACAATGTCAAGCAGATGTATCTGGTGTCCTTGCTGTTTATGGTAGTATTTTACAATTTATCATACAACATTAATTCAAAAAGAGTTCACTAAATCATTCATTCATCTATGTCATAAATTTGATATTTAGCTTAACTCAATTATCATCGCAATTGATGAATATGAATAATGCCATAATAATAATAATTAAACAAATTTATGCCAATTCCAATACTTATACTCATTTGGAATTCCAATAAAAATCGCCTATCCCAATTCTAAGTGTCATAATGATTACAGAACACCTAATAAACTCTAAGGAATCAACGAACCTTCCGGAAAATGAAAGATTCACGATAAAAACTCTCCATTACTTCTATTGTATGAAAAAAAAAATCGAGAGTGTAAATAAACTTAGTGAATGTACGATAACTCAGTTTTTAAATCAAAATTATATATCAATCATAAACAAATCTGAATCTCAACCAAAAGTATAGTAGGAAACTTACCAGATCAGTTTAACACATAATATCACATAATTACAATCCACATAGGGTATGATACTCGACACAAGGCGTGGTGACCCCAAGAGTATCGCTCAACCTCTGGTCCCACTCGCTCTCAGTGATGCATAGCCTAACCATCTCACCAGTAAGGAGCCTTACGGGTTCAGCAATGCCACCTGGGCTTTCATCAACCCACAAATGACTCCCAAGAATTTTCAAATTACTTGCACACAAATGGAGGGATACCAGTCTACTTTCACAATCAAAGTCATAAAGGCACACACAATTATGCACCAATACATTCTCATGATTCATTATACATTATCAATTCACAGATTGTGATATCACCTTGTTAACTTACGACATAGATGTAACGTTTTCTTTTTTATTTAATTATCATTAAATTATCATTACAATTGTTATTCCAACTCCCATTCCTTAATCAATAACTTCTGGAAATTCTTTCGGCACCAATCCATGATTAGTTGTACTATGATTAAATCAACAAGGTGTCATTCAGTCCAATGCCTGACTGCTAGCCACGAATGTGAATTCGAACAACTATAATGTGATGTTTTTAATTTACGTAGGTTATATTAGGCATCTTATTCAAATTAGCATTTTAATTTCAAAACCTAAATTTTTAATATAAGCTGTCAAGATTTTAGGTTTAGGAATTCGTACCTTGCTTTAGGAATTTTGTTTTGGTTGTTTTTTTTTTTTGAATCTATGTAGGAAGGAATTTTGAATTTTGGTGCTGCTGTGGATGCCTAAGAGGTGCTACAAGTTGTGTACATGTTTAACATGATCTTAAGGTCATTGATGAATCGAATCTAACAATGAAAAGAAATAACGTAGGTTGAATTTTCTTGGATTCTTACCTTTCTTTTCAAAAGGAATCTCCTTGATGCTTGACGTGAATTGTATGGATGAAACTTGTATAAGAATTTGGGTTTAAGGTGAGTATATGGCATAGATGATGAAGAGAAAGGATGTGGCAGCTTTAATCTTCGCGTGTTTGTGTGTAAGATGGAAGAGGATTGGCGGATGTGTGTCCGGGTGTACCAAGATAGAGATGGCGTGATTGGGTGTATATAGATGGAATTGAATGGCGTGATGGTGTGTGTAAAAAAGGGTGTGGCAGCCAGGTGATTGGGAAGAGAGAGAAATAGAACTTTGAGAGGCGGTGGCCTTAGTGTGTGTGATGAAAAGGTAGAGAAGATTTGGGAGCTTGAAGAGAGTATAATTGAAATGCATATCGGCTCTAGAATTGTGATTAAAAAAATATCGGTTATAATCGTGACTAAATGTATTTTTAATAATAATTATAATTATAACTGAATATATTTTTAGTCATAATTTTTTAGAAGTACTAAATGTACTTTTAATCAAGATTAAGATTCTACTACACACTAGAGACAATTTAGATCCATATAATTGAGAGAGAATTGGTAGAATGAATTGCTGTGAGAGAGAGAGAGAGTTGGTTGGGAGGTTAATATGAATGAGACTGGTGGCCAAATGAAACTTTTCTTCTTGGTTGATTGAAGAGGAAGAGGTGGCTAATTTGAATTTTGCTTCTGGAGTTTTCTTTTGGTTCTAGACGAGAGATGTTCTTATGTTTTAGGAGCCTAGGGTGTAAGTCTAGGTATAGTGGGTTCATTTGAAAACTAAGTTAGGTTTGAATCCTACTAGAATTGTTTAGTTTGATTTATATTAACAAATTTTGATTTATTTGAATTTAGATTTTCAATTAGGATATATTTCTACTAGATTTAGTTTGGTTTGATTCCTTTCCTTTGAATTTTTTTTTAGATAGGTTTATCCTATATGAGTTGGAATTTATTTAATAACTATTATATTTATTTCTTGAATATCCTTAGGGATTTTAAACTTAGATTAAATATTTCTTGATTTAAGTTTGAACTTGTCTTATGTTTTAACTAATTTAATTTTAATAATTGCTGCGTTCCCTATAGATTTACCCTCGATTCTGCTGATTAGATTATATTTCATTACTTGTATTTTATAGCTTCGGTTCACACTTATCCATATTTGATTAGATTATATTTGTGCTTTAACCTAGATTCTGTGCATGTTTGATTGGATTGTATTTAATTATTTGTGTTTTATAAATTCTGTCCATATTCTTATTATCTCAATTTTTTTTTCATTGTATACAATCCCTTTTCTTATTACAATATTAACATTTATTTAATTTAATTCCCTTTATCTTCAATTATCTTATTTTTAATTACTCTAGCATATACGCCTATCTAGGGAAGTATCATACAATCACATATTTTATTTAATTCATTATTTGTCTCCTTACCTAATTTTTCTTTGGTTATAATAAATAAAGAAAAATTTATTTCCTTATTTTGTCTATATTTAATTTCCTTGCAATTTAAACTTTATTTTTAACTTGTAACGCCACTCAGATGTTAATTAAATTTGTTCCAATCTATTGGCTTCATTTGGTGTAATTTCATTCCACCCCTAACAAACTTTTATTTTCCATTTTAGTCCTTCTAGCTCAAATTACAATTAGCCTGTAGGGTAAGTATCACGTTATATATCATCCATCATACTTCACAATTCAAGCAATCTGAATGTGGGAATCCATACTTTCAACAACATACACAAATAAGATAATAAGATTCACATAAGCATACAGAAAAATTAAATAGTCAGGGAGATTTTTTTTATCATGAGTATTACAGTATTACCTCATTTAAGAAATTCGATTCTCCTATTTTTTATGTTATCTCTAGTCTCAAATAAATGCATGTATCTATCTACTTGCAAAAAATTTTTTTCACACATGCTGAGTTCCCGCTTCCTCACGATGACGTAATAATGAGGGTATTACAACAATTTTAAATACATCAATTATAATATCCTAAGAATTTTTAATATCAAGATACTTTATACACAAAAATTTCAATTTATACTTTCTAACACTTCCTCTTAATTTTATTTGCATTCTTTGAGAATATCTAAATTTGTCAAGGAATTAAATTGGTACATTCTTCTTAAATTTGGACTATTAAACAATTCTTCAGTACCACATGGTGATCATCTTTCTCATATTGTTTGATTACTAAGAACAAAGTTGTCTGTTCTATTCATTGCTCTTGTCTTCAATGAGATTGATCTGTTTCTTTCACCATCATTAATAACATCTTGGCACTCAAGAAAAATATCCAAATGTATGATGGTTGTAACACTTTAATGAGTAATTACATCTTTCTCTTTCAATTGCTTGTTTATATCCTCTAGTTGATAGGTTGTCACTATCACGATTCTAAGTTTCATCATCACTCTCTCTTTCTTCAATGCGCATCACAATTCACACACGTCATTTTCTTTTATCCTTTTCCACATCTTTTTTAGTTTATGTTATTTTTACGTGTGAAATATTAAACAGGCTTAAATGAATCACATTTAATTCATTTAAACATATAAATTTTTTTTATTAAGGTTAATATTATCTATTTTAGCCCGTAATTCTAAACAAGCTAATTCTTGGGTTACTTTTTTTTAAAATTATATTTAAATAATATAATTTTAAATTTTTTTAATAAAAATATTAATTTTTTAGTAAAAATATTAATATTTTTATTAAAATATAATTTATATGTGTACAATAAAATTTCTTTAATATTTTAAATAATCAATAACTTTAATTTTCATATTTTCTTTTTGAATTACCTATATTAATTTAAATTCGAAAATTGTATATGTATTTTTAAAAAATTACAAAAATTTTTATATCAAAAAATACTCTATATATTGATTATAAAGTTATAAAATATAAAAATGTTATAAAGTAAAATTATTTATACTAAATAATATAATTTTTTTGTAAAAAAATAAAAAGCAAAAAAAAATTAAACAGACCGGCCTGTGAGCTTAGACTATTTAGCATGCAGGCTAAATGAGCCAACATATTTTAAACAGATTTATTTTTTTCAAGACTACCCATTTATAGACGATCCCAAGCCAGACCGTCAGTCACGGGCCAAATTAACAGTACTGGTCATTTTCATTAACTTTTGAATAAGTCTTTAGCATTTACTATTATTTAGTTTGACCATTTCTTATCTTCATTTTCACTAAAAATAAAATATGGGTTTAAAAATATGTTTGGTTGAATTTAATGAAAATATTTTCTTGAAAATATTTTTTAAAATATGTCAAAATTTAAAAACACTAAAAAAATATTTTCAATGTTTTAAGAAATAAAGTTTAAAAATAAAAATAAGAAATATTTTCACAAATCAAATATACCATAATCTTTTATTGAATTTGTCTTTTTGGATTTGAAACTTATTCATTTCTTGTTCATTTGTTATAAAAATTAAATCTTTTAATTTGATGACATAAATCACATAATCAAATTTTTAATCCAAGAAATCAAAGATCTTCTTAATCGCCTTTCTTTCATTTTTTGTTCTCTGTGCTTTTTTATTTGGTTCACTCTAGCCAACACACTCGAACAATAACCTGAAACTACCATTAATTTATTCGTTCAAAAGGTTTCAAACTTACATATTAACTTTTGGAGGCATACCTTTTCTAAGGAAAAAAAAAAAAAGCTACAAAATTTTTCAAACTTCCTTCCGCGCGATGGCATTACCTATTTTTTTATAGACATTCATTAATTTGTCCGCATCTTGACGAATGAGGATGAACACTTGTTGATTGTTAATTGTGAATTCCTAACTGAATAATTAATTAATTTGTGGTAATTAATTAATTATATAACAACTTCTCTTCCTCTTCTATATAAAGACCATCATATATGGATCCTATATAGTATATACAATTGAGTACATTTTCTTACTCACTTCTCTGAATTATATCATGATATCAGAGCCTTGAAATAGATAGTTACAGAAAGTTTATTCAAGAACTAACGGAGAACAACAACAATTCTTCTTCTAGCAACAATGGCGGAGCACAGAATAATAGATTTGCGGGGCCTTTACTCAGAATTACGGGAAGAAACAATAGTATAATTTCTCTTTTGCACAACATACTGATCAAATTCAATGAAAACAATTTCTTGCTTTGAAAATACAGTTGTTAATGGCTATGGTCTCGAAAAACATTTAGTAGGAGTAGATCAAGTACCACCTACGTTCAAGAGCCCGTTGGAGCTCTTAATCCAAACTCTGTTGATTGGAGATACTTTTGAGTTTATTTTTTGTTTTCAGTAAAAATAAAAACAAGAAATATTCAAACTAAATAGACTTTAAGTTGTTGATGTCTTGTGTTATTGCATTAATGTTAGAAAGAATGCTTACAAGGATTGTTGGATGCAATTTTGCCTTTGAGTTATGGGAAAATATCATAATTCATTTTGCCTCCCATACTAGAGCTAAAGTGAAGCAGTTCAAGACTTGACTACGTACCACCGGGAAGGGATCAATGAAAATGGATGAGTACCTACTCAAGGTTAAAGGTATAGTAGAATATTCTTTAGCAACTGTTGGGAGTCCAATGCCCGTAATTAATTATATTGAAGCAATATTTGATGGTCTGCCTAATGAATATGAATCTGTTATCACAACTCTTATATCTAAGACAGAATCATACATTGTAGACGAGATTGAAGCTTTGTTATTGGCTCAAGAAAGTAGGTTTGAAAAGAAAATGCAGATGCAAGTTGTTGATGCTATTAAAACTAAGGTAAATGGTAGTATATCAGCAAATGTGGCACAAACCTTGCCTATTGCAGGTAGAGAATAAAGGAAGAGGATAACAGAAATATTGGGAACAAGAGTGGCAGGAGAGGAGGTAGAAGCTTTCAAGATTTTCAAAACTTTCAACAAAATAAAAAATTTTCAAATACGCAAAGACAACAACAATTGATATTCCAATTATGTGGCAAAGGAGGGCACTCAATATGGAATTGCTACATACTACAATTTTCATCCTTCACAATATGGCAACAATACAAGTTAGAGGAAAGATGTTAACTGTGAATTCCTAACTGAATAATTAGTTAATATGTTGTAATTAGTTATATAACAACTTTTCTTCCTCTTGTATATAAAGACCATCGCATAGAGATCCTATATACAATTGAGTACATTTTCTTACTCACTTCTTTGAATCATATTATTGATATATTCTTTCATGAGGAATTTGACATAGACGCGTTTTATTATTTTTCCTCTCTCAAACTATAGTCTTGTATTACTTTATTGAAAGGAAAAAAAAGTTATTTGATGAAAAAAGTAATTTGTTTAAACTTACTTATGATGCATTTGATTATTTTTCCTCTCTCAAACTATAGCTCTTGTATTACTTTATTGAAAGAAAAAAAAGTTATTTGATGAAAAAAGTAATCTGTTTAAGCTTACTTATATTTTCTTGCTTAACTTATTTTCAATTATTAATTACATTTTATATAGGTGTGCTTTAGAGCTTGTGGCAGACAAGTTTACTTTGTATATATATATGAACTTTAGTTAAACAATTTAGTTTTTTTTTTAAATTTAAAAATTTTATTTAACCTTTTTAAATTTATTTATTGCATTAAAATTATTATTTTTATATAATATGTGTTTCTTTTAGTAATAAAATTATTAACAATTCTTATTACTATATTAAAAATAAAATTATAATTTTATATTAAACATTAACAATAATTAATTATATTTATAATTATATTAAAAATACAATCATAATATCATATTGTGTAAAATTAATTGATTTGATGAAAAATAAATTAAATAAGATTTTTAAGGAGAAGTTTCTTCAAGGTATAATATAATTACTTGATATATGATATATAAACAGTTAAATACTAACTACTAGGAACCAATTTGAGGGGAGCAGAGCCTCTCTAGCGCTGGAGGTCCTGCGCGCTATGTGGCGTGCAACAGCTGAGCTCAATCTTGCTTTCAGCAATTTTTTTTTTAATTTCAAGGAGAAACAACATTGTATTGGAGGTTTTTTGTATTTTGTTTTTTCTGACTTCTTCCCAAATGGCCCGACTTGGACCTGCTCTCCAGTGCCCTTGTATTAGAGGCACTGTTCTGCCTCTATCTTCATTATCACGTCGCGTATTCAACAAGACAGGAAGACAATTTTGTATCTCGTCCTGTATTCATCGATCTTACATTGTCATTCATGTCGGTCGTTGGTCGTTCACGGTTGTTCATTACTGCCGGTCAGCACCCAGAAATGTGGGTCTAGAAAGCACCGTTGAGTTCTCCTTGTGTCACTGTTGCTGCATTTTGCCGCCTTCAAGCACCGTGGGCTCCCTTAAGTCAACCGCCTTCAACCACCATTCCTCAACACACTCTTCAAATGGCTTCTTCGGGCAGCGCCATTGTTGGCTGGACTTCCCGAAGAGCTACCCAAGACAGAACTCCCTCGTTCTGACGTCGGTGCCAGTTCTCCATTATCTTCCAACATCCCCAACCAAGTCGAGTGTGGTCCCTGCAGTCAGCCGCCGGTTGTGAGTATCTAATTTGATTTAGTGCGACGAGTAAATATGCAAATTTGTGTGTGAGACTGTGAGAGTATTGAATATGTATTTATGCAAGATTTGTGTGTACCCAGGTTACTCTCTTCCAATGGATTCATATTTTCTCTCCTTCATGTCAAATGCATTACATTTGAAAAATAAAAACTTTATATCTTAACCTCAAAAAATTGTTATAACTAGAATTAAATCATTAATATGGTGCAAGAAGTGAGTCAAAATGAAATTTAGTTTTTACATAGTTGTTTACGTATCTACACCAATTATTGGCAGCAGTTCTGCAGTAAAATGGAGTAGCATCTTAAGTACAAGGCCACTCCTTTTTTAGCCATTAATCGGTCCTATATTGCTATAAGATGTATTTCAAAGTAAGTCAAGAATCATAAGGAAAGTGCTAATCCTCTTGCCAGGATGGATATGAGACTTTTCACTTTTGTGATAGTTCAAGAGGAATATAGTGTTACATTTTAATATTTTTTATTATGGGCAAGTAAAACTTCTAATTTCAGACTTAGTTTAATTATGTTATTAATATGTTTTAACTGTATTTGTAATATGTTTGTATTTATGTTTTTAACTGTATTTTGTTTTAAACTAGTGTTGTAACCCGTGCAATGCATGGATAATTTATAAATTTAAAAAATTTCGTAACTTAAAAAATAATAATAATTGAATGACTTAAATTATTGACAAAATATTGATTTAACTCTTCTACGGATTGTCTTCACAATGTACATATTATTTTGTTATATCTAAAAAAAAAACACACACACACATATATATACATGTTAAAAATAAGAAAAAAAAGAGAATACTAATAGAAAGATATAATAAATATACAAAAAAATAAAGTAATAAATACAAACAAATAGAATAATCAAAATACAAAAAGGAAAGAAAAAAATGACAATAACAATATTATGTATCTTCAATCTCAATTTCTATACGCCTGCTTTTGATATAAGTTTTTGAGCTTTTTATGATATGATCAAATTTATTGACCATCATAATAACATATGAAACGAAATAATATTATTTGTATAAAGTTGGAATCAATAACAAAAAAAAAATCTACAAAACATAAGATAAATACTAACCTACTAAATAGTTCTCGTTTGCAACATGAATCAAAATATCACTGAATGAACAAAACATAAAAATAGATTTTGGAATACTCAAATCATCTTCAACTAATCAGATATCATTTGAAAATCAAAACTCAAGCATGAATGGATGATTCACTTGTTCGATAATCACTGTTAGATTTAATTACACAAAATATAAACATCACATAAATATTTCCCTCAGTTATTTGACAATTGAACTTATTTACATATAATCTCTTCACATGACCGTGTATGATATCACCCTTAGAAGTCAAAAAATAAACACAAGACTAAAAAATAAAATTAAATTTACCTAAGAATCTTACAAAATCGTCTTCAGACTAAAAATCTTCTCAGGTATATTGAACGATGAAACTATCTACAACCTCACTACCTAAATCTTAATCCTCCAATCATCTCTTGATGCATTAACATCAGTAACGTCACTAAATTTAGCCATATGTGAAGCACTAACGAAATGAAAACTAATTCTATAAGAAAAATATTCAATACAAACACGAGAGCAATACAAGACAGTTGGAATGACTCTTTATTTATATAACATAAATTTTGAAATAGTAAATTGAATATATTAAATGCTAATGATATAATTATTAATTATTAAATTATTAATAAAATTTATGATAAAATTTACAACAATTCACAATTTTAAAAGGGATGTTTTGAATTCATTTGCATTCAAATTTTTCAAATTCATTTGAATGCAATCTATATAATTAATTACACCAAATTGCATTTAATATTTTGCAATTATCAAATTATTAATAAAATTTTACGATGATTCACAGTTTTAAAAAGGATGGTTTGAATTCATTTGAATGCAAATTTTTGAAAAATTTATTTGAATGTAATTATAGAATCAATCACACCAATTTGTATTTAATAATTTTTAATTATTAAATTATTAATAAAATTTACGATGATTCACAGTTTTAAAATGGATTATTTGAATTCATTTGAATGAAAATTTTTCAAATTTATTTGAATGCAATTATAGAATTAATCACACTAGTTTTCATTTAATATATTTCAATTATTTAATTATGAATTAAATTTGCTGCAATTCATAATTTTAAAAAGGGATGATTTAAATTCATTTGAATGCAAATTTTTCAAATTCATTTGAATGTATTATAAATTCAATCACACCGATTTACATTTAATATATTGTAATCTTCATAGAATTTAAAGGAGAGTTCTACAATATATCTCAAAAAAGTTGCTTAGAATGAATTTAATGCGATATCATTAATAGGAATGAATTTATTCATTGACATATTTTATTCATTTAATTTTTATTTTAATTTATTAATTTTATTATACGTTATTAAATGACATGCATATAATTAATGTCTTAGAGTGGAATTGTTTGAATCTATTATATAAATAATAGTTATTAGGAAATTAAAATATGTTTAGTTTGTTTAGTTTTTATAATAAAAAACTTGAACGAAACCATAACAAATAAATTATGAATGAATCTCATTAACTTTAATTTTATAATATAGGAGATAATTTCCAAGCCTAAGGTTGAGATGAAATTTAATATTTTAGATGAGGAATGAGAATTTTGTAGGGTATATGGTGGAAGAGTTGGATTTGGAGTCAGCAAAGAATGATTTCGTAATAGCAAAAAAGATGGAAGAATAATAGCTCAAAAATTTATATGTTCAAAGGAGGGGTTTGTAAACCCTAAAAATCCTTGCAAAGATACTAGGACCGGTTGCAATACTTTACTGTTATTTAAATATAGAAACGGTAAATTTAAAGTTCATAAATTTGGAGAAGAACATAATCATGAACTTCGTACTATAGAAACTAGTCATATGAAGATTTTAGATGTGTAAGCACATGGTATTGAATTGGCAAAGGATTCTGAAATCCGACAAAAAGCCTCTTTTGACTTGATGAGTATACATGTGGGAGGAAGGTCTAATCTTGGATACATACGCATAGACGTGAAAACTTATTTGAAGTCGAGAAGGTAACGAAACATAGCCTATGGGGAGGTTGGTATATTGTTGGGCTACTTTCAAAAGCAATTGTTAGAAAATCCATTATACTTTCATGCTTTTCATATGCATGATGATGATCAGATAACAAATGTTTTTTGGGTTGACCTAAGAATGCTAATAGATTATGGGTTTTTTGGAGATATGGCATCACTTAACACAATGTTCGGCACTAATAAAGGAAATGGGCTTCTTGTTGTATTTTAAGGGTTTAATCTGTAATACTCGTCAATTTTGGAGTGTAATACATTTGAGAGTATTTTGAAATTTTACAACGTTATTTTAGTTATTTATTTTAGTCATTTTAATTTTCATATTTAATTGTTCTCTTTGAATATTATTTATGGAAATTGAGATAAATGACTAGACTAAGTATTTGATTGTAGTGTGGTATTTTTTGTGAATTAAGAAAAATGTGAGAAAGAAAAATTTAATAGAGTTAAATATAATTATTATGGAATAATTATGTTTTGGTCAAGTGGGTTTTGAGTAATTGGGTATGGGTACTCCTGGATCACCCATTGACCCACCTAGCCATTTAACCTTTCATCTTTCCTCATCACGATTATGAGCTTTGGGAGCAAGGGAAGAGAACATCATTTTCTCTCAACTCCATCAACCTTCTCTTCCATTTTTTCTAGAGATTTTTTACTCTTTGACCATCAAGCTATTTCTTTAGAGTTGGAAAGGATAGAGGTAAGTTTAATTCTCCTATGTAATTTTCATTTTCGGATTTAGAGAATTTTAGGTTGATTTGGGGTTCTAATGAATGTTTTAAGTGTGGATATTGGTTTAAAATATTTCTATATGTTGGATAATAATTATAGGAAAGAAATTTGGAGAAAACTAGGAGAAATTCAAGAATTTGGAAATTTGAAGAAAGTAAGGATTCTTGATGAAAATTTGAGGATTGAAACTTTGTTTGTGGGTTAAAATTAGAGATTTTGGTGTCAAAAGATTCCTTAAACATCGAGGATAAAAACCCATGAAAGAAATCAAAATAAATGGTACCTTGGACGTGATTTTGAGATTTTTGGGTGAAGAACATGAAGAATGTTACTGTTTATTCTGGAAATTTTCCAGAAAATACTATTCATCAAGAAATTTTTTTTTTTCAGATTTTCACAGTTACTGTAGCATTGAATTTAGTCAAAGTACTGTAACAGTTACTATAATGTCAGTAGTCAACAGAACTGTAGCGATCAACGTATTGTAGTGAACCGTCACTGTAACTACGTTAACTGTTGACCGTTACTATAACAATCAGAAAATATTGAATATTTTTATGATTTTGTTCCCTTTCTTATGTTTTCTTGTGATATCTTTTACTAGGAAATTTTCCTACACAAATTCTAGTGAGGAACAAGGTAAATTTGGACAATATCAATGTAAGTGAATAACCTTACTAAATTAATTTGATATCATTAGACAAAGTATAATATAAGTCTCATTTACAATATTATTGAAATATTAAACAATCTACCTTCCAGTTGATATTATATGATGATTGCTATGATTAACGATAGAAATTCAAGGGAATACAAGTATCTATGGCACATTTATGCACAAAGAGTTTTAGGGTTAAATTTTCAAGTCACTCGGTGTAAGTATCTACAGCACATTTATGCACAAAAAGTTTGAGGGTTAAATTCCTAAGTCACTCGGTGCAAATATTTACGGCACATAATGCAAAGTGATTGAGGGTTTGATCACCCAAGAAATCATACGCAAATTCAGACAAATATAATACTCTGATTGTGTAAAATGAATAATAGATTGACTATATTAGTAAATGTGGTATTTGAACTTGTAATATTTTATCTGGTATAGTTATTTACTTACTGAGTTTTTAAATAAATTCACACTCCTTATAATTGTCTTTTCAGATACAGTAAGTGAAGAGCAAGATTATACAACTGAGGATTAAGAGTTACTTAGAGTTGTTCTCCATCTTTTTTTGGTGGGATACTAGTACTAAATAATGTGAATTTTAGGAATGCTCTGTACTTTGTATAGGTATCCTAGGTTTACGATGAGATAAACACATCAAATTATATATGATTGTATTTGTTTATCAGATGATTATAATTTTGTTGTGTGGAATGAATGATAAAGGTTGAATGTAAAACCTTACAAAATATACATGAATAACTCATGTTTTAGAATTTTATCAAATGAGTAGTTGTGGATATTAAGATTGTCCAAGATTTCGGGATACCACTGAGATTTTTCTTAGAAATAGTATTTTTTTACTTGTTCTATTTTTGGGATGTGAGAATTTGGTATTAGAGGATAAGTTCTATAGGTCCCCTATAGAGTACAGAGCAAAGTGATCTATGTGGGCCCTTCTCTATTGTCATGAGCTGCGGCATGACCATGAGATTAGGTTTCATAAAAGACGTTGTAGAGTATTATGTCATTTTATGGATAACTTTTCAGTGGGGCTAGTAAGTGATATTCTTTGACTATTCAATATCAAAATGACCTTCTACTAATAATGAGCATGTGGGTCTAAGGAGGGTTATAATTCCACCAACACATGTGCAAGATGATCCTAACCAAGCTGATAGTTTACGTGCTCAAAATATTGAGGGCACAGCTCATGGCCAAGCAAGGAGAGTCAAACTGTCACTCAGATTGATAATGCGGCTATTGCACATATGATTAATTTAATGAATGAATGGTTTAACTAATTTGAGGCTGAAAGGAGAGGTCAAGCTGCACAAGCTAACCTGCCAGTGGATCCTCTTATTGTTGAAGTTGAAATTGTACCACCAGCTTAGTTGGCTGGAGGGAGTAATGTAAGGGAGGTAAAAATGTCTGAATTTCAAAAAATGAGGCCCCCTACTTTTTTAGGGGAAGATCTCAAAGAGGATCCACAATGTTTCTTTAAAGATTGCGAAGCAATCTGTAATGCCATAGGGTATTCCCTTATTCAAAAGGTAGAATTTATTTCCTTTCAGTTGAAAGGTAAGGCTGGTAAATGGTGGAGGAACTGGAAGAAAGTGAGAAACCAAGGCGCACCACCAGTTGTGTGGTCAGAGTTTCAATGATTAGTTATGGATAAATTTCTCCCGGCAAGTGTACGATCATCTAGGGCAAGGAATTTTTTGTATCTAAGGCAGGGACCCATGTCTATTGATGAATATTCTGCTTAGTTTGTAAATTATCTTTGTATGCCCCTAAAATCATTCCTTCTGAAAAAAATAGAAAAGTTTGTGGAAGGATTTCGTGACGTCTTATATGATCAAGTGGGTCCTAATATGAATAATTACCCTTCATACTCGGAAGCTGTTGATGTGGCCCAGAGAATGAAAAAGAAGTCGAAGAATAAGGAAGAATACTAGCAAAAGAAAAAAGCTAAACATAGGAGATCTTTTGATCAATGGGGAGATTCCGGGATTTTGAAACCCCTTACTGCATCACAGCATGCTCCGGCTTCCTTCCAAATCATCTTATTTCATGGCCAGTGTGGCTAAGCCTTATTCGGAGTTCAGGGGCGGTTTCAACTTTTCTAGTAGGGGAGGTACTCAAACTAGAAGGAAAAAATCTCAGTGTCCTAAATGTGAAAAGTTTCACTTCGGAGAATGCAGGTTAAATACTATCGGTGTTTCAATTGTGGACAAAAGGGACACTTTATAAGGGAGTGTCATCAGCTCATTACAGAACCAAGTCAAGGGTTTGCTTTGCTACATCGACCACAATATATTTCTGCTTCTGTTACTAAGAAGGTAGTATAGGAAGTTTAGCTCATATTGCCATACTAAGAAGGTCTCTAATTCAAGAACTACAGGAATTGGAGGCTAACAAAGTATTCTTTGAGATTACTGAGTTGGGTACATTTTTTACTCATTTAACAGTTAGATCCTTTCTTGTGGAAAAAGTAAAAGTAACTATAGAAAATGACATCGATATGGTCAAAACCAGAGATAATGCAAGGGAAGGTTTAGCGCCAAGTTTCTCGGTAGACGAAGAAAAAGTTTTATGGTTTAATAGGAGACTTTGTGTCCCCAACATTGAATCTTTAAAACAGGAAATTTTAGTTGAAGCTCACGGTTAGCCATATGTTGTACATCCTGGTGCCGTAAAAATATATTAGGACTTGAAACAAGTTTATTGGTGGGAGGGCATGAAACGAGATATGACTGACTTTGTAGCTCGATGTTTGACTTGTCAACAGGTTAAAGCTGAACATCGACGACCACCTGGTTTGATGTAAAAATTAGATATTCCCGAGTGGAAATGGGAAACAATCACTATAAATTTCGTAGCAGGTTTACCCCGGTCAACAAAGGGAAATGACTCGATATGAGTCATAGTGGATCGACTTACTAAGTTAGCACATTTTCTTCTTGTTCATACAACTTTCAGTATGGCGAAACTTGCCTGACTTTATGTTAAAGAAATTATGAAATTTCATGGTGTGCCAATATCCATTATATCAGACCAAGGACCTTAGTTTACTTCTCGGTTCTGGAAAGTCTTTCAAGAGGCTTTGGGTAACAAAGTAAATCTTAACACAGCATTCCATCCTCAGACAGATGGATAATCTGAAAGGACAATTCATACTTTAGCGGATATGCTGAGGGCTTGTGTGATGCATTTCAGTAGAAGTTGGGAAGATCATTTGTCTCTTGTTGAATTTACTCACAATAATAGTTACCAAGCCAGTATCCAAATAGCACCTTTTGAGGCTCTATATGGGAGACAGTGTCGATCCCCTATAGGTTGGTTTGAGCTTGGCGAAACCAAAATACTTGGACCGAAAGTGGTACAGAAAGATATAAATAAAGTTAAACTTATCAGAGAAAAGTTGTTAACAGCTCAGAGTAGACAGAAGTCTTATGCGGACAACCGACGACGTGACCTTGAGTTTACTATAGGTGACATGGTTTTCTTACGAATCTCACCTATGAAGGGAGTAATGAGATTTGGAAGGAAAGAAAAACTTAGTCCGAGATATGTTGGTCCATATGAGATTGTGGAGAAAGTTGGTAACATGACATACCGTTTAGCTCTACCATCGGATCTGGAAGGAGTTTATCCGGTTTTTCATGTGTCTATGTTGAAGAAATATCTTCTTGATCCTTCTCATGTTATTCGACCCCAAGAAGTTCATTTTGATGAAACTCTCACCTATGAAGAGGTGTCTGTAGTAATTCTTGACAAGCAAATCAAGAAACTACGCTCAAAGGAAATTCCTACAATTAAGGTCCTGTGGAGGAATCACTCTCACGAAGAGGCTACGTGGGAGGCAGAAGATGAGATGTGGATAAATTATCCACATTTGTTTGAAACCTGAGGTGAGATTTTAATTCGGAGGACCAAATTCTTTTAAAGGGGTAAAATGTACACCCGTCAATTTCGGAGTATAATACATTTGAGAGTATTTTAGAATTTTATAACGTTATTTTAGTTATTTATTTTAGTCATTTTAATTTTCATATTTAATTGTTCTCTTTGAATATTATTTATGAAAATTGAGATAAATGACTAGATTGAGTATTTGATTATGGTGTGATATTTTCTATAAATTAAGAAAAAAGTGAGAAAGAGGAATTTAATGGAGTTAAATATAATTATTGTGGAATAATTATGTTTGGGTCAAGTGGGTTTTGAGTAATTGGGTATGGGTACCCTTGGGTCACCCATTGACCCACCTAGCTATTTAACCCTTCATCTTTACTTTCTCTTTTCTCATCACGATTATGAGCTTTGGGAGCAAGGGAAGAGAACATCATTTTCTCTCAACTCCGTCAACCTTCTCTTCCATTTCTTCTGGAGATTTTCTACTCTTTGGCCATCAATCTATTTCTTTAGAGTTGGAAAGGATGGAGGTAAGTTTAATTCTCCTCTTTAATTTCCATTTTCAGATTTAGAGAATTTTAGGTTGATTTGGGGTTCTAATGGATGTTTTAAGTGTGGATGTTGGTTTAAAATATTTTTACATGTTGGATAATAATTATAGGAAAGAAATTTGGAAAAAACTTGGAGAAATTCAAGAATTTGGAAATTTGAAGAAAGTAAGGATTCTTGATGAAAATTTGAGGATTGAAACTTTGTTTGTGGGTTAAAATTAGAGATTTTGGTGTCAAAAGATTCCTTAAACATCAAGGATAAAAACCCATGAAAGAAATCACAAGAAATGGTGTCTCAGATGTGATTTTGAGATTTTTGGGTTAAGAACATAAAGAACGTTATTGTTTATTCTGGAAATTTTCCAGAAAAATACTATTCATCGAGAAATTTTTTTTTCAGATTTTTGCAGTTACTGTAGCATTGACTTTGGTCAAAGTACTGTAACAGTTACTGTAGTATTGGCAGTCAACAGAATTGTATCAGTCAACGTACTATAGTGAATCGTCATTGTAGCAACTGTCACTGTAGCAGACTATTACTGTAGCTACGTTAACTATTGACCGTTACTGTAGCAATAAAAAAATATTGAATATTTTTATGATTTTGTTCCATTTTTTATGTTTTCTTGTGATATCTTTTATTAAGAAATTTTCCTGCACAAATTCTAGTGAGGAACAAGGTAAATTTGGACAATATCAAGGTGAGTGAATAACCTTGCTAAATTAATTTGATATCATTAGACAAAGTACAATATAAGTCTCATTTATAATATTATTGAAATGTTAAACAATCAACCTTCCAGTTGATATTATATGATGATTGCTATGATTAACGATAGAAATTCAAGGGAATACAAGTATCTACGGCACATTTATACACAAAGAGTTTGAGGGTTAAATCCCAAATCACTCGGTGCAAGTATCTATGGCACATTTATGCACAAAGAGTTTGAGGGTTAAATTCCCAAGTCACTCGGTACAAGTATCTACGGCACATAATGCAAAGTGATTGATGGTTTGATCACCCAAAAAATCATACGTAAATTCAGACAAATATAATACTCTGATTATGTAAAATGAATAATAGATTGACTATATTGGTAAATGTGGTATTTGTACTTGTAATATTTTATATGGTACAGTTATTTACTTACTGAGTTTTTAAATAAACTCACACTCCTTATAATTATTTTTTCAGATACAGTAAGTGAGGAGCAAGATTATCCGACTGAGGATTAAGAGCCCCTTGGAGTTGTTCTCCATCTTTTTTTGGTGGGATACCAGTACTAAATAATGTGAATTTTAAGAATACTCTGTACTTTGTATAGGTCTCTTAGGCTTGCGATGAGATAAACACATCAAATTATGTATTCTTGTATTTGTTTATCAAATAATTATAATTTTGTTATGTGGAATGAATGATAAAGTTTGAATGTAAAACCTTACAGAATATACGTGAATAACTCATGTTTGAGAATTTTATCAAATGAGTAGTTGTGGATATTAAGATTGTTTAGGATTTCAGGATACCACTGAAGTTTTCCTTAGAAATAGTATCTTTTCACATGTTCAATTTTTGGGATGTGACATAATCATTGTAGAGGATTAGTTATATTCCAAAGCGACTTTATTATATGATGAAACTATTGACTCTTTCAAATGGCTTTTTGAAACATTTTTAGAGGCTCATCGACAAAAAAGACCACTCATACTATTTACTAACCAAGATGCGATGATAGCAAAAGCACTGAGTGAGGTGATGCTTGACACCGTACATGGATTGTGCATTTGACATTTGATGCAAAATACCACTAAACACTTGGCTCATCTGCATATGAGTAATTGTCATATTTTAACTGATCTTTCATGGTGCATGTACCATGTTGTGGATGAACAACAATTTGAGGCAGCATGGACTAAATTATTAGTAGACCACAATGTTAAAGATAATCAGTGGCTAACATCGCTTTATAGTATCCGGCAAAAATGGGCAGTATGTTTTATGAGGCGAACTCTTACCCTTGGAATGCAAAGCACAAAACTTTGTGAGAGTTTCAATTTTGACCTAATGGTTTTGATGAGATAGGACTTTGATATAGTACAATTCTTCACGCACTTTGAGAGAATTGTAGATGAGAAGTAGTACAATGAAATAAAGTCTGATTATGATTTTAGGGAAAAACTCTCGCGGTTGAGAGTACCAACTTGTTATATATTTAAACAACTTTCTAGAATTTATATTTGTACTGTGTTTGAATTATTCCAACAACAATATGATAGCATAGTGGAGGCATATATCAAGGAAAAAATGAGAGTAACCAAATACAGACGTATATTGTTGCCCTTTTAAATATGTAAAATATATTTCCATATGTAATTTTATATGTCTAAAATGTGTATCTATGTGTCTAACATGATTCACCTTGTAGGTAAGCTAGGAGAATTCACCGTATATTTTGACTCTTCTCGTCAAACAGTTATATGCAAGTGTCAGATGTTTGAAAGCGTTGGTTTTCCATGTTGTCATAGCTTGAAGGTATTTAATTTAATATGTAATTATAAATTATATCTATTTAAATATATTTTATTGTAGGTATTTATAAATTATATCTATTTAATTTAATTATCCTCATGCCTTGAAGGTATTTGATATTAATGATGTCAAACTACTCTCGAAGCAGTATATTTTATATCGAAGGACTAAAAAAGCAAGAACCGATGTGATATTTGATGTCAGGGGCAGAGAGATACAGATAGATCCTAAATTAGAGAGTGCACATCGATTCAGACATCTCAGTCAAGAAACAATAAGATTAGTTGTCGATGCCTCTAACAATGAAGAAGAATATGCAATTATATTATATGTATTGTCCAAAGGCAGAAAGAGAATAAGTGATCATCGTTCAATGCGAAGGGAACAAGAGCCTCCAGTGGATATACATGTTGATGCCATCATCGATCTCACAACTCTATGCACACCACAGCTATCTAGATTCAGGAAAAGAACTAGCAAAAGTTCTAAGAATCACAATAAAAGTTGTTTAGAGGGTCAAGGAAAGAAGAAGAAAAAATCCACAGTTGCCAAAGATTCACCAGTACCATCGTTTAGAGTAAATAAAATGTTTTTCTATATGTGTTTAAATAAAATGTGTCTATATATTAACATGATTTACCTTTTTTATTTGCAGATGAATGAAACACAAATTAGAGGATCATGCTTGGCACCTCCAGCACCCTGAACACATGTTGCCGATTTGAGTTTCACCGAACTGCTAATGGTTAAAATTCTTTTACATAATAGAAATTAGTATTCTCAAACTAATTATTATTCGTTTATTGATTTTCGTTTTATCTTAATGTAGACATCTATTGACCATTGCACGCCATCGCTATAGGCATTGGAGTTTAGTAAACATTTTTCACATACAAATTAAGATAATTAAAATGTATACCTCATGTTGACTTCGATTTAATTTCATTGTAGTTTTGCATTTTTTAATTAATTTGTATATTTATAAAATTTTAAATTTTAGAGTAGTTTTACATTTTTATGAATTGATTTATACAATTTCTAAGATTTTATTTTTTAATAAATTATACCATATCGTAATTTTATGTTTTTATATATTAATTTGTATATTTTCTGAAATTTTACTTTTTTCTATTCTCTTTGTTGTTTTCTATGTCAAAGATGGGAGAAAATGACTATGGATCCTACAGAGGGTCAGGATGAAAACATAATTTATCGAAAAATAAATTGTACAAAATATATGATGGGTTTTTATTTTCAGCGTCAATGTTACCTCATTTTTTGGACAACAGTAGAAAAGTTATGAAAAATACACTTCATTGAATGACCATCTTATTGTAGTTTTACATTTTTATGAATTAATTTATACATTTTCTGATATTTTATATTTTAATAAATTAAAACCATATATAATCTAATTTCATTGAAGTTTTACATTTTTATGAAGTAATTTGTATATTTTTTGAGATTTTAAATTTTTATAAATTAAATACCATATTTCCTATAATTTTATTGTAGTTTTTAATTTTGAAGAATTAATTTAGACATTTTCTGATATTTATATTTTAATAAATTTTAAATAGCCTATATTTTCTTTATTTTTATTGTAGTTTTAGATTTTTATGAATCTATTTTTTTTTAATTTTATTGTAGTTTTTATATATTAAACACTGTATATAAAAATGAAATTCACGAGAGAGAGAGAGATCAGAAGAAAAAAACTATATACTAAACATGATACAAGGGCGCTGGAGAGCGGGTGCGGGTCGGTCCAACCCGGAATCCACGTGTTGAGTTCGGGTTGGCTGAGGGAGAAGTCAGAAAAATTAACCCCAATACGACGCCGTTTCACTATGAAATTTTAAATTTTTTTTTGCTGAAAGCAGGATTGAGCTCAGCCGTTGGATGGGGCGGCCCACGTGTCGCGCAGGACCTCCAGCGCCTCCCATTTTGAGGCGGCAAAAATTAATAAACGCGACCAGAGAGCGGTAACTTGTACTAGTTCGTAGTCATATTCTTCGCTAATTCAAAGCTCCATCCTCGTGATTTCTCCTTCTCTTCGATGCCGTTTCCCCTTTCAATTCACATGTTAGTTGCCAACAACCCTCTCAATTTTCTACTATTTTCTATTATAACGTCTTTCTCTCTCCATAAATCGCGCATTCCCCCCCTTTTCTGATTGATTTAAAGCTCAACATCCATGGCGGACTCAGTCGACGGCCACCTGGAGCCATGGCTCTCCCTGCATGGCAAAGTGGTCATGGTTACCGGCGCTTCCTCCGGCCTCGGCCGAGACTTCTGTCTCGATCTGGCCAAAGCCGGCTGCAAGATTGTTGCCGCGGCTCGGCGCGTCGATCGCCTCATGTCCCTCTGCGACCAAATCAACCAATCCAAGTCTTCCGAGACCGCCGACACCAAAAGCCTTATCGCGGCAGCGGTGGAACTCGACGTGTGCGCCGATGGCCCCACTATCGACAAGTCCGTGCAGAAGGCATGGGATGCATTCGGCCGCATTGATGCCTTAATTAACAACGCCGGTTTCAGAGGTGAATAATTCAATTATTGAATTACTTGAGTCAATTTTTGTTTGAGAAAATTCAAGGATTCAATATTTGGGCCTAACTATAATATTAGCTTCCTTTATTTTTTGAATGCGATTTGTTTTCCATTTTACCTGGATGGCCAGAATCGCAGATTTTTATTTTTGGTTGCCAGTTGCCACCTTCGGTTTCGGAACTATTTGGCTAATTTGTCTTGGCCACGATTCGTGTTTAGTGTTAATAATTAACTTCTAACAGTAAGGAGGATGGACTTTCTTTTTCTTTTCCAGAAGTAATTAACAATTGTTATCTATATTCAATCATCTTCAATCTAACTATCATAGGGAATGTTAGCTTATGGTTTTATTTATTTAAGTTTCAATTCATGGCTGCTTGCTATATTTACAAGGTTTGTGTTTGCTGTTGATATTTGAAAAGATTCAAGGGACTCTATTATTTAATAAGCATTAATAGAAGAGAAGTTGGCATCTCTATATTATCATTTTTCCTATTTCTGGTGTTGCGTAGGAAATGTCAAATCACCATTGGAGTTGTCTGAGGAGGAATGGAATCGTGTCTTCAAAACAAACTTAACAGGATCCTGGTTGGTGTCAAAATCTGTATGCATACGCATGCGTGATGCACAGATAAAAGGTTCAGTTATCAATATTTCTTCAATTGCCGGTTTAAACCGTGGTCAATTGCCTGGAAGTACTGCCTATGCTACTTCAAAAGGGGGAGTAAATATGCTGACAAAGGTAATATATTTGACATGCAACTGTGTTCAAATCAACCTGCTTATCGAAGTTTCTCTCTTTCGCTCTCCTTGATTTTGGATCTGTAAGTAACGCACTCTAGTGACTAAAACAAACAGAACATGTAGGCGTTTGTTGTATTGGCATAAGATATATAGAATATCATCTACAAAAACAATGGTTGCCAATATTCAGATGATAGCTGAAGTAGAAGGTGATGTAACCTAGCTCCATTGCATTCGCATGCTGACTACAATGCAACATTTGCAAGTATAACCAAGTTTAGGACTCCCAAACTTGGGAACCATGGGTTGGAGCTAACCAGTTTTCAGATCAAGATTAAAACTTAGGCCTGAGTTTGGTATTAGTCTAAAATAGGCTGACATTTTAGGAAATGGAAATTTGATATTTTCTTAGTGATTAAGTTCAACATCTCTCTCTATGCGCTTTATATGGAATAATTTATGTACTTAGAATTTATTAAGGTTCTTGTATGGATATTAATTAAGGCTCGTGTAAGCAGATGATAAGTTACTGATAGGACCCAAACCGAAATGGATGAACTTTGTATTTATTTAATAAACTCTTGACCAGAAATGATGCAAGAGACAAGGTTACGGCAGTGATAATAAACCTGAAAACACAATAGAACCACACTCTCAGTAGCAGAATAACTAAGATAGGTGAAAACAGTGCAGAGGAAAATAAGACTAGCATTCAAGAGGCTAGAACTCTCTCATATCCACTAGAATTTCCTTGCCTTCCCTCAGCCACCAAAACCCTCTAAAAATCCTGCAACACTCTCCCTAACCAACCTGCCAGCTCATTATACCTACCCACCCCCCCCCCCCTTAAAAAAAAAAATCGTTCGGTATCTTTTCTCTCTCTTCCACTACTCCCATCAGACCCTTTTCCTTCTCCCTTCTAGAATAAGTCTTAGGTCCAGGCCCATGCCCCTTTTCCCCCTCTTTTCTTTTTCTCACATACTGTTTAGTAGTAGGAGGCCCATCAGTTACCTAGTGTAACTATATATATTCTGGTCTCTGAGATAGTTACCTATAGTTACCTAGTGTAACTATATATATCCCTGTACTTTGAGATAGAAATACAAGCAATTGAGTAATATACTCTTCCTCCTATTATTCTAACACAGTTTTGTTGGCATTGGTGCAGAACTGCATATGCTGGCAAATGTGTGGTGAATTTGTGTGGTTTATCAAATATATGTATAATGTCAAATGCATCATTACTAACTTCCATAGAATAATATGACAATAACAAGTGAAAAAAAAAAAAAAGAAGAAGAGGAATTCCATGATCCTATGTATAGTTTTATGCAGCTAAGTATCACTAGAAGGGAGCACAGGGAAATTAATTTTACCACATTGTTGCTTTTACCACATTATTTAAAAGTATAAATGGCACTTTAATTTTCTTGAAAAATATTGAAGGCAAAAACCCAACTCTGAATTATTTATATCATATCTTACTTTCAGAGACTTGCTGACTTCTGGACGGCATTTCCTTGGCATGTCCAGAAGGATAATCAGTGTTGAACATAGTTGTAGAAATCGCACGATTCGCGATTCAAGACGTGCGATTCGACTCGATTCAGGAGGCCAGCGATACGAATCATGTATTGAATCGTTTGGCATCGTGAATCGCCGGAGGAATCGCCGGAATCGTGCGATTTGCGCCGGAATCGGCGAATTGCAGCGTTCCGGCGATTCAGTGGTCACCTGTGTGACGGGTCACGAAGTCGGGTTCTTCGTGACCCGTCGCAGTCGAGAAGACGATGAATGCGTCTTTTTTTTTTTTTAAGAATAGTTTGCTACTTGGGTTGGCTGGGCTTCAGTGAGTCAGTCACTCACTTATGGCCTCTTTGGGCTGGGCCTCGTCGAAGGAGGAATGACAGTGGACTTGAGTGAAGATTGACCTTGATTCCCAATTAAATCAACAAAGAGGAAGCATTCTTTAGTGAGTCAGAAAAAGAAAAAAAGAAAGTTTCATAAATCAAGTAATTTTTTGAAAACACAATCAATCAAATTTCAAAAGAAATCAGAATAAAGAAGATATTATCTGATTGGGTATCAATCAGTATTCAGTTCAGTATCATTAGAGTATCAGACCATCAAAACAAGTGCACAACGCCAGGAGGGAGAAAATCAGAAAAATAGCTTGCTATGATATTTGTTTGTTATAAATTATATTTGTTTTATGACTTATTTATGAGTTAAATCTATAGAATTAAGTATGTTATACATGTTATATAACATATTTATGATATTTTTTATTATAGTCGTGAATCTTACGATTTGATACGATTCACGATTCACGATTCATAATTTAACAAAACGATTCACGATTCAAATCTTGATTTGATAACTATGGTGTTGAAAGCTTTGAGTGATGGCAAGGAAATCCCTAGTCTTTCACTAATTAAAATAAAGAGACGGACAGTTTCATTTATCTCCCCTTCAGATTCTACTAAAAGTACTGAAATAGCATTTTGAGGACATCTACATTATCTATCTATTCCCACATATCTTGAAGTATTAGCATATATACAAATAAAGAGCTCAGTCTGCTCTTTTAATCTACAACATTTTCAACCACACCAATTTTTAACCTGTTGAACAATTTATGTGTCAGACTTCACTGATTCTATTCATAATGACTAAACAATGGCATATTGATATCAATTTTTTTGTATGATAATGTTTAACAGGTCATGGCCATGGAATTGGGGGCATACAAAATCAAAGTGAATTCCATATCTCCCGGCCTTTTCAGATCTGAAATCACTGAAAAATTGATGGAAAAAGATTGGCTGCATAAAGTGAACATGAAAACAGTGCCTCTGAGAACTAATGGCACTTCGGATCCAGCATTAACTTCACTAGCTCGTTACTTAATTCATGATTCTTCTGAATATGTCTCTGGCAACACTTTTATTGTTGACGCAGGTGCCACCATACCTGGTGTGCCTATTTTTTCCTCTCTATGACCAATGTGCCATTTTGCACTTGTCAAAGATACAAAGATAACATTATGGAATTGTTGGTTTTGCATGTCTTCTGGCAATAAGTTACTGTCAAATGATCAATTATGTAGAGTGGTAATCATATTGTTTTTGTCTCCAGAAAATATGTTCATCTTCTCCAAATGATCAATTATACAATTTGTTGAAGTTTAAGACTACTTGGATCTTGACCTTCAGTAAGATGTGGATTCTATGGTTTTCTTCAGAAGGTGCCTTAATTCATGGCTTCTTACAGAATGTGAGGCGGTATATAATCTCTTATTGATCTGAAAACTACCTCACTTGTACTTGAAATGGGACATGAGTTCACAGTACCAATATAGCTCCAAATTCAAGAGAATTTGTGGAATGCAAAGCAATTCCAATTAATACTAGGTGGTGCAGGAACAAGATCTGGCAGTAGTAAGCACGAGGTATGACTTATGAGCAAAACATGTCATGAGTCGTGAACAAATAGACTGAATTGAGATCATTTCTATTAAAGTTGAAAACGTGGAATAATTATTAAAGTAAATATTAGAATTGCAATCTCAGGTGCATGCTAACAAATTTTAGGGGTGATATAACCTGAGCTTGCTTGATGCCCGAGCTAATGGAACAAAGCAACACAGCACTGTTTCTCCTCTTGAGAAAATTATGTCAACTTTATCTGTTATTAAGGGCAAAACTTGTGCGAGACCTTTTATAATTATGACTCATTGACAAGTATCGTTTTGAATTATAAAATTTAACAAATATCCGTTTGCACTTTGACTTGTTTGTAATTAGATTTATTTGTCAACTTATGGTCTGATATAATTTTGCTCTTAAAATAACACAACCAGTTAAAAAAAAAAAATTCAGCAGAATGGAAGTCAAAATTATGATTCGAATGAAAAAGTTAAAAGAACGAGAGAGCAGTATTGCAGTGCTGAGAATCATGTTGGTGAAACACCAAAAGAAGACAGCCCATACCAAACACAGGGCAACTTATCTCTTCTTGTTTGACGATTTCTCTAAGGCTTCAGCCCAACCTACCTTTCTGAGTGTTTAATGATCCAGGGTCATTTCATATCAGGCCCATAGCATTCTCATTAGACATTCTCCTCTAGTGCTCAAATCTTTCCTTTAACTAATGCCTTCTCATATATTAATGAATTAATTCTATGATAATATGGCTCAGTACATTCAAATTACTAATATGAAGAATTTGTTGGGAGGAGGAAGAAGAAATATTTGTATAGAAATAAGATTTGTTTAAATTCATTTGTATTTTAACTATTTGACTTCCTCTGCATTATTAAATATATAAGATATATGTGTGTATATATATACTGACTGATTATGAACTATATTTAATGTAAAATATACAAATTACACAACTCTAAATACATGAATTATCATATCCTAAGCATATTTTATATCTTGAAGTGTTGTACACCTAGAACTTACAAATTATTTTCTCTTACCACTTTCAACAAAACTTTATTTGCATTTAATTCATTGAGAATATTTCTCATCATCTTTTAGCGCCAGCAACAAAGTTGCCTCTCTCACTCTTATCTTTAATGAGATTGATTTGACTTCTTCACCCCCCATTAATAACATTTTGGCACTCTTTAAGGGAATGATCGAATATATAACAATCGTACCAGCAGCAAAAATAATTAATCTCCTGGTAAATTAAAGTTTGAATTTACATTGAGAGATGTATTTACATGTATTTGATAATATTTCAAGTGAGATTGAATTCAATAAAAAATATATGTAAAAAATTACAATATATATATATATGTATCAATTATAACATTTAATTATAAATTTATCATTTTTCTTTTATTTTATTTTAAGATAAAATCTTTCCCTTTCATCTTAAGGAACGATGGTACAACTTGTTGATATTTCTTTATCAATAATTTTGACATTGATGTATATTATTATTTTCCCTCTCCCACACTATAGCTCTAGTTTTACTTTATTAAAAGAAGAAAGTTATTTAGTGAAAAAATTATTTGTTTAAATTTGCTCATATTTTTGTTGCTTAACTTATCTTCAATTACATTTTATATAGGTTTGTGTCACAGATTGTGGCAGACAAGTGTACTTCTACCTAGATAGATGGCTATGGAGTGAGTTTAGCCGAAGAGTTTAGTGAATTTGAGACACAATTCAGAGTAAACTTTATATTATTTTTTTTTGAAATTTAGTTAAATAATGTTAGTATTTTTTTTTTAAATTTTAAATATTGCATTCGACTTTTTCTTTTAATTATTCTTTGCTATTAAAATTATTTTTTTTCTTACAATTTGTGTTTTTTCAATAAAAATTATTAAATAATAATAAACTAAAAAACATTTGGAACATTTATAAAAAAATTTAAAAATCTAGATGTAATATTTAAAATTGAAAAAATATTAAATATGATTTAATCAACAATGACAAAAAGTTGTCCAATTTAACCTTTATTTTTTAATTTTATTAAAGATATTCCATCTTCAATTAGATTAAAAAAAATACTTTTATTTCTAGTTTATTGAGCCCATAGAAAAGGCTTCCCAAGATTTCTACTTTAATTCCATTCCATGATATTATTATTAAATGTCAAATACTAAGAGCTCAGATAAAATTAGTGAAATACTAACAGCGATTTTGATATGCTGCGATGGAAAGGAGAATGGCGTGGGGATTACCTGAGAGTGAGAAATGGAAAGTTTGATCTGTTGGCCGGAAAGCTCGAGCACGCCGCCAGAAAAATATACCATATTCGGCGGCGCAAAAGGAAATCAAAGCGACCACAGAGCTGCGTCATGACGTGCGAAGCTCGTAATTTGTAATCAAATTCTTCGCTGAATCCTCGTGATGTCTTCTTCCTTCAATCCTGCATCAGTATATATCACTCTTTCTCTGTCTCCTTCTTATTCAACTTGCCACCAACATTCTCAATATTACATTATTTTCCATTATAACGTCTTTCCCTCTCCATTAATCTCCCCTTTTCCTTTGATTTGAAGCTCAACATCCATGGCGGCTGCACTCGACGGCCACCTGGAGCCATGGCACTCCCTGCATGGCAAAGTGATCATGGTCACCGGCGCTTCCTCCGGCCTCGGCCGAGACTTCTGTCTCGACCTGGCCAAAGCCGGCTGCAAGATCGTCGCCGCGGCTCGGCGAGTCGATCGGCTTATTTCCCTCTGCGACCAAATTAACCAGTCCACGTCTTCCGAGGCCGCCGACACCAGAAGCCTTCTCGCCGTGGCGGTGGAACTCGACGTGTGCGCCGATGGCCCCGCCATCGACAAGTCCGTGCAGAAGGCCTGGGACGCATTTGGCCATATTGATGCCTTAGTTAACAACGCCGGTTTCAGAGGTGATTATCAGATTTTATTTGAGAAAATTAGAAGATTTAATATTTGGGCTATTTCCTTACCGGGATGGCCATGATTGCAGAAAATATTTGTTGCCACCTTCGGATCGGAACCATTTGGCTAATTTGCCTTGGTCACAATTCATGTTTTACGTTAATAAATAACTTGTAGCGGTAAGGAGTACACACCTTCTTTTTCTTTTGCAGAAGTAATTAACAATTGTTATCTATATTAAATCATCTTCAATCTAACTACCACAATTGGGAATTTAAGCTTATGATTTCATTTATTTAAGTTTCAATTCATGACTGCTTGATATGTTTATAAGGTTTGATTTTGCTGTTAATATTTGAAAAGATTCAGGGGACTCTGTTATATTGTAATGTTTTCTGTTTGTTGTGCTGCGTAGGGAATGTCAGATCACCACTGGAGTTGTGTGAGGAGGAATGGAATCGTGTTTTCAGAACAAACTTAAGAGGATGCTGGTTGGTGTCGAAATCAGTATGTATACGCATGCGTGATGCACAGATAAAAGGCTCAATTATCAATATTTCTTCAATTACCGGTTTAAACCGTGGCCAATTGCCTGGAGCTATAGCCTATGCAGCTTCAAAAGCGGGAGTAAATATGCTGACAAGGGTAAATATCATTTGACATGCAAATGTTTTTAATGCAATCGTGCTTTATTTTCCATGTTTCTCTCTTCTCTCTCGCTCTCCTTGATTTTAAATCAATCTAGTTGACTTAAAGAAACAAGACATGTAGGTGTTTGATGTAGGTGGATGTAATCTAGCTCCATCTCATTCGCATGCTGTCTACAACGTAACATCTGCAGAAGTAGGGAACCATGGGTCGGAGCTAACCAGTTTTCAGAACTAGACCTGAGTCTGGTATTAGGTTAAAACAGGCTGACATTTTAGGAAATGGCAATTTGATATTTTCCAAGTAATTAAGTTCAACGTCTACGTGTATCCGCTTTGTATGGAGTAGTACATGTGCCTAGATGATACTAGGTCACCTAGTTTACCTGTATATATACTCCTTGCACGTTGAGATTGTAATACAAGCAATTGAGCAATATCCTCTTCCTCCTATTATTCTAACAGACACAGTTTTGTTCGCATGGGTGCACAACTGCACATATTGTGTAGTGTTAGCATATAAACAAGGAAAGACCTCAGTCTGCTCTTTTATTTCCTCTATAACATTTTTAACCACCCGTAATTTTCGAAGGTTTTGAATGTTGTCTATGTCAGACTCAATGATTTTGTTCATAATGACTAACCAATGGAATATTGATATCCTATGATAATGTTTGACAGGTCATGGCCATGGAATTGGGGGCATACAGAATCAAAGTGAATTCCATATCGCCCGGAATTTTCAAATCTGAAATCACTGAAAAGTTGATGGAAAAAGATTGGCTACAGAAAGTGGTGATGAGAACAGTGCCTCTGAGAAGTTTGGGCACTTCGGATCCAGCATTAACTTCACTGGTTCATTACCTAATTCATGATTCTTCTGCATATGTCTCAGGCAACATTTTTATCGTTGATGCTGGTGCCACCTTACCTGGTTTGCCTATTTTTTCCTCTCTATGACCAATGTGTCATTTTGCACTTGTCAAAGATAACCATATGGGATTGTTGGTTTTACATGTCTTCTTGCGATAATTTAAGAGTCAAATGATCAATTATGTAGAGCAGTAATCGTGTTCTTCTTGTCTTCAAAAAATATGTTCATCGTTTATATCTTGACCTTACTTTGGTGAGATGTGGATTCCATGGTTTCCTTCAAAAGGTGTCTTATTCATGGCTTCTTACAGAATGAAAGGCAGTATATTTTCTCTTATTGATCTGAAAACTACCTCGTACTTGAAATGGGACACGACTTCACAGAACCAAAATGACTTCAAGTTGAGGAGAATTTGTGGAATGAAATAGCATTCCAATTACTACTTGGGTGGTACGAGAACAACAAATCTTAGTAAACTCGAGTTATGAGCAAAACATGTCTTGACTCATGAGTCGTGACCCATAGACTGTGCTGAGAGCCTGAGACCACACTGGAAATTTATTGACCTTAAGTTTATTCTTTATCTCTTCCTATTAAATTTGAAAACATGGAATAATTATTCAACAAGGTTATATTAGAATTGTAATCTCGGTCTCAGGCGCAAGTTAATAAATTTTAGGGACGATATCACTTGAGCATAATTGCTGGGTTAAAGATAACCAGTTTAAAATAAAAAAAGGGAAAAATCAGCAGAATTGAAGAAGTTTGCTTGTGATTCAAATGAAGGAGTATGAAGAACGAGAAAACAATGTTACAGTGGTTGAGAATGATATTGGTGAGCCCATTTAAGAATTGTGAGAAATACCGACTTATCTTTTTGAGTATTGTGATCCAGGTCATGTCATATTAGGCCCATAGCATTCGAATTTATATAATGAACTAAAATAATTTTACTATTGAACATTAATTATAGGTATATTATTAGATTAAAAATAATAGAATAAATTTAAATTAATAAATTTGATAAATTAATGACATTACATTAAATGATAAATTAATAAATTCAATTTTCATTTATGTCCTTCAACTTCTTTTTTTGTATCAGATATGTCCTATATGTTTTAAATTTTTTTAAATATATCTTTTTTTTAACACCGTCAGTTGGTTAATGGAGATGCTGATGTGGTATATAATGTGGTAAAAATATTTGTCATGTTATGTGACACGTGACACCCCACATCGGGACATATGGCATCAATCATATTGTGACTTGTGGTACCGTTCACGTCACAACACGTGGCATCATTTTTTTCCAAATAAAAACATTAAAACTTTATTTAGCAAAAAAAGACATTAATCATTTAGCTAAATACATTCTTTTATCATATATACTCAACATTTAATATATTAAGAGATTATATTGTTATGCTCAACATTTTAAATAATTTTAAATTACATAAAAGTTTAAAAATTTTAATAAAAAACTTATAATATAAATTTCATTTTTATTAAAAATATATTATGCATAATAAAAATATTTTTTGTAATATTTTAATTGCAATGGTTCTACCATGGTCTGATATTTTAATATTTTGATATCTGTGACATATACATTAATTATTATTAATGTATATTTCAAAAATATTTAGATATTAAAATTTTATAGATATTAAAAACATTAATTATTATTAATGTATATTTCAAAAATATATCGATATTAAAATTTTATAGATATTAAAATTTTATAGATATTAAAATATTAAAATATATAATTAATGTATATCTCACAAATATTTAAAATATAATACTATGGTCGAATCAGTTGAATTAAAATATTATAAAATAATATTTTAAATAATATTTAAATTTATATTACAAGATTTGTTATTAAAATTTTTAAATCTTTTTTGTAATTTAAAATGATTTATGTAAAATAATGATATATTTTTTATTATAAGATTTGTTGTTATTTTATAATATATAATAATAATTTGTGTAAATTATCTTTTTTATATAATAACATAACCCCTTTATATATTAAATATTGAGCATATATGATAAGAATTGTGTTTAGTTGGATGGTAAGTGTCTTCTTTTTCTAAATAGAGGTCTTGAATTTGAATCTCTCCAGTGAAGTTTTAATATTTTTATTTGAAAAAAAAATGCCATGTATCACAACATGAATGGTGCCACGTGGCACATGATATGAGAACTATTTTTGCCACATCAGCATCTCTGTTAACTAACTAATGATGTTAAAAAATGGTATATCTAAAAAATTTTAAAATATGTAGAACATATTTGACACAAAAAAAGTTGATGAGTATAAATGAAAATCGAGGTAAACGTTAGGGACATGAAATATACTTTTGCCATAACATTAATTGTTGTATAATTATAATTATATTCAATCTAAATTAAATTGCAATGAAACCGACCAAATTTGATAAATTAATGACATCACAATAAATAAATTATTTGATTTTAATTGAAATTCAATAACAATTACCTCTATTATTTGATTTGAATTGAAATTTAATAACATTAATTGCTATATAATTATTATTATATTTAATTTATTATGTTCAATATTTAATAATATTGAATTTTTCATATTCCTTACTCATATTATATAAATAAATTATCATTCTAACTATCATATTGTCACGACCCGTTTTCTGGGCACATGACCGGCACAATGATGAATCTCTCATCACTGTAAGCCTTCCGATAAATATATCAAATTTTCTTATCTGAAAATCATAGAGATGATTTGCATGTAATCATAGATTATCAATTTAAAATACATTATTATACTGACATACAAGCCAAATGTCGAACCCCTGAACTAGATGTCCTAGACGATTACAGAGCAACATAATCTATAACAGAAGAGAGGTCTACCCGACAACGGGAAGGTCCAAAGTGATCTACTCCTCTAGCAGATATTCTTCGATGGCAACCTGATCTGAACAAAAAGGTTGTACAAACAATGTGAGCTTTTAAACTCAATGAGCGAATCGGCCTCGCATTAATAAAATTCAAATACATTACCAGTCATGCAAGCATATCTAAAGGCTCATACTCAACCAATAGACAGAAGATAAAAATTCATCCAATTCAACAAACGTTACTAGTACTCGTCAATGGCAATATATCCCAGAGAGCGCACACAGGCCGGCTCACTAATTATGTATATTTCCGCCATTACGCACAACATTGTCACGACCCGTTTTCTGGGCACATGACCGGCACAATGATGAACTCTCATCACTGTAAGCCTTCCGATAAATATATCAAATTTTCTTATCTGAAAATCATAGAGATGATTTGCATGTAATCATAGATTATCAATTTAAAATACATTATTATACTGACATACAAGCCAAATGTCGAACCCCTGAACTAGATGTCCTAGACGATTACAGAGCAACATAATCTATAACAGAAGAGAGGTCTACCCGACAACGGGAAGGTCCAAAGTGATCTACTCCTCTAGCAGATATTCTTCGATGGCAACCTGATCTGAACAAAAAGGTTGTACAAACAATGTGAGCTTTTAAACTCAATGAGCGAATCGGCCTCGCATTAATAAAATTCAAATACATTACCAGTCATACAAGAATATCCAAAGGCTCATACTCAACCAATAGACAGAAGATAAAAATTTATCCAATTCAACAAACGTTACTAGTACTCGTCAATGGCAATATATCCCGGAGAGCGCACACAGGCCAGCTCACCAATTATGTATATTTTCGCCATGACGCACAACATCATCCTCTTGCATACAAGATAAAAATTCATCCAATTCAACAAACGTTACTAGTACTCGTCAATGGCAATATATCCCGGAGAGCGCACACAGGCCGGCTCACCAATTTATGTATATTTTCGCCATGACGCACAACCTCATCCTCTTAGCTAGGGCGCCTCACGGATTTATCACCAATCCGGGCTATATCCCTACTGAGGGAATCGTTGTCTCCACACTCATTGGTCAAGACACCCTGTCAACCGGGTTTTCCGCCTTGCCGTGAGAGGGGGTACTGTCCCGCTCAATCACAATCAATAGCATTTCATATCATAATCAGAATCTCAATATAATATTCATCCATATAACAGGTATAGTATATAACTATATTATGGATTTATAAACCACATATCAAGATAACAATTAATCCATTTTTGAAAACATTCAAACTTCACATCATCATAAGATACTTATTTCATTTTATCCATACTTATGGATTAATTATCTCATTTAGATTCGTCATTATGAATCCAATTTCCCCCTATGAATCTTGGGAGTGTCCTACGACATACTTTTTATCACCAGTAATGCTAAAACTCTATTAAAATGGGGTCGTTTCACTCACCTGGATTCCGTACGAATATCGCTTCTCTAAGTCGTTACAGATAAGAGTACACAGATGAATTTCAGTATTCCGCTACGGAGATTTTCATGAAAGATTAGAGAAAACAAGTTAGGATTGTTTTCATACAGATACTGTTCATACATACGGTACTATTCATATATACGGTCACTATTCATATGTATGGATACTATTTATACATACGGATAATATTCGTACATACGATCACTATTCATACGTATGAATACTATTTTTATGTATGGATACTATTCATATGTACGGTTACTATTCATACGTACAGGTACTATTCATACTAGAAATAGAGAATACAATCTGTAAAAAAGTACACCAGGTAAGTTCCCAGGAAAGAGTGGAGGGTCACACTGGACACACTTAAAAACCAGGTCTTTCCTTAGCCAGAACTTTCCTAGACATGTATTTTTCACAGTTTACATTCTATTTCGGTAATCAGAGAATCAAAATAACATATAAACAGCTAAGGACAGTTTTTCTGATGTGGAAGATCGGCCAAAACCGCAACCACAGAGCATACTTAAGAAATTAACTTCTAAAATTTGAAAGACATAGAAAGGGCATAGTATCCTTACCTAAGCAAAAAGGAAAGGCCCAAAATCTCAGAGGCCTAGCGTTGGAGTAAGAGAAACTTAAGGAGAGAAGAAGAGAAGTTGAAGGTGTGAGTTTAGAAGTGAAATGAAAGCACCTATTTATAGGAAAAGTCAAGGGTACTATTTGACACTATGCGCTAATAAAATATTCAATTTACTATTCATAAAAATGACATTTTTAATAATGCAGTTACTGTGCATCTCACGGAAAATTTTTCTGTTATTACTATTGAAAACTTAAAGGGAAAACTATCCTTTCACCTTAAACATTTAAGTTTCTTTTCAAATCAGTCCTTTCACTTTAGTCCCTGAGGGTATTTTCACCCATAAAACGTCATTTTCTCCTACGAATTTCTTCCTAGTTTTCTCTTATGACCAAACCACATCTAGTACTTAACATTTCGATTGTATAAATGAACAGTATCATATACGTAAATAGTATTATACTGGTGAATAGTACCGTATACTGAAATAGTAACAATAGTTTGTAAACAAATATTTATATTTTATTTTTCTTGGGTATTACATTATCACCCCCTTAAGAGAATTCGGTCCCCCGAATTCAAAACTCATTTCAAGACTGAAATAAGTGTGATTACTTCGTCTATATCTCATTCTTTATATCTCTTTCTTTCCAAACCTCTTCACATCCCTGGTAAGATTTACAAGAACACTATACTATCGACTGTGAACTCTAGACCGCATTATCAATAATTTGCATTGGACTTTTGCCTTTTCTAAATAGAAAACAATCTCTTCCTCATCAGTTTGATCTTCTCCACAACCTTTTGTACCATAAAGTGTCTCATCCTCATAACCTTTACCAAACTCAAACCACCTAATCAAAGACGAACTCTGTCTATATGTAAAACCTCAAATAGGTGTCATCTCAAAAGTGGCACGTGGTCTTTCCAGTTCACATTGAATATCAGAACACATGTTTCCACACACATAGCTTATAACTTTTACGAATACAAGTACCCTACCCGAAGACATCATTTTGGCCATAGGTAATACTCTTGCCCGAAGGCGATCCTTCTACCTTAAGGCGACACTCTCAGCTGATGGCGTCATATAAAAGGAAAAATCACGTAAAATTATTACATAATTCTCTAGGAAGAACAATCCCAGAAAATGTGTTAAGTAAATAACATATTCCTCACGCATAATTATAAAATAAATATATATAGAAATTCCTCTCACCTCAATGACTCATATAGAGTCGTATCCCTTCAATGCTTAGGGCAAACCCATAGTTCTCTATATATAGGTTCATAAAATACTTATTCAGCATTCCTCCATAGCTCAGAAGTGCAATGAAATATCATTTTAGTAACTCTGCTCAGTCAAAAAGATATTACTATACTATGCTTTAGAATCAAGTATGAAATATAACAAGTTCAATATCTTCTCATTCCTCAAGTTCTTTCAGTAAAATGAATCACTTCAACAAAGAAGATCTAGATACTAACTTAAATTTTATTTCTAGTACATAGATAATTTTAATACGTGAAGCTTACACCAAATGTAGCTTTAGGTACAAACAAAAGAAAAATAAATTAAGGACGAGGAGGCTTTTGAAATGTAAAAGGTGCTCCAGGTCTAGAAGAGGAAGGTGCTTCAGACCTTAAGGAGGAAGCTAATCGTTGCAGCCTAGAAAGGGTTTCTGAAGGAAGCGCCTGAGAAATTTGGTGAAGAGCAGAAGTTACTCCGTTCATACAGTCAATACACCTTGCTTGTTGGTCACGAAAATTTTGAGTTGCAAACATTGAATGTCTATCAACTCGATTAGCCAATTCCCCGAAACGACGGTTTATCAGTTTCTCTTGGTTTTCAAAGAGACGATTTATTAGTCGCTTCTGGTCCTCTGTCTTGTATTCCAGGCTCTCTATCTTACGCTCCAGATTTTCGATCTTACGCTCCAGGAATGCAAGCTTATTTTCTGAGGATGTTGCAGTACTGTCCTCCTCCAACTCTATTACATCCCTCTTTCTCTTCTTTATTTCTGGTGACCTGTCTACAGGTCTCTTCCCTTTGTTGTCTCCGAGACTTAGATTTAAATCAAGCTCTACATTGCCAGTCTCAAAATTCAAGTTGAAAGATTTATTATCAGTCATTGCTCTAAGGATCTCAGAAATAACTTCGAAGGAGAAAGGAATGAAAATTGAGAAATAGGTATGTAATGAAAGAAGTAGGTTTGCTTGGTGCGATGAGTAGAGTAACGGGCATACAAGATTTATAGACAACCCGAAGCCCCTGGAGCTAAAGCCACCACAACCTATACGCCGCTCGCTATAAGGTTTACAGATCACATATGTCGCAATGCCAGCAATTAATGTCGGACATGCAGATAAATAGTAAATGCAATTAACATAAGTCAAAGATTTCCTCAAAAAATTTTCGGCTAATCTTGACCTTTCTCAAACTTTTGACTAACTACGCTTTTCAGTCTGAGATTTTCTCCCTCTAACTTGTTTTATCCTGTAATCCCATATCACGATGTCCCTCTATGATCGGGTAGTCTCATATTAGCCTTATCTTAGATTCTGATCGGTGTCTTTATTCTGGATTTACACATAATATATGTATATCAATATATATATATTAAAACAAAGTTAACTGCTTACGGTCACATGCAGTAAGTATTATCATGATGTAAGGAAATCACTGCCTTTCATTTGCCCACGAGAGCATTATATGTAAGTATGTGTAACCATGAAGATATATCATCATCTACACATTTTATTCTATCCAAGTCATTTTGATTTCACATCTCTATGAGTATATGTAGGATCATCACATATTCTCCTTGATCGTAGCCTTCACTCATTATGCATGAATAACATACATACATGTAATTACAACATGATTCAATCAATTATGTATATTATACTCAACTGAAGGCTATTAAGAACAACACAATAAAACGGAGAAATGTATTTCAGTTCATCATAAAAGCATCCAAGGCAATCTTTGATGGCTATGTTATCAACTTCTTTGAATTTTGGAAAATGCCAACGGGAGAAATGGGAAAACCGAGTAAAATCGGCCGCAAATCCACCGAATACTGACTTTCGTGGTTTTGGCATTAATGCGACGCATTGTTGGTGTGCACGCCTACCCTAGACTTCTGGCTTCTAGCTTGCAGAAATCCATAGGTTGATCGTGTAGGGGTGCGGTGAAAAGATATCTTCTTTGTCTCTAAGTCCTAATTTTTCTCTATAAAAATCATCCCAGCGTTCTCAGTTACCACACCACAAAGAGTAATAATCTCCGAGCCTACAATCCCCCAGTATTCCTCTCGCCTCATACTCTTACAAAAATTTCTAAATTTTTCCAAATCATGGCCTCAAGGAAGTACATTGATCTCACAGTAGAGGCTAAGGAAGAAGAGCTCGACTTAAACTTAAGTCTGGGCAAAGACAAGGGCAAAAGACCTTTTGAGGGGTCTCCAGAGAAGCAGAAGGAGAAGAAAAAGAAGAAGATCGAGGAAGCTGAGGAGACTAGCACGGGCCATACCTCGGAGGACAAAATCGCCTGTCTAGAGCAGGAGGTGAAAAATCTGAAAAAGATGATAGGAGACCTGGAGAAGTTAACTAAACGCAATCATGCAGAAATGACTTCAAGAATAGACAGGTTCTTCTATTGGTCTACCCAGTGCTTCTGCAATCAACAACAAAGAAGTGTTGATTGTATGAATGGAATTTACACTACCCTCCGCGACATTGCTCTGTCTCTCGCTCCAAGGAATGTTCGAGGGGTGATGATACAATACAACCCTCCTAATCCAAGACCACCTCGCTTTTAGATTACTCATGCATGAGTAAACTTCTTCTTTTTTGCAATGTAATCCTTCAGTTTTTTTGTTTTTAATGCGAGTGGTTTCTTTTATTGGCTGGTACCCTAAAATAATATAGCTACACAAATTCAATCATGAATTCAGCTTATAAAATCCACCATATAAAAATTTGATCCGACAACAACGGAATCAAAACAAGTAATAACCTTTCCTTTACTAAGTTCAAAAGTGTAGCCACATCTGTCTAAAACTAAAACTAAAAACATAATTCCTATAAGTCTCGGAGGGAAAGGAAATGGAAACATCCTACAGGACCTTCAGTAGAGCCGTCTCTCTATAGTTGTGCCCGGGTTCACAACGATAGAGGAGGTCCTACTAAGGTTACCTTGCTCTGTAATCATTAGGAGACCTAACAACCAGCCTCTGATACCAACTTTGTCATGACCCGTTTTCTGGGCACATGACCGGCACAATGATGAATCTCTCATCACTGTAAGCCTTCCGATAAATATATCAAATTTTCTTATCTGAAAATCATAGAGATGATTTGCATGTAATCATAGATTATCAATTTAAAATACATTATTATACTGACATACAAGCCAAATGTCGAACCCCTGAACTAGATGTCCTAGACGATTACAGAGCAACATAATCTATAACAGAAGAGAGGTCTACCCGACAACGGGAAGGTCCAAAGTGATCTACTCCTCTAGCAGATATTCTTCGATGGCAACCTGATCTGAACAAAAAGGTTGTACAAACAATGTGAGCTTTTAAACTCAATGAGCGAATCGGCCTCGCATTAATAAAATTCAAATACATTACCAGTCATACAAGAATATCCAAAGGCTCATACTCAACCAATAGACAGAAGATAAAAATTTATCCAATTCAACAAACGTTACTAGTACTCGTCAATGGCAATATATCCCGGAGAGCGCACACAGGCCAGCTCACCAATTATGTATATTTTCGCCATGACGCACAACATCATCCTCTTGCATACAAGATAAAAATTCATCCAATTCAACAAACGTTACTAGTACTCGTCAATGGCAATATATCCCGGAGAGCGCACACAGGCCGGCTCACCAATTTATGTATATTTTCGCCATGACGCACAACCTCATCCTCTTAGCTAGGGCGCCTCACGGATTTATCACCAATCCGGGCTATATCCCTACTGAGGGAATCGTTGTCTCCACACTCATTGGTCAAGACACCCTGTCAACCGGGTTTTTCGCCTTGCCGTGAGAGGGGGTACTGTCCCGCTCAATCACAATCAATAGCATTTCATATCATAATCAGAATCTCAATATAATATTCATCCATATAACAGGTATAGTATATAACTATATTATGGATTTATAAACCACATATCAAGATAACAATTAATCCATTTTTGAAAACATTCAAACTTCACATCATCATAAGATACTTATTTCATTTTATCCATACTTATGGATTAATTATCTCATTTAGATTCGTCATTATGAATCCAATTTCCCCCTATGAATCTTGGGAGTGTCCTACGACATACTTTTTATCACCAGTAATGCTAAAACTCTATTAAAACGGGGTCGTTTCACTCACCTGGATTCCGTACGAATATCGCTTCTCTAAGTCGTTACAGATAAGAGTACACAGATGAATTTCAGTATTCCGCTACGGAGATTTTCATGAAAGATTAGAGAAAACAAGTTAGGATTGTTTTCATACAGATACTGTTCATACATACGGTACTATTCATACATACGGTACTATTCATATATACGGTCACTATTTATACGTATGAATACTATTTATACATACAGATAATATTCATACATACGGTCACTATTCATACGTATGAATACTATTTTTATGTATGGATACTATTCATATGTACGGTTACTATTCATACGGTTACTATTTATACGTACGGGTACTATTCATACCAGAAATAGAGAATACAATCTGTAAAAAAGTACACCAGGTAAGTTCCCAGGAAAGAGTGGAGGGTCACACTGGACACACTTAAAAACCAGGTCTTTCCTTAGCCAGAACTTTCCTAGACATATATTTTTCACAGTTTACATTCTATTTCGGTAATCAGAGAATCAAAATAACATATGAACAGCTAAGGACAGTTTTTCTGATGTGGAAGATCGGCCAAAACCGCAACCACAGAGCATACTTAAGAAATTAACTTCTAAAATTTGAAAGACATAGAAAGGGCATAGTATCCTTACCTAAGCAAAAAGGAAAGGCCCAAAATCTCAGAGGCCTAGCGTTGGAGTAAGAGAAACTTAAGGAGAGAAGAAGAGAAGTTGAAGGTGTGAGTTTAGAAGTGAAATGAAAGCGCCTATTTATAGGAAAAGTCAAGGGTATTATTTGACACTATGCGCTAATAAAATATTCAATTTACTATTTATGAAAATGACATTTTTAATAATGCAGTTACTGTGCATCTCACGCGTACGGTGGAAAATTTTTCTGTTATTACTATTGAAAACTTAAAGGGAAAACTATCCTTTCACCTTAAACATTTAAGTTTCTTTTCAAATCAGTCCTTTCACTTTAGTCCCTGAGGGTATTTTCACCCATAAAACGTCATTTTCTCCTACGAACTTCTTCCTAGTTTTCTCTTATGACCAAACCACATCTAGTACTTGACATTTCGATTGTATAAATGAACAGTATCATATACGTAAATAGTATTATACTGGTGAATAGTACCGTATACTGAAATAGTAACAATAGTTTGTAAACAAATATTTATATTTTATTTTTCTTGGGTATTACAAACATCATCCTTTTACATACAAGAAGATAAAAATTCATCCAATTCAACAAACGTTACTAGTACTCGTCAATGGCAATATATCCCGGAGAGCGCACACAGGCCGGCTCACCAATTATGTATATTTCCGCCATGACGCACAACCTCATCCTCTTAGCTAGGGCGCCTCACGGATTTATCACCAATCCGGGCTATATCCCTACTAAGGGAATCGTTATCTCCACACTCATTGGTCAAGACACCCTGTCAACCGGGTTTTTCGCCTTGCCGTGAGAGGGGGTACTGTCCCGCTCAATCACAATCAATAGCATTTCATATCATAATCAGAAGCTCAATATAATATTCATCCATATAACAGGTATAATAGATAACTATATTATAGCTTTATAAACCACAATTCAAGAGATTCAATCTTCACATCATCATGAGATATTTGCTTTTTCTTATCCATACTTCTGGATTAATTATCTCATTATATTCGCCATTCTGAATCCAATTTCCCCCTATGAATCTTGGGAGTGTCCTACGACATACTTTTTATCACCAGTAATGCTAAAACTCTATTAAAACGGGGTCGTTTCACTCACCTGGATCCCGTACGAATATCGCTTCTCTAAGTCGTTACAGACAAGAGTACACAGATGAATTTCGGTGTTCTGCTACGGAGATTTTCATGAAAGATTAGAGAAAATACGTCAGGATTGTTTTCGTACAGATACTGTTCATACGTACAGTACTGTTCATATATACGGTCACTATTCATACGGTCACTATTCATACGTACGGTCACTATTTATACCATAAATAGAGAATACAATCTGTAAAAGAGTACACCAGGTAAGTTCCCAGGAAAGAGTGGAGGGTCACACTGGACACACTTAAAAACCAGGTCTTTCCTTAGCCAGAACTTTCCTAGACATGTATTCTTCACAGTTTACATTCTATTTCGGTAATCAGATAATCAAAATAACATATAAACAGCTAAAGACAGTTTTTCTGATGTGGAAGATCAGCCAAGGCCGCAACCACAGAGCATACTTAAGAAAATAACTTCTAAAATTTGAAAGACATAGAAAGGGCATAGTATCCTTACCTAAGCTGAAAAGGAAAGGCCCAAAATCTCAAAGGCCTAGCATTGAAGTAAGAGGAACTTAAGGAGAGAAGAAGAGAGGTTGAAGGTGTGAGTTTATAAGTGAAATGAAAGAGCCTATTTATAGTAAAAGTCAAGGGTACTATTTGACACAATGCGTTAATAAAATATTCAATTTACTATTTATGAAAATGACATTTTTAATAATGCAGTTACTGTGCATCTCATACGATGGAAAATTTTTCTGTTATTACTATTGGAAACTTAAAAGGCAAAAATATCCTTTCACCTTAAACCTTTAAGTTTCTTTTCAATTCAGTCCTTTCACTTTAGTCCCTGAGGGTATTTTCACACATAAAACGTCAGTTTCTCCTACGAACTTCTTTATAGTTTTCTCTTATGACCAAACAACATCTAGTACTTGACATTTCGATTGTATAAATGAACAGTATCATATACGTAAATAGTATTATACTAGTGAATAGTACCGTATACTGAAATAGTAACAGTAGTTTGTAAACAAATATTTATATTTTATTTTTCTTGGGTATTACATTATCACCCCCTTAAGAGAATTCGGTCCCCTGAATTCAAAACTCATTTCAAGACTGAAATAAGTGTGATTACTTCGTCTATATCTCATTCTTTGTATCTCTATCTTTCCAAACCTCTTCACATCCCTGGTAAGATTTACAAGAACACTATAGCATCAACTGTGAACTCTAGACCGCATTATCAATAATTTTCATAGGACTTTTGCCTTTTCTAAATAGCAAACAATCTCTTCCTCATCAGTTTGATCTTCTCCACAACCTTTTGTACCATAAAGTGTCTCATCCTCATAACCTTTACCAAACTCAAACCACCTAATCAAAGACGAACTCTGTCTATATGTAAAACCTCAAATAGGTGTCATCTCAAAAGTGGCACGTGGTCTTTCCAGTTCACATTGAATATCAGAACACATGTTTCCACACACATAGCTTATAACTTTTACGAATACAAGCACCCTATCCGAAGGCATCATTTTGGCCATAAGCAATACTCTTGCCCGAAGGCTATCCTTCTACCTTAAGGCGATACTCTCAGCTGAAGGCGTTATATAAAATGAAATCATTACATAAATCTCTAAGAAGAACAATTCTAGAAAATGTGTTAAGTAAATAACATATTCCTCACGCATAATTATAAAATAAATATATATAGAAATTCCTCTCACCTCAATGACTCATATAGAGTCGTATCCCTTCAATGCTTAGGGCAAACCCATAGTTCTCTATATATAGGTTCATAAAATACTTATTCAGCATTCCTCCATAGCTCAGAAGTGCAATGAAATATCATTTTAGTAACTCTGCTCAGTCAAAAAGATATTACTATACTATGCTTTAGAATCAAGTATGAAATATAACAAGTCCAATATCTTCTCATTCCTCAAGTTCTTTCAGTAAAATGAATCACTTCAACAAAGAAGATCTAGATACTAACTTAAATTTTATTTCTAGTACATAGATAATTTTAATACGTGAAGCTTACACCAAATGTAGCTTTAGGTACAAACAAAAGAAAAATAAATTAAGGACGAGGAGGCTTTTGAAATGTAAAAGGTGCTCCAGGTCTAGAAGAGGAAGGTGCTTCAGACCTTAAGGAGGAAGCTAATCGTTGCAGCCTAGAAAGGGTTTCTGAAGAAAGCGCCTGAGAAATTTGGCGAAGAGCAGAAGTTACTCCGTTCATACAGTCAATACACCTTGCTTGTTGGTCACGAAAATTTTGAGTTGCAAACATTGAATGTCTATCAACTCGATTAGCCAGTTCCCCGAAACGACGATTTATCAGTTTCTCTTGGTTTTCAAAGAGACGATTTATTAGTCGCTTTTGGTCCTCTGTCTTGTATTCCAGGCTCTCTATCTTACGTTCCAGGTTTTCGATCTTACGCTCCAGGAATGCAAGCTTATTTTCTGAGGATGTTGCAGTACTGTCCTCCTCCAACTCTATTACATCCCTCTTTCTTTTCTTAATTTCTGGTGACCTGTCTACAGGTCTCTTCCCTTTGTTGTCTCCGAGACTTAGATTTAAATCAAGCTCTACATTGCCAGTCTCAAAATTCAAGTTGAAAGACTTATTATCGGCCATTGCTCTAGGGATCTCAGAAATAACTTCGAATGAGAAAGGAATGGAGATTGAGAAATAGGTATGTAATGAAAGAAGTAGGTTTGCTTGGTGCGATAAGTAGGGTAACGGGCATACAAGATTTATAGACAACCCGAAGCCCCTGGAGCTAAAGCCACCACAACCTATACGCCGCTCGCTATAAGGTTTACAGATCACATACGTCGCAATGCCAACAATTAATGTCGGACATGCAGATAAATAGTAAATGCAATTAACATAAGTCAAAGATTTCCTCAAAAAAAAATTTCGGCTAATCTTGACCTTTCTCAAAGTTCTGACTAACTACGCTCTTCAGTCTGAGATTTTCTCCCTCTAAACTTGTTTTATTCTGTAATCCTATATCATGATGTCCCTCTATGATTAGGTCGCCTCATATTGGCCGTATCTTAGATTCTAATCAGTGTCTTTACTCTAGACTTACACATAATATATGTATATCAATATATATATTTTAAAACAAAGTTAACTGCTTACGGTCACATGCCTTAAGCATTATCATGATGTAAGGAAATCACTGCCTTTCATTTGCCCACTAGAGCATTATATGTAAGTATGTGTACACATTTTATTCTATCCAAGTCATTTTGATTTCACATCTCTATGAGTATATGTAGGATCATCACATATTCTCCTTGATCGTAGCCTTCACTCATTATGCATGAATAACATACATACATGTAATTACAACATGATTCAATCAGTTATGTATATTATACTCAACTGAAGGCTCTCAAGAACAACACAATAAAACAAAGAAATGCATTTCAGTTCATCATAAAAGCATCCAAGGCAATCTTTAATGGCTATATTCTTAACTTCTTTGAATTTCGGAAAATGCCAACGGGAGAAATGGGAAAACCAAGTAAAATCGGCCGCAGATCCACCGAATATTGACTTTCATGGTTTTGGCATTAATGCAACGCGCTATCGGTGTGCACGCCTACCCTAGACTTATGGCTTCCAGCTTGCAGAAATCCATAGGTTGATCGTGTAGGGGTGCGGTGAAAAGATATCTTCTTTGTCTCTAAGTCCTAATTTTTCTCTATAAAAATCATCCCAGCGTTCTCAGTTACCACACCACAAAGAGTAATAATCTCCGAGCCTACAATCCCCCAGTATTCCTCTCGCCTCATACTCTTACAAAAATTTCTAAATTTTTCCAAATCATGGCCTCAAGGAAGTACATTGATCTCACAGTAGAGGCTAAGGAAGAAGAACTTGACTTAAACTTAAGTTTATGCAGGGACAAGGGCAAAAGACCTCTCGAGGGATCTCAAGAAATTCAAATGGAGAAGAAGATAAAGAAGATTGAGGAAGCCGAGGAGATTAGCACAGGCCATAGCTCAGAGGACAAAATCGCCTGTTTAGAATAAGAGGTGAAGAATCTCAAGAAGATGATAGAGGATCTGGAGAAGTTAACCAAACGCAATAACGCGGCAATGACTTCGAGAATAGATAGATTCTTCTATTGGTCCACCCAGTGCTTCTGCAATCAGCAGCAAAGAAGTGTTGATTGTATGAATGGAATTTACACTACCCTCCGCGACATTGCTATGTCTCTTGCTCCAAGGAATGGTCGAGGGGTGATGATACAATACAACCCTCCTAATCCAAGACCACCTCGCTTTTAGATTACTCATACATGAGTAAACTTCTTCTTTTTTTTTTTTGCAATGTAATCCTTCAGTTTTTTTTTAATGCAAGTGGTTTCTTTTATTGGCTGGTACCCTAAAATAATATAGCTACACAAATTCAATCATGAATTCAGCTTATAAAATCCACCATATAAAAATTTGATCCGACAACAACGGAATCAAAACAAGTAATAACCTTTCCTTTACTAAGTTCAAAAGTGTAGCCACATCTATCTAAAATTAAACCTGACAACATAATTTCTAAGAAGAGATAAGTCTCGGAGGGAAAGGAAATGAAAACATCCTACAGGACCTTCAGTAGAGCCGTCTCTCTATAGTTGTGCCCGGGTTCACAACGATAGAGGAGGTCCTACTAAGGTTACCTTGCTCTGTAATCACTAGTAGACCTAACAACCTTTGCTCTGATACCAACTTTGTCACGACCCGTTTTCTGGGCACATGACCGGCACAATGATGAATCTCTCATCATTGTAAGCCTTCCGATAAATATATCAAATTTTCTTATCTGAAAATCATAGAGATGATTTGCATGTAATCATAGATTATCAATTTAAAATACATTATTATACTGATATACAAGCCAAATGTCGAACCCCTGAACTAGATGTCCTACACGATTACAGAGCAACATAATCTATAACAGAAGAGAGGTCTACCCGACAACAGGAAGGTCCAAAGTGATCTACTCCTCTAGCAGATATTCTTCGATGACAACCTGATCTGAACAAAAAGGTTGTACAAACAATGTGAGCTTTTAAACTCAATGAGCGAATCGGCCTCACATTAATAAAATTCAAATACATTACCAGTCATGCAAGCATATCTAAAGGCTCATACTCAACCAATAGACAGAAGATAAAAATTCATCCAATTCAACAAACGTTACTAGTACTCGTCAATGGCAATATATCACAGAGAGCGCACACAGGCCGGCTCACTAATTATGTATATTTCCGCCATTACGCACAACATCATCCTTTTACATACAAGAAGATAAAAATTCATCCAATTCAACAAACGTTACTAGTACTCGTCAATGGCAATATATCCCGGCGAGCGCACACAGGCCGGCTCACCAATTATGTATATTTCCGCCATGACGCACAACCTCATCCTCTTAGCTAGGGCGCCTCACGGATTTATCACCAATCCAGGCTATATCCCTACTAAGGGAATCGTTATCTCCACACTCATTGGTCAAGACACCTTGTCAACCGGGTTTTTCGCCTTGCCGTGAGAGGGGGTACTGTCCCGCTCAATCTTCACATCATCATGAGATATTTGCTTTTTCTTATCCATACTTCTGGATTAATTATCTCATTATATTCGCCATTCTGTTCATATATACGGTCACTATTCATACGGTCACTATTCATATGTACGGTCACTATTTATACCAGAAATAGAGAATACAATCTGTAAAAGAGTACACCAGGTAAGTTCCCAGGAAAGAGTTGAGGGTCACACTGGACACACTTAAAAACTAGGTCTTTCCTTAGCCAGAACTTTCCTAGACATGTATTCTTCACAGTTTACATTCTATTTCGGTAATCAGATAATCAAAATAACATATAAACAGCTAAAGACAGTTTTTTTGATGTGGAAGATCAGCCAAGGCCGCAACCACAGAGCATACTTAAGAAAATAACTTCTAAAATTTGAAAGACATAGAAAGGGCATAGTATCCTTACCTAAGCTGAAAAGGAAAGGCCCAAAATCTCAAAGGCCTAGCATTGAAGTAAGAGGAACTTAAGAAGAGAAGAAGAGAGGTTGAAGGTGTGAGTTTATAAGTGAAATGGAAGAGCCTATTTATAGTAAAAGTCAAGGGTACTATTTGACACAATGCGTTAATAAAATATTCAATTTACTATTTATGAAAATGACATTTTTAATAATGCAGTTACTGTGCATCTCACGATGGAAAATTTTTCTGTTATTACTATTGGAAACTTAAAAGGGAAAAATATCCTTTCACCTTAAACCTTTAAGTTTCTTTTCAATTCAGTCCTTTCACTTTAGTCCCTGAGGGTATTTTCACACATAAAACGTCAGTTTCTCCTACAAACTTCTTGATAGTTTTCTCTTATGACCAAACAACATCTAGTACTTGACATTTCGATTGTATAAATGAACAGTATCATATACGTAAATAGTATTATACTGGTGAATAGTACCGTATACTAAAATAGTAACATTAGTTTGTAAACAAATATTTATATTTTATTTTTCTTGGGTATTACACATATATTGCTCGAGTGTTTATATTATTTATTCTTGCTACATAATTAATTTTCATTCTATAGAATTAGTTTATATTGATTTTTTTAAGGTTCTTATTTTGCTGATAGGAATCTATATGTGTTGTTGTCACTACCATCTCTCACATAGTTATAGAACATGGTTAGTTCTATAATTTTTACAAGAAGTGCTCGAAAAAAGTAACGCCAGATGGAAGTAGACTTTACTATGAAAAGTATAATGATTACGTTTCTTCTGTAGTTCTAAAGTTTGTAATTTTTTTAAAATGTTTATCAGATGTTGCTTCACAAAACCTATAATTATTTTTTATCAATTTCCTATCTGTTACGAAATTGTAGATTCAAGGTTGAAATGAAAGTCGTCAATGATATAGGTGGTGCTTCATTGGTTGTTTTTTACCGAGAGGTGTACAAATTTTTTCAGTGTAGTGCAAAAGAGCTTATGAACTTTGTTTATTTGGTTAGTAGTGACTCATTCATTATTGATTATTTTTTAATTTTTGATATTTTACAAATTTTATTTTAATGTGAATTTTTTTTTTGTGTTGTGTAAAAGTCTGGTGATGTTACTTAGACCCCAGACAAGTTGGATATATTTATTGAAAAAAGGTTCTTATTTAGAGTTAGTGTTAATTCACGCAATGTTAGAGATATCAATTTAGTCTATTTGTTATTCATTTGACATATGACACTGACCTGCTAAGTCAATGTGTCCTTGGTTTTGAAATAACTCAGTCTTATGATAGAGACTTAGATACCAACAGTGCAAATGACTCATGGAAGGTTTATATAATTAGATTATTCTGTTTTTATATGTGCATTTTACTTCTTGGTTTTATTTTGTTATTCACTAAATTATTTATATCTTGTTGTATAGAGATGTAATTCAAATGTTTCAGAATCTGAAGGTGAAAACACTTCATGTTCTGTTACACTCACAAAAAGGTCTTTTGTTAAAGTCAACAAAGATGATAATGATTGTCACGTCCCAAAATCTAAGTACGTGACCGGTATGAAAGGTGAATTTCACCTCACATCTGTAAGCTTATTTTTCTCTTAAGCACAATACTAATCCTTATTTTGGTTATTCTTTTAAATACAATTAATTTAAATTGCATGATTTAAGAATTAAAATAGGTGAACTATTTCTCTTCTGACCAAAAAAAGAAAGAAAATATGGCTAAACCAAGTTTCCCATACATGCTACAGTCGTACATATTACATCGCAAAACAAACATACCCGATTACAGAGCTTTTCTAGATTTATACAACTTAGAATAAAACCTAAACATTATACCTTTAGCCTGAACCTGACGTGAATGTCATCGAACTAGGAAGTTCTTCATACTTGAAATTGAAGACAACATCTACTTGAGAGAATCTTACCATATTCACATACAATATAGGTATATATATACATGCAGATATACATATTTGATCTAATAGTACAATCATCTAAATTTTAGTATACAAGATATTTATCAAGACACACAATAAAAAAGCACCTTGCAATCATTAACAAATACATTCCAACAAGCCAAACCACATTTCAAACAATTCACACAATTCCAATTTAAGTTCCTAAACATTTTGAGGGTCCCGTTCACATAAAATGGCCGTTGCCCTGTGGCCCCGCAACATCCTCCCTTATTTCACCTCCGTTCTCAAGAGGACAAATCTGTAGTCTAACCTTATTTCACCCTACTCTTAAAGGGACGAATATCATATTCAATATCACGTGGCCAATAGTAATTTTATTCCACCCTTATTAACTCCTGCTGCTCCCTTTTTACTCCCACACAGGGACCCATTCCCGTAACGTCCGCCATCAATCACATCACACAAACAAAAGCAATCACACACATACAATTTCATGACAATTTCATGATATTTATCATCATACATCCTGACTTTATAAATGTATTCTCATACTCACAAATTTATAAATGAAGACACAATAGTCTTACTTTCACATTTCAATGTATAACATGAATGCATCAACTTCATATCATATGTACATATTTATAGTATACCTTTAATATGTACATAAAAATAAACAAACAAGATAAGGTAGGATCTCTCACCTTGATATTTGTCCAATTTTACCTTAAACCTTCCTCGAAGATGTGTAAGATGATGAAAGGTAATTTACTCTACATTCAAACTAATCACAACATTCCAAAATATGTGAAAGATGCTGTCACATCCCAAAAATTGAGTATGTGAAAAGATACTACTCATTTGATATAATTCTCAAACATACGTTATATACATATATTCTGTAAGGTTTTACATTCAACCTTAATCATTCATTCCACACTACAGAATTATATTCATCTGATAAGCAAATATAGACATACATAGTCTGATATTTCTATCTCATCGCAAGCCTAGGAGACCTATAGAAAATACAGAGCTTTTCTAATATCCACATTAATAAGTACTGGTGTCCCACCAGACAGAAATAGAGAATAATCCCAAGGGGCTTCTAATCTTCAAACAGATTCTCTTCTTCTCTGTTTTCTGTATCTGAAAAAAATAATCATAGGGAGTGTGAGTTTATTTAAAAACTCAGTAAGTAAATAACTGTACTATATAAAATATCAAAAGTACAAATACCACATTTACTCATATAATTAATTATCTTATACATCGAGTAGTATGGGACTCTAACCCTTTCAAACTCATGAATAAGATTTCATAGATATACACCGAGTAGTATGGGACTCTAACCCTTTCAAACTCGTGAATAAGATCTCATAGGTATACGCCGAGTAGTATGGGACTTTAACCCTTTCAACTCGTGTATATGTTTCATAGATATGCACTGAGTAGTATGGGACTTTAACCCTTTCAAACTCGTGTATAAGATTTCTTAGATATACACCGAGTAGTATGGGACTTTAACCCTTTCACACTCGTGTACTAGATCCCGTAGATCTTTACTCATTAATAAAATAGTTAGAATTCATCACATAGTACAATTGTCATGAGATAAATAATTTCTTCATACTCTTATTTCTACTGATCATCATATACTCCCATATGAAAAATTAATTGCTTATTATCCAAATAATATTGTAAATGGGACTTATATTGTACTTTGACTAGTAATATCAAATTAGCTGAGCAAGGTTATTCACTCACCTTGATGTTTGTCCAAGTTTACCTTGTTCCACACTAGAATTTGTGTAGGAAAATTTCCTAGTAAAATATATTACAAAGAATCATAAGAAAGGAAACAAAATCACGAAAATACGTAAAATTTTCTGACTGCTACAGTAACGGTTTGCTACAGTAACAGTTTGCTACAGTGTCGGTTCGCTACAGTAACGGTTCACTACAGTACTGGTTCGCTACAGTAACGTTGACTGCTACAGTACCGTTGACTGCCGACACTACAGTACTGCTACAGTAACCCGAAGAAAATTTTCCAGATTTTGTTTCGAAATCCCTGGTCGCTACAGTAACTCGGTTTTGCAGAAAAATCTTTCAAAAATTCATCCTTTCCTTTCTTGTTTCAAAACCAGAATTTCAACTCTTTTAACCGATTATAACTCAAATATAACTTCTAAAACAACTGAGATTCATGAATTATCATCAAAATCTTCAAGAACAAAACCTCCTCTGATCTTCTACATAAACTGAAATTTAAGGAAAATAATCGGATTAAAGCTTACCTTTGATCCTTACAAAGCTTTTGAACCGAACAAATAATCGAACTTCTGAAGATCAAGGAAAGGATTTGAGAAGAAAATGAAGAACTGAGAGAGAAATCTTTTCTGCTTCCTTCGGCTGAGTGAAAAAGTGAGGGTTACTATTGAAACTTTATATTAAATATTTCTAATGGGTTATTCAATAACTCATGGGTATCCATAACCCAACATCCAAACCCATCCAGTCAATTTACAATAAATGGATTAATTGACCATTCTGCAACCACTTTTCCATGAATTTCACCATTCTTAGAATATATCCCTCATTGTGCAAATATTTAGTCCAGTCATTTAACTCAATTTTCATAAATAATATTCAAAGAGAACAATTAAATATGAAAATTAAAAATGACCAAAATAAATAACTAAAGTAACGTTGTAGAATTCTAAAATACTCTTAAGCGAATTATATTCTGAAATTAACGGGTATTACAGATGCATCAAAGAATCTATTCCTATAAGATAATCATGCCAAAAACATATTAAGGTCACAAAATAGGAAAATTCCTTACTATAATTTTGACCTTTGATCACTCCTCTGAACATAACTCTCAAATGATAAATAATTTTCAAATAAAACTTATATCATTAGAAACTAGACTCAAAGATCTTTCCAACGATATCTTATTTGTTAAAAATAAGTACGAATGAAAGAATTATGAACATTTTAAAACTGATACTACAGTAACAGTCAATGGTCAACACAGCTACAGTAACTTTGACTAAAGTCAATGCTACAGTACGTTGACTGAGTCAATGCTACATTAACCGCGAAAATCTGAAAAACTTTTCTAGATGAACAATATTTTTCTGAAAAATTTCCAAAATGAACAGTAACGTTCTTTGTGTTTTTCATCCAAAAATCCCATAATCACATCCAAACACACCATTTCTTTTGATTTCTTCTATGGGTTTTCATCCTTGATGTTTAAGGATTGTTTTGACATCAAAAACCCAAATTTAAACTAACAATCTAAGCCTCAATCATCAAATTTTCATCAAGAACTCTAACTTTTTAAACTATTCGATTTCTATGAATTTCTCTTAGTTTTCTTTAAATTTCTTGTTCCAATAACATCATAATCCATGTAGGAACGTTTTAGGTTATCACTCACACTTAAATTCATCTATAGAAACATTATACAAAGATTTCTCAAATTGATAACTTAGGATTTACTATTCATAAAAATTAAAGATGTCACGACCCGTTTTCTGGGCACATGACCGGCACAATGATGATTCTCTCATCACTGTAAGCCTTCCGATAAATATATCAAATTTTCTTATCTGAAAATCATAGAGATGATTTGCATGTAATCATAGATTATCAATTTAAAATACATTATTATACTGACATACAAGCCAAATGTCGAACCCCTGAACTAGATGTCCTAGACGATTACAGAGCAACATAATCTATAATAGAAGAGAGGTCTACCCGACAACGGGAAGGTCCAAAGTGATCTACTCCTCTAGTAGATATTCTTCGATGATATCCTGATCTGAACAAAAAGGTTGTACAAACAATGTGAGCTTTTAAACTCAATGAGCGAATCGGCCTCGCATTAATAAAATTCAAATACATTACCAGTCATGCAAGCATATCCAAAGGCTCATACTCAACCAATAGACAGAAGATAAAAATTCATCCAATTCAACAACTGTTACTAGTACTCGTCAATGGCAATATATCCCAGAGAGCGCACACAGGCCGGCTCACCAATTATGTATATTTCCGCCATGACGCACAACATCGTCCTTTTACATACAAGAAGATAAAAATTCATCCAATTCAACAAACGTTACTAGTACTCGTCAATGGCAATATATCCCGGAGAGCGCACACAGGCCGGCTCACCAATTATGTATATTTCCGCCATGACGCACAACCTCATCCTCTTAGCTAGGGCGCCTCACGGATTTATCACCAATCCGGGCTATATCCCTACTGAGGGAATCGTTGTCTCCACACTCATTGGTCAAGACACCCTGTCAACCGGGTTTTTCGCCTTGCCATGAGAAGGGGTACTGTCCCGCTCAATCACAATCAATAGCATTTCATATCATAATCAGAAGCTCAATATAATATTCATCCATATAACAGGTATAGTATATACCTATATTATGGATTTATAAACCACATATCAAGATAACAATTAATCCATTTTTGAAAACATTCAAACTTCACATCATCATAAGATACTTATTTCATTTTATCCATACTTATGGATTAATTATCTCATTTAGATTCGTCATTCTGAATCCAATTTCCCCCTATGAATCTTGGGAGTGTCCTACGACATACTTTTTATCACCAGTAATGCTAAAACTCTATTAAAACAGGGTCGTTTCACTCACCTGGATTTCGTACGAATATCGCTTCTCTAAGTCGTTACAGATAAGAGTACACAGATGAATTTCAGTATTCCGCTACGGAGATTTTCATGAAAGATTAGAGAAAACAAGTTAGGATTGTTTTCATACAGATACTGTTCATACATACGGTACTATTTATATATACGGTCACTATTCATATATACGGATATTATTTATACATATGGATAATATTCATACATACGGTCACTATTCATACGTATGAATACTATTTTTTATGTATGAATACTATTCATATGTATATTTACTATTCATACAGTTACTATTCATACGTACGGGTACTATTCATACCAGAAATAGAGAATACAATCTGTAAAAGAGTACACCAGGTAAGTTCCCAGGAAAGAGTGAAGGGTCACACTGGACACACTTAAAAACCAGGTCTTTCCTTAGCCAGAACTTTTCTAGACATGTATTCTTCACAGTTTACATTCTATTTCGGTAATCAGAGAATCAAAATAACATATAAACAGCTAAGGACAGTCTTTCTGATGTGGAAGATCGGCCAAAGCCGCAACCACAGAGCATACTTAAGAAATTAACTTCTAAAATTTGAAAGACATAGAAAGGGCATAGTATCCTTACCTAAGCTGAAAAGGAAAGGCCCAAAATCTCAGAGGCCTAGCTTTGGAGTAAGAGAAACTTAAGGAGAGAAGAAGAGAAGTTGAAGGTGTGAGTTTAGAAGTGAAATGAAAGGGCCTATTTATAGCAAAAGTCAAGGGTACTATTTGACACTATGCGCTAATAAAATATTCAATTTACTATTCATGAAAATGACATTTCTAATAATGCAGTTACTGTGCACCTTACACGGAAAATTTTTCTGTTATTACTATTGGAAACTTAAAAGGGAAAAATATCCTTTCACCTTAAACCTTTAAGTTTCTTTTCAATTCAGTCCTTTCACTTTAGTCCCTGAGGGTATTTTCACACATAAAACGTCAGTTTCTCCTACGAACTTCTTTCTAGTTTTCTCTTATGACCAAACAACATCTAGTACTTGACATTTCGATTGTATAAATGAACAGTATCATATACGTAAATAGTATTATACTGGTAAATAGTACTGTATACTGAAATAGTAACAGTAGTTTGTAAACAAATATTTATATTTTATTTTTCTTGGGTATTACAAAAGAAGTTGGAAAATTATGATAAAACTTACCTTAAATTAAGAGTTTTCCAGCATAGAGGAATGTTGCTAGAGGCACAAACCCACCGAAGACTTGATCGAAAGCAAGATCTTGAAAGATTGGAGGGGAGAAAATTTGACCAAAAGAGAAAATGGAAGATGAAGGAGAAGGTGGAGAGAGCTACTGGAGGAAAGAGAAGGAATAAATAGGAAGAGAGGAGGATATGTGTTTTGAGTGTATGTGTGGGCCTCACTAATTTTCTTGGATAAAATTGCTCATAGCCACTCTAACTTGTCAGATTTGTTCACTTAGTTCCTTGAGAATTTATAAAAATTTCCCTAAATTAAAATTTTGAAATTTCTATTCCCAAATTTCTTTCACTAATTCAAAAAGAACATTTTTCACGTAATTAGATTTTTCAATAAACTTCAAAATAGATTTTAAATATTCATAAAAATTATTGGGGTATTACAATGATGATGATGATGATTTGAGTACTTTTTAGATGTTTTGATGAGTCTATTAAAGATATTAAGTGATTCATAAATATTATTCTATGTATTTTACCTATGACAATATTCTAATCAATAAACTTCATATGGTACTTGTTTTTTTTTTATTGTTTTGTACAAATATAAAGTGCATTTGTTGGACTTTATTATTTTTCATTTTTTTCTAAGTGAAGTACATTATATTTAAATGCGCACAATTTAAACTTGTATTTTTATTTATTATTTTATTGCTTATCTACCTAAATATGTTTAATTTATTGTTGGATTTTGAAATGATACTTAACAAATGTAAATGAGTTAATTATTTATAAGTACAATTAATAAAATTTCGTATAGCAGTAACAATTATCTTCACAATGTTGTACATTGTTTCTCATGATAGCTTCGCAATCAGATATAACAATTTGACGTATTAAATTATGACTATCAATCATTTTCCCAAATGACAAAGTGCTATTTTTTTATTATCTATTATTAACATTTTTAGAAAGTTAAATTAACATTTAAAATTTAAAATGAAAAATCTTATTAAAATAAAAAATCTGACGTATTAACATAAATGAAAAATCTATTAAAAATGTAAAATTAACATTTTTATAACAATTTGATGTATTAAATGATGACTGTCAATTGAAAAAATTTAAAATGAAAAATTTACTTAAATTAACATTTTTATCTACTTATTAACATAATAATTTTTTATTGTTTTCAAATAAATTGCATTTCAAATTTCAAATTGCACTTAAATACATTGAATTGAATTACAATTGAAATTCAACAATATTAAATTAATCACATCACATTCACATTAAACACATCAAATGATTTTTGGTAATTAAATAAATAATAATATAAATTAATAATATATTTAATTAATTAATGCAATTAATGTAATCTGAAACATTATTTGTTAGTTCGTGGAGTCTTATATGAGTTATATCAATTAATACGATACTCTTTGATGTTGTATTCCCATTGGTATTTTCCTAAAATTTCTCCTAAAATTACTTTTTTTCCCTAAATTATGGTGCTTTGACTTTGTCTTTTTCAATTTATATATGAGTAAATTTTCTAATGTATCTAATATTATTTCAGTTAGTACTCTTTAATTTTATATCTGTTAATACTCTTTAATATTAATTCTATATCCGCTTTTTTCCAGATTCATTCAATTTGCTAAAGTACTATAAGTAATTTTGACAATTTTATACATAGTGACAAAAACTTTCTGTTCCTTCTTTCTTTTGAAGACTTTGAAAAAGGAAAGGAAAGTCATTAAACTAAAAATAAATCAGAAGAATTTACAAGACAAACTCAAATACTGGTTCTGGAATAATTGAGGACATTTTGGAATATATTATATGATATGTCCTTATTTCCAAATAAGCTAATAATCAATCAAGTCTTAATAAGATTCCTCAATTTTCTATCTATATATTAAACATGATACCCAATCAAGTTTATGACCTTAATTAAGACAGTTGACCTCACTCTCAATCACATGCAAGAATCAATGACATTCCCTGTTAGAAATGATTCCATATCACTATAAATTGAGGAGGTCTTCAATAATTGAACCTCATAACCAATACCACAGAGATCGAGAAGAGAAGAAATTAATGGCAAGAAGTAAGACAATGAAAAGGGTGAAAGTGGTGATGATGATGATACTTATCATGGTTGATTTAGCACGTGCACAACATGAGCTCTCATTGATTTGGCATTGCACAACATGAGGCCCTCATAGGTAAGTTTCCTAATGTGTCTAATACTATTTCAGTTAATACTCTTTAATTCTATATCAATTAATACTCTGTCATGTTAATTATATATTCTTTTTTTCTCAGATTTATTCAATTTGTTAAAGTACTATAAATAATTAATAATATATAATATAAAATTAATAATATAAATAATAATATAATTAATGATATAAATTAATGATATAATTAATTAATTAATATAATCCAAAACATCATTTGTTATCAATTAATATGATACTATTTAAATTTACCTAAATTATAGTGCTTTGATTTTATCTTTTATGTTAACTATTATATGTTTGCTGTTAATCAATTATTATTGTTTTTATAAGTTACGAAAGTTTTTAGAGTTGTGATATCTGTGTATTGCACAAGTCACAACACTAGTTATTTTAATGATAATATGGTATTGGATTAGTACATTCAAATTGCTAATTTGGAGAATTTGTTGGGAGGATAAAGAATTTTTTTTTTCTTTTGATGACAGAGGAAGAAATATTTTTATAGAAATATGATTTGTGCAAATTCAATTATATTTTAATTAGTTAACTTATTGTCCATTATAGAATATATATGTAAATACACATACACACACATTGACTGATTATGGACTTGTAAAATATACAAATTTCACAACTATAAATACATTAATTATAATATCATAAGCAATTTTTATATCTTGACGCTTTATACCTATTATTAAAATACTGGACCGGATCGGCAGGTTTGACCGTTTAGATTAGGAATCAGCCTAGAGTATGGTCCGATCGAGTTATAGTACAAGTTTTGGTGTAAACCAATACAAAACCATTTAAACTGATTTCAAACATGTGAAGTCGGTTGATTGATTTGTTCATCGGTAATAAAAAAAATATTGTGGTGGGTGGCATCGTCATAGAAGAAAGATCCATAAGAAGAAGAAAATGTTGGAAGATGTGTAGTTGTTGCCAGAGACTCCCAGATCTAGATAGCGATAATGAAGCTTAGCCACTTGCTGACGATGGAAACAAGCTGATTGATTGGTCTACCTATTAAAAAAAAAAGTACTCATATGGAGAAGGATGGAAGAAGTAGGTGATATACTTATATCAATGATACATAACTCATATCATATGGATCAATGTTTTTAGAATCAGTCCGGTCATTGACCCGGGCTAGCCCCCGGAGTTACTGGTTCAATTGCCAGGTCACCGGGTTAATTGCTAAACATAGTAAATAAATTTAAAAAAACTAAAAATTATATATATACCTATATATGTTTACAAATAAATTTTAAAAAAGTAAAATAAATAATTTATATGTAAATTTCACACTTTAAAGTTTTAACATTAATAATAATTTAAACATAAGTCAAAATTTTAACAAATTTATATTAAAATTTTTCGTTTATCCAATACAAGACATGCCCAATTAGTCAACTTAAAAAATTAATGTAGTTTACCCTTTTTTTTAAAAAAAATACAAATTAAAGACAAACTTCTTCTAATATATATATATATATATATATATATATATATATATGTATGTATGTATACAGAATAATTAATCAATTATACGCTCCCATTATTACTATCCTATTAAACTCCACCTTCACTACCAATTATCTGTTGCCAAATGTGATAGGCACTCCTTCCTTCCAAGCTAAGTCTTCTATGAAAATTGTCTACTTGTCTTATTTTCTCTTTTTCTCTCTCTCACGTGGCACACTTTCTTGATATACTCAATTACACTCTACACTCTACCTCTGCTACCACTTGTTCATACCACACATCAGATTACTTCTTTCTATGAAATGTTGAAAGACATAAACACAACCCAGCTTTCTCTTCTTTTACTTGATTTTGCTTTCTTTAATGCTTTAGCAACGCACACACGCTTCCTTTCTTCCTTCCTTTCTTATTCCTTTGAGTCTCTGAAATCTCTCCGTGGAAGCCAAAAATCCCAACCCACAAGAACCTTATTCTCTATCCTTAACTAGTAGTCAGAAGAAGAAGTAGCATCTCCAGTTACAACTCACCTGAATTTAAAATTTGGAAAATCTGAAACCCATCTTTCCCCTAACTCAACATTTACTCGGTTGATGAAATGGAAGTGGCTGGGTTCAAAGCTGCGTGGAGTGGGATCAAAGGGTTCTAGGTTGAGGGCCCAACTCAACAGGTAAGTTAATATTATTTTTTTTAAAAAAAAAGGACGGGTTGACTGAGCTAATAGGGTCAGCAGGTCGGTTAAAAACCTAGTCAGGTCGACCAGTTCACTTGCAGAATGGTCCAAATATGTGACACGAACTGGCCCAACCACTGGGTCATCGGGTTCCAGGTCGATTTCCTCTCTTTTTTTTGTTAAAAAAAATATTAACTTACTTGCTGAGTTGTGTCACGACCCAAATTGGGCAAGTGACCGGCACGATCAAAGGAAAATTCCTTGACCGTAAGCCTAAATCTCAACTACATAGATCAGCAAATAGATGGGTGTAATCATACATAAATACACTTCATTAAATAGAATTGTCTCAATGGTATACTTGTCACAACAACCTTTGTTTCTAAACTTTCCTCTCTATCACAGAACAAGGTAAGAAAATGATCAAAACATAGTCTAGTCATATTCATTGAGTACAAAAGAATAGATAGTTACACAAAAGACATTCATACAAGACCTAGGAGTCCTAATGATTACAGAGCGACATTCCTAACCCAAAAGACCAAAAGAAGCAATCACCAATGATGAACAAATCGTGGTGATATGAGACCCCACTACTCCTCTCGTGGAGATTCGCTGGCAACCACAGGATCAGCAAAGGACACACACATAGGAGAGTGTGTAAATTTACTCAGTGAATTAAACACAAAGAGGCTTATCATATATTTCCCATTAAGGGAGAACCACCAAAACCTTACAGAAATTTATCGCCAATCCTAATCATTCGTGAATAAGGGTTTGGGCATACACATATCAACATATATAGCAATAATCTCAATAAGATGCTCATGAACTTTAATCGCCTCCATGTAAATTTCCATTATAAAATAATGATTTAGAGATACCCGTCGTACCAAGGAAATAACAAAAATAGCTATGGGGTGCCCGTCGTTCCAAGGCAATAATAGAAATAGTTAAGGGGTGCCCACTGTTCCAGGGAAATAATAGAAATGATCAAAGGGTACCCGAAGTGACGATGCCATACATCTCTATCTATTTCCCTTATTCTTGAGAGATATGGCAAAGAGCTGGTTGAACGCTCAACTAAGAGGAAGTATTACGACTTGGGATGAACTCCAGAAGAGGCTTTTAGACAAATTCTTTCCTCCATTAAAGTCAGTCAAATTGAGGAATGAAATCATGGTACAATAGAAATAATTAAAGAATACCCATTGTTCCAGGGTAATAATAGAAATGATTAAAGGGTGCTCGCCGTTCCAGGGCAACAATATAAATGATTAAAGAATGTCTGTCGTTCCAGGAAAATAATAGAAATAATTAAAGTGTATTTACATGTCAAGAATTTATCTCAAACCACCCAACAAGATTCATATCTTTTGAACAAAGGGTCTTTCTCATAAATATCAATATCATACATGATTGTTTTAAACATATCAATAACAAAGGTACCCCGAATAATTTGTGAGTTCAGTTCTTTAAAAGGCAAAACACCAACATCAGAGGCCCATTCAGGTCAGGGGATCCGGACGCGAACAAGCAGTAGCAGGGGTTGAGTATAGAGTGTAATTGAGTATATCAAATGTGTTACATGAGAGAGGGAAAAGAAGAAAATAAGACAAGTGAACAATTTTCATAGAAGAATTAGCTTGGAAAGAAGGAGCACATGTCACATTTGGCAACAGATAATTGGTAGTGAAGATGAAGTTTAATAAGAAAGGGAAAATAAGAGTGTATAATTAATTAATTATTCTGTATATATATATATATATATATATATATTAAAAGAAGTTTGTCTTTAATTTGTATTTTAAAAAAAAAAGAGTAAACTACATTAATTTTTTAAGTTGACTCATTGGACATGTCTTGTATTAGAGAAGCGAAAAATCTAAATATAAGTTTGTTAAAATTTGACTTTATGTTTATAAATTATTATAAATGTTTAAAACTTTAAAGTATAAAATTTACATATAAATTATTTATTTTACTTATTTTTAAATTTATTTATAAATATATATAAGTATATATTATTTTTTAAAATTTATTTACTTAATTTAATAATAGACTCAATGATCTCAAGATCAACCTGAATCAATGAATAGGCCATTCCAAAATCATTGATACGAATAACCGTGATGAAGATAGAACTCCAGAAGGCGACGATAAGCAAAAGAATGCGATATTATGATATAATGATATCAATGATATCATATTATCATATGTATGTCATACAGCTGTCATGTGCTAGTGGAGAAATGAAAGCAACAATCAACATAATCAATTGTAATTTTGAAAAAAAATTATTTTTTATAGTTTGAAATCTATGTTTTAAATTTTTTAATATAATATAATATTAAAAATAAACATTAATTTTTATTATATTAATATGAAATTAATATATATATATAATATTTAATTATATATATTAATTTTTTAATATTTTAAAATAAACATTCAATCATTAATCATTAAAACAATATCACTTACTCAATAATTGATTTGATTTTTAAATCATTACACCTAGAAATTACAAACTAGACTTTCTACCATTTGCTGTAAACTTTATTTGCATTCATCGAGAATATTTAATTTTCAATCATTATTACATTTTATATTGGTGTGACTTAGACTTGGAGCTCGCGTCCCGCCAATTTACTATCTAGCCAAAGGATTGAGATGGGAAGGGCATTAATTTTTAAATAGATATATGGTGTGAGTTTAGCTGAGTTTAGTGAATTTGAGAGATATTCTCCAGAGTAAGCTATATTAATTTTTTATGAAATTTATTTAAATGATATTTAATATTTTTTAATTTTAAATATTAAACTCAATCTTTTTAATTCTAAATATTATTTTTATACAATATGTGTTTTTTATAACAATAAAATTATTTAATAATTTTGATAATTATATTAAAAATAAAGACACAAATTTTATTGAATTTTAAGATTAATTTAATTGCCTTTACATTGGTCATATTAAAAGTACAATTATAATATCATACTGTTTTATTTAACTTTAAAAATAAAGTAAAATATTCAAAATTAAAAGAAAATTAAACATAATTTATCCAAACATAACAGAAATGTGTGTAATATTGAAATAGAAAGAGGTTTGACATGGGATAGAAGAAATCCACTCTCGGACTGGGAGCATATGTAATTAAAAGATATTGAGACTTGATGTGAAAGGAATCCGTTCTTCAACGTTCACTCCTCCCATTATGTCTCCTTCCTTCCTTAAATGCTCACTCTTTCTCTGTCATTTCCGGTGGCGGATTTAGAACTTTGGGAATAAAATATAAATTTTAAAATATTGTACGGTTTAAAATTAAAAAAATTTAAAATTTAGAATTAAAATATAAATTTTTACAATATTATACTTAAAATTATAATTTTAACCAAAAATATAGAGGTTAAAAAAAAAATTAAAATTTAGGGTTAAAAATATAAATTTTTAAAATATTGTACATAAAATTATAATTTAGCCAAAATTTTAAGAGTTAAAATGAAAAAAAAATTTTAAGGTTAAAATATAAATTTTTAAAATATTAAACTTATAAACATAATTTTTGCAAATATTCAAACGATGCAAGTGGACCTTCTGAGTACAATGTGTGTCCGCCCTGGTCACTTGCCTTTCAACTCCGACATTACCTTCCACCAACCAAGTGAGGCGCATGGATCTTCTGTTTGAAGAAAAATAAGCAGAAGCATATTAGATTTTTAGCAAAGGTAAAAAATTGTTGTTAAAAATTTTTAGCAACAATAAAATTATTGTTGAAAGTTTTTAACAACGGTAAAAATCGTTGTTAAAAACTAAACAGATAAAATTATAAGCAGAGGATCCGGATCATCTAGTGAGTAGGTGTTTTTGGATGAGTGACTCCCAAGCGACCACATTACAGTAAACCCAAGTTTGTACCAAAGGGTTGTTTTGTTCGGAGACACACCAAACATTAGAATCGATTTCGGAAATAAAATTTAGGTTTGTTTCATTGTAGTATGTGAGAAAGGAAGAGACGAGTTAATTTTGACTAAAATTACATTATTGAGTTTCATTTTTTAAAAATTTGCACTTCAACCTCAAATTTATTCTTTTCCTTTTTTTGGCTTTTCGACTCAATATTTTTACTTCAATTTTCATGTTAGTCCTTAGAATTTTAGATTACTAATATTATAGTTAAACTCCATTTTATATTTATTTTTTATTTTAGTCTTTTAACAATATTAAAACTAAATAAATATAAACAAAATAAAATAATATTATTGCTGAAAATACTTTTACTAAAAATGGCTTAATCTTATTATATATAATAACGTCTTTCTTTCCATTAATCTCACTTCCTACTTTTTTCCAACTTCTCTCATTCATTTGAAGCTCAACAGTAATCAACATCCATGGCGGCTCCACTCCACCACCGCCTCGAGCCATGGCAGACCCTACATGGAAAAGTGGTCATGGTCACCGGCGCTTCCTCCGGCCTCGGCCGAGACTTCTGTCTCGACCTGGCCAAAGCCGGCTGCAAGATCGTTGCCGCGGCTCGACGCGTCGATCGCCTCATTTCCCTCTGCGATCAAATTAACCAGTCCACGTCTTCCGAGGCCGCCGACACCAGAAGCCTTCTCGCTGTGGCGGTGGAACTCGACGTGTGCGCCGATGGGCCCACCATCGACAAGTCCGTGCAGAAGGCCTGGGACGCATTTGGCCGTATTGATGCCTTAGTTAACAACGCCGGCGTCAGAGGTCATTATTGAACTGCTTAGCTTGAATCAAATTTTGTTTGAGAAAATTAAAAACATATAACATATGGGCCAAACTATATATATATATATATATATATATATTCCCCTACCTGGATGGACAGGATTGCAGAAAATATTTTGTTGCCACTACGTACCTTCGTTTTGGGAACTATTTGGCTAATTTGTCTTGGTCACAACTCATGTTTTACGTTAATAAGTAGCTTCTAACAGTTAAGGAGTACGCACTTCTTTTTCTTTTTCCAGAAGTAATTAACAAATGTTAGCTTATGATTTTATTTATTTAAGTTTCCTCAATTCATGACTGCTTGATATGTTTATAAGGTATGATTTTGCTGTTAATATTTGAAAAGATATACTCAGTAACTCAGGGGACTATTGTCACGGTTCCTGTTTGTTGTGCTGCGTAGGAAATGTGAGATCACCACTGGAGTTGTCGGAGGAGGAATGGAATCATGTTTTTAAAACAAACTTAACAGGATGCTGGTTGGTGTCGAAATCTATATGCATACGCATGCATGATGCTCAGATTAAAGGCTCAATTATCAATATTTCTTCAATTACCGGTTTAAACCGTGGGCAATTGCCAGGAGGTATAGCCTATGCAGCTTCAAAAGCGGGAGTAAATATGCTGACCAAGGTAACATCATTTGACATGCATGCAAATGTTTTCAAAGCAGCCACTTTTTCTAAGTTTCTCTTTTATCTTTCTTGCTCTCCTTCATTTTGGATCTGTAAGTAATGCTCTCTAGTTCACTAAAATAAAGATCCAGAAAATTAGACCGGCCATTGAACTAGTTAAAGCACTAATTTAAGAGTCAATGAACAAATCATGGTTAAACTGTGATCGAACTAACTGTATTTAAAATATATTAAAATATTAAAATATATAATTTATATATATGTCATAGATAATAATATATTAAAATATTTAATACATGTTATAAATATATATTTATATCAATATATATTTATATCAATTTTAAATATTTTTCTAATTGTTTAAATTTTTGAAAATTTTTTAAAAAGACATAATAATATTCAATAAAAATTTGAAAAAAAGGACCAATTGAACCAGTTAAATCGGCCAGTTTTACTGATTCGACTGATTTAAACACTCACTGATTCACATGTCTAAACTGGTGAGTGATTCTCATGTCTAAACCGAATCAGATACCTGACCGATTCACTGGCTTTCCGGTCGAACCAGCTGGTTCGGTCCAATTCTTTGAACCATGAGATATACACAAAGATAGATTTCAGCCTCATCTTTTATTTAATCTACAACATTTTCAACCTCTCACAACTTTCGAAGGTTTTGAGCAATGTCTATATATGTTTGTTTTTTCTGTTCATTATGACCAAACAATGGAATATTGATATCATATTTTGTATGATAATATTTGACAGATCATGGCCATGGAATTGGGGGCATACAAAATCAGAGTGAATTCCATATCGCCTGGACTTTTCAAATCAGAAATTACTAAAAAGTTGATGGAAAAAGATTGGCTGCGAACAATGACAATGAAAACAGTGCCTCTGAGAAGTTTGGGCACTTCGGATCCAGCATTAACTTCACTGATTCGTTACCTAATTCATGATTTTTCTGCATATGTCTCAGGAAACATTTTTATCGTTGACGCTGGTGCCACCTTACCCGGTTTGCCTATTTTTTCCTCTCTATGACCAATGTGTCATTTTGCAGTACTTGTCAAGGATACCAATATGGGATTGTGGTTACATGTCTTCTGGCGATAAGTTAGAGTCAAATGATCAGTTATGTAATGTGCAATATATGCATGAACACAAAAATAAAGAATGTTGACTCCGTTGGTTTTCAATGATAATGAATTGCTCGTCAAACGCATAAGCCTACAGCAAAACCGGTTTGCACTGTCAACGCATGCAGATGGTGGCGAATCTGCCATTTTCAGTTTAGTCGTATTTGTATATAAAAAGAAAAAGTCTGCTATTTGGTTTAAGCATTGTGACTGTTGGGGGAAAAAATAAACCCCTTAGACTCAAGACAGCTTATCTCTTCTACGAGTATATTGAATTGTTGATGAGGGTTAGGTTAAATATTATATTAAAGAGTGTTGGGAGGATAAAGACTTGGTGTGATGAGATATAATTAACTAATAAGTCGGAAATTTTTTTTTCATAAAAAATTCATATCTAGAATCTGGTGGATATTAATTAAATTCAATTCTCATGTATATATTCATTAAATCACTATGTCTATTTATTTGAAAAATAATTAAAATTTCTAATTTTCTCAAGTTGATATTCAATTCATCCACGTGAAATTTATTCACATAAAATTACGAAAAAAAATCTATAACAATCATTATTATTATTAAATATATACTATTATCATAACTTGAAATTTTTTAGTCTCAAGTACATGTCTTAAATATAAATATATAATAAATGACGCGCGCACATAGTTTGAGACAACGTTTTGGATATGTGTCCATAATCCTGAATCTAAAAAATATGGGCCGGCGCTAACGCAAGCCCAGTTCTCTATTCCCATATCAAACCCAACATTTTGTTTTCTCCATGGCATTTGAATCATCTCCGTAGATGAGATTTTTTAAAATGAAAATTATTTTGGATTGAGAGTTAATGAAGGCAGTAGCACCTTTGGTTTTGCGTTGGTGCAAGTTTCTGATGATGGTTTTGTGCTTCTTTTTTTGAAAAAAAAAAGAACAAATGGAGTTTTAAATGAAGTTTTCTGGGGGTTCTTTATTTTTTTTAAATATTTTTTTAGAATATCATTTATATGTTCACAGTAAAATATTTCATGTGAAACCTTTAATTAAAAAAAAATTGTTCAACACTTGCAGCTTATTGGGGTGTTCAAAGGTTTGGTTTGATTTAGATTTTGAGTCAAAATAGAATTGAACCGAACCACTCAATTTTGAAAAAACTTAGACCTATTTAATTTTTTTTGTGTGGTTTAGTTCGATTTTTGTTGAGTGGTTTAGATTGATTTTGAAAGATTTTGGAGAAACAGATACCATAAAATTCTTGGATAATATTTAAGGCTATTAGTTATTATACTTGAAAAAAAAAATTGTAATGAGCACAACAAACACCTATTTTTTTACTTTTTCATAACTTTATATTTTTTCCTTATACTACCAATTAATAATTCAAATCAAAAGTTAATACATTATTGACTGGAGCTATAGCCTATGCAGCTTCAAAAGCGGAAGTAAATATGCTGACACGGGTAAATATCATTTGACATGCAAATTTTTTTAATGCAACCTGTTTTATTTTCCATGTTTCACTCTTCTCTCTTGCTCTCCTTGATTTTAGATCACTCTAGTTGACTTAAAGAAACAGGACATGTAGCTGTTTGAAGTAGGTGGATGTAACCTAGCTCCATCTCATTCGCATGCTTTCTTCAAAGCAACATCTGCAGTGGCTTAGCTAAGTTTAGAATTCCCAAAGTAGGGAACCATGGGTCGAAGCTAACCAATTTTCAGAGCTAGACCTAAGTTTGGTATTAGTTTAAAATAGGCTGACATTTTAGGAAATGGTAATTTGATATTTTCCAAGTGCTTAAGTTCAACGTCTACGTGTGTGCGCTTTGTATGGAGTAGTACATGTGCCTAGATGATACTAGCTAGGTCACCCAGTTTACCTGTATATATAGTCCTTGCACGTTAAGATTGTAATACAAGCAATTGAGCAATATTCTCTTCCTCCCATTATTCTAACAGACATAGTTTTGTTCGCACGGGTGCACAACTGCACATATTGTGAAGTGTTAGCATATAAAAAGGAAAGAGCTCAGTCTGCTCTTTTATTTCCTCTATAACATATTTAACCACCCATAATTTTTGAAAGTTTTGAATGTTGTCTATGTCAGACTTCACTAATTCTGCTCATACTGAATAACCAATAGGATGTTGATATCATATGATAACGTTTGACAGGTCATGGCCATGGAATTGAGGACATACAAAATCAGAGTGAATTCCATATCGCCCAGAATTTTCAAATCTGAATCATGTAAGTTAAACTTTTCTTTGTTTGGATCTTGATTTTCATGATTCACACAATAATTCATATTCATACCTGGATCCATGTCTGCAAATTCGAGTCTCTTTATTTCTTCTGAATTTCTGCTTTTAGGTCTCCTTGATGATCAGGAAGGAAAAACAGTAACCATTCTTCTACTTTTCAAAACAAAGTTCCTTTTGATAATTACAGTTACCTTTAAATTTGAAATCAGAGTAAAAAGGGGTAAATTACCTTTTGACCCCTATAAAGTTTTTAATTATGTAATAGCCTCTCAACCATCACAAGAAGGCCCTAATATATTAAAAAGTTATCATTTAGGTCCTTCAATGTTATATTATGTGAATTTAATAATTAATGCTATTAAACTAAATTACATGGGCCATATATTAGAAAATAATATAACATTCTCCCACTTGGCCCTTGTAATTACTTGATAGTTTAACAACAACTGTAAGTGGGCTCTATCCATCAAATTCACTAACATCTGTAGACTTAGTTGAATTAGTTTTGAGCGGATCATGGCGGTCACATGTTATTCTACAACATGATCCCTTCCATGTATCACAAAACATCCCTAACTCAATATCAACTTTAATTGAGGAAAACTATAAGCCTCAACATAACATGTTATCTAACACAATCATATGTACATAGATACCAAAATGATAACAAGTACAATATGCAAAAATATAACTATAATTGAATTCATAGTGTCATAAAAATTAACAAGTACAATAAATACAGTACTATAATCAACACAGCAAGGCTTTGTCTATAATGCTCATACGCTCTACATGATCAGAAAATGATTTGGGCGGTAATCCCTTAATCAACGGATCCGCTATCATCAGATCAATACTGATATGCTCAATAGGCACTATTCGCTTCTGCACTTCTTCCTTAAGTAACAAATACTTCAATTCCATGTGTTTGGCACCCTTAGAGTACTTGTTGTTCTTTGAGAAAAATACGACTGCAGAATTATCACAATAAATTCTCAGCGGCCTGGATATACTATCAACAATCCCAAGTCCCGAGACAAAGTTTCGCAACCACAATCCTTGAACAGTGGCCTCAAAGCATGCCACGAATTCAGCTTCCATAGTAGAAGCAGCAATGACAGACTGCTTTCCACTCTTCCATAAAATTGCTCCTCCAGCTAATAGGAACAAGTAACCAAACGTAGACTTCCTAGTGTCTATGCATCCGGCATAATCTGAATCTGTATATCCGACCACTTCCAGATGATCAGACTTCCTGTATGTGAGCATGTGTTCTTTGGTGCCTTGCAAATACTGAAGAACTTTCTTTGCAGCCTTCCAGTGGTCCATACCAGGATTGCTTTGGTATCTACCAAGTATACCAACAGCAAAACTAATGTCTGGCCTAGTACAGGTCATAGTATACATCAAGCTCCCAACCACTGATACATAAGGAATTGTTTCCATTTCTTTACATTCCAATTCATTCTTAAGACTTTGCATTTGACTGAACTTATTTCCCTTCTGAATTGGAACTATTCCTGCAAAGTATTATCCATTCTGAATCTCTCTAAGACCTTATTAATATATGCCTTCTGGGATAAACCCAAGAGTCCTTGTGACCTGTCCCGAAATATTTCTATCTCAATCACATAGGACGCCTCACCCATATCTTTCATTTCAAAGCTCTTAGAGAGAAACTTTTTCACATCATGTAACATACCCAAGTCATTTGCAGCAAGTAATATATCATCAACATACAAGACTAAAATAACAAATTTACTCCCACTGACCTTCATATAGATACACCGATCAACAGTGTTTTCTGTAAATCCATAAGATGTAATGGTGTCATTAAACTTGAGATACCATTCACGGGAGGCTTGTTTTAGTCCATATATTGATTTCTGCAGCTTACACACTAGATTTTCTTTTCCTGTGGCCATAAAACCTTCAGGTTGGTCCATATAGACTTCCTCTTCTAAGTCCCCATTCAGAAAGGCAGTCTTAATATCCATCTGGTGAAGCTCCAAGTCATAATGAGCCACCAAAGCCATAATAATCCTCAAGGAGTCTTTCTTTGAAACTAGAGAGAAAGTCTCCTTGTAATCAATTTCATCCTTTTGGGTGTAACATTTAGCAACAAGTCTGGCCTTGAACCTTTCAACATTGCCACTTGAGTCACGTTTAGTCTTAAAGACCCATTTACAACTGACTTTCTTAGAACCTTCAGGCAATTCAACCAAGTCCCAGACTTTGTTGTCATCCATTGATTTAAGTTATTCCTTCATGGCATTAGACCACTTTTCAGCATTATTACAGTCCATGGCTTGTTTAAATGAGACTGGATCCTCATCAATGCTCAAGTAACACTCATTTTCAAAATTGTATACCACAAAATCACTAAGAATAGTATATCTCTTTTGCCTTACAGATAGTCTCAATGCTACTTCCTGCTGAGGTTCCTCTTCAGGTTCCCCTCTAGGTACCCCTTGGGATACTTCTTCAGGTTCCCCTTGAAATACCTGTTGTAGGTCAACAATTTCTTGATCAACAGTGACTGGTTCATTGTCTACAATCTGAACAGGTGGATTTTGGACATTGATTGATTTTTCCAGTACGTTGTGAGACTGTGATACAAAGACAGAAATAACAATATGAGAAGAAATCTTGGGTGTAGGTACTACAACCCGAGCTTCTTGAATGTCTACCTTTCGTGGTTCCCTACTCCCACTAGTTTGACCATTCTCAATGAACCGAGCATTACCAAAATCTACAATCCTTGTAGTATGGCTAGGACAATAAAATCTATACTCCTTTGACTTTTCAGGATAGCCAATGAAAAAATCACTGACCGTCCTAGGATCTAACTTCTTTTCATATGAATTATACATCCTTACTTCTGCTTGACAACCCCAAATATAGAGATGTCTCAAATTGGGTTTCCTTCTCGTCCACAATTCATAAGGTGTCTTAGGAACTGCCTTACTAGGAACCCAGTTAAGCAGATATGCAGCGGTCTTTAATGCGTACATCCACAATGAGAGGGGTAAAGAGTAATTACTCAACATGCTCCTAACCATATCCATCAAGGTGCGGTTCTGTCTTTCAGCTACACCATTTTGTTGAGGTGTGCCAGGCATTGTATATTGCGCACAAATGCCTCTACTATCAAGGAACCTTGCAAATGGACCAAGACATTGTCCACTTTCATTGGACCTGCCATAAAACTCACCACCTCTATCTGATCTCACTACTTTCACTTTCTTATCTAACTACCTTTCCACCTCATCAATGAACACTTTAAGGAAGTCCACATATTGAGATTTATCATGCAGCAAATAGATATAGCTATAACGTGAGAAATCATCTATAAAGGTAATAAAATATTTTTCACCACCCCAAGAAGGGACATCAAAAGGACCACAAATATCAGTATGTATAAGCTCAAGAAGTTGAGTGCTTCTTGTGGCTGCTTTCTTTAATGTATGTTTGGTTTGCTTTCACTTAATGCAATCCACACATATATCCATGTCACTAAAATCCAAATAAGGTAAGATATCATTTTTCACCAACCTCATTATCCTTTCTTTGAATATGTGACCTAATCTTTGATGCCACAAGAATGTAGAAATTTCATTTGGTGCACTACGTTTAATGCCTACACTACTTTCAACATGAAACAAAGATTCAGCAAATTCATTATTCAAATTGAAACGGTAAAGTAAATCACATAAAGTACCAGATCCATAAAAGTACTTGTTTTTATACAATGTAAATGTACTGTTACCAAATTTGAAATAAAAACCTAAAATATCTAGTTTCCCTACTAAAACAAGATTCCTAACACAATCAGGTACATAGAGACATTGTTCAAGATCTAAATGACATCCAGCGTCTAAAATCAATTTATAAGTCCTAATGCCTTCTATCCGTGCTTTCATCTTGTTTCCCATGAACAAGTACTGTTCAGTTCCTTTTATGGGCTGGATTGAACTGAATCCCTGTAAAACATGAGATACATGAGTAGTAGCACCAGAATCTAACCACCAGGTATTATTAGGAACCTCTATAAGGTTTGATTCAAAGCATACAGAAACATAATGCATACCTTTCTTTTCGAATCAAGCCTTTCTTTTAGGACAATCTTTCTTTAAGTGTTCCATCTTGTTACAGAAGAAACACTTAATTTGTTTCTTAATTTGACCCTCAGCAACTTTTATTGGGGCCTTCTCCTTTCTTCTATCCTTCTTGTCCTTTTTCCATGACTTGAACTTGGTGCTGCTAGCACCATCATGAACAGTGAGGTGGATGGAGTGATCATTCATCTTCTTTAATCTCCCTTCCTCCTGAACCAACATAACCTTCAATTCCTTTGAGTTTCACTTATCCTTGAAAGCATTGTAGTTGATCTCAATTTGGCTAAATTCAGTAGGCAGGGAATTAATGATGAATTGAACTAGAAACTGATCACTCACTTCCATCCCTAAAGTCTTCAACTTTGCTGCTAGATTGGACATGTGAGTCACATGATCATGAATGGTTTGTGACCAGTCAAACTTCTTTGTAGTAAGCTCACTCATCAGACTTCCTACAATTGACTTATCTGCCAAGTCTGACTCAGAATACTCCTTCACCATTTTCATGAATTCCTTAGCATCATCCATCTTTGGCATCGATGGCTTTACATTTTCAGCCATGGTCATCTTCATGAGGTACAAGCTCAGTCTGTTCGAACACTCCCACTGTTCATAGAGCGCAACATCATCATCTGAGCTTTCCTCAGTAATGGCTGCAGGCTTATCTTTATTAACTATGGCTGCATCAATGTTCCATAGACCGAGATGAAACTTGATCTATTCAGACCATTCACCATAGTTCAGCCCATTGAACTTCACAATGTTGTTCACCGATCTCGAGAGGCTTACTACATAACAAACATACATGCTCACCCATTAATACTTTGAGAAAAACTTTAAAAGATTCAGAAAACTTCGCATAAAAACTTTAAGCATACATTTAAGATTTCATTTGGGCAATACTCAAATACATAAACACCAAATTGATGCCAAAATAAATTAGTCTTTAATAGAAAATCACAACATACATTAGTTAACTAAGTGTGTTATCTTTGGATATACTCACTAATTAACTTAAGTATCATAGATTATCTCCTTAATGTTATAAATTGCATACAATGGTCCACCTTTAGGTGACCTCATAGTCATAATATTTATAACTTCAATTGTTCAAATAAGACAATCATGTTGTAATACCCATGAAAAATAAAATATAAATGCGTGTTTTCAAACTACTGTTACTATTTACGTATATGGTACTGTTCATTTATACAATCAAAATGTCAAGTACTAGATGTGGTTTGGTTATAAGAGAAAACTAGAAAGAAGTTTGTAGGAGAAAATAACGTTTTATGTGTAAAAATACCCTCAGGGACTAAATTGAAAGGACTGAATTGAAAAGAAACTTAAAGGTTTTAGGTGAAAGGATAGTTTTCCCTTTAAGTTTTCAATAGTAAATAAACGAAAAATTTTCCATCGTACGTGTAAGGTGCACAGTAACTGCATTATTAGAAATATCGTTTTCATGAATAGTAAATTGAATATTTTATTAGTGCATAGTGTCAAATAGTACCCTTGACTTTTGCTATAAATAGGCCCTTCCATTTCACTTCTAAACTCACACCTTCAACTTCTCTTCTTCTCTCCTTAAGTTTCTCTTGCTCCGACGCTAGGCTTCTGAGATTTTGGGCTTTTCCGTTTTTGCTTAGGTAAGGATACTATGCCCTTTCTATGTCTTTCAAATTTTAGAAGTTATTTTCTTAAGTATGCTCTGTGGTTGCGGCTTTGGCCGATCTTTCACATCAGAAAAACTGTCGTTAGTTGTTATTTTGATTCTTTGATTACCGAAATAGAATATAAACTGTGGAGAATACATGTCTAGGAAAGTTCTGGCTAAGAAAAGACCTGGTTTTTAAGTGTGTCCAGTGTGACCCTCCACTCTTTCCTGGGAACTTACCTGGTGTACTCTTTTACAGATTGTATTCTGTATTTCTGGTATAAATAGTACCCGTATGTATGAATAGTGATCGTATGAATAGTTCACATACGTATGAATAGTGACCGTATGAATAGTTCACGTACGTATGAACAGTATCTGTACGAAAACAATCTTAACGTATTTTCTCTAATCTTTCATGAAAATCTTCGTAGCAGAACACTGAAATTCACCTGTGTACTCTTGTCCGTAACGACTTAAAGAAGTGATACTCGTACGGAATCCAGGTGAGTGAAACGACCCCGTTTTAATAAAGTTTTAGCATTACTGGTGATAAAAAGTATGTCGTAGGACACTCCCAAGATTCATAGGGGGAAATTGGATTCAGAATGACGAATATAATGAGATAATTAATCCAGAAGTATGGATAAGACGAAGCAAGTATCTCATGATGATATGAAATTTGAATTATATAGTTATATACTATACCTGTTATATGGATGAGTATTATATTGTGCTTTTGATTATGATATGAACTGTTGAACTATTGATTGTGATTGAGCGGTACAGTACCCCCTCTCATGGCAAGGCAGAAAACCCGATTTAAAGGGTGTCTTGACCAATGAGTGTGGAGACAACGATTCCCTTAGTAGGGATATAGTCCGGATTGGTGATAAATCCGTGAGGCGCCCTAGCTAAGAGGATGAAGTTGTGCGTCATGGCGGAAAAATACAAAATTGGTGAGTCGGCCTGTGTGCGCTCTCCGGGATATATTGCCATTGACGAGTACTAGTATCGTTTGTTGAATTGGATGAATTTTTATCTTCTTGTATGTAATTTCTAACTATGTCTATTGGTTGAGCTTGAGCCTTCGGATATGCTTGCATGACTGGTGATGTATTTGAATTTTATTAACGCGAGGCCGATTTTCTCACAGAGTTTAAAAGCTCACACTCTCTGTACAAACTTTTTGTTCAGATCAGGTTACCGCCGAAGAATATCCGCTAGAGGAGTAGATCACGTTGGACCTTCCCGCTGTCGGGTAGGCCCTTCTTTTGTTATACAATATGTTGCTCTGTAACCATCTAGGACATCTAGGTCAGGGGTTTGGTATTTGGCTTGTATTTCAGTATGATAATGTATTTTGTACTGAGGATCTATTATTTTTAATTAAGAAAATCTGATGTATTTTCTTTGTATTTATTAAGGAATGATATTTTGAGAATATAGAGATAATGACTAACAATTTTACTTGTGGGAAGAATTTATCGAAAGGCTTACAGTGATGGGATATTCATCATTGTGCCGGTCATGTGCCTAGAAAATGGGTCGTGACAAAGTTGGTATCAGAGCATAGGTTGTTAGGTCTCCTAGTGATTACAGAGCAAGGTGTCTTTAGTGGGCCTTCCCCTATTGTCGTGACTGCAGCACGACCATAGGATGAAGATCCACCAAAAGTCTTGTAGAGTTTAAAATCCCTTTCTTTCGTGTCTTTACTTGAAGCATAATAGTGACGATATATATTATTCTTAATTGTAGAATAAGTTTACATGGCACCAAGAAAATCAAACGCTTCTGGAATCCGCACAAGATCTGGCAGGGCCCTGGTCCCTCCAGCTGCTCAGTCAGCAAATGCAAGACTGGAGATGCCTAACCGTGCAGAAGATAACCATGCACAAAAAAGAGAAATATCCACTGAAAACCCTGGAAGAAATGCTGGAGAACCATCACAAATCGACGCGACTGTAGTGATGGAAGCATTAGCTGCAATGCAGAACGAGGTGAATGGGCTAAAGGAACTTCTGATGGGACAATCATCTGAAGATGGCTCACAGGCATCAGTACATGCTGCAAAAGTACAAGAGACAGACCAGATGCCACCTCCACCCCCTCCTCAGGATTGGGTAGGGACAGAGGTCAAAATCTCAGAATTTATGAAACTGAATCCGCCAACCTTTGCAGGAGATATTAATGAAGACCCACAATGTTTTCTAGATGACTGTGAGAAAATCCTTGACACGCTAGAATGCCCTAAACCTCGAAAAGTAACCCTTGTTACCTTTCAGTTAAGAGGTAAGGCGGACCGCTGGTGGCGAACATAGAAGAAGGGCATGGCCAGAAATGCCCCACCCGTTAAATGGAATGACTTTAAAAGAATTTTTCGAGAACAATTTATTCCGGAGAGTATACGAGAAGCAAAGATGAATGAGTTTGAGGCACTCCGGCAAGGATCACGAACCGTCGATGAATATGACAATCTGTTTATAGAGTTGTCTGAATATGCTACTCACATGGTCCTAACTGAGAAAGAAAAGATCTGACGGTTTATTAAAGGCCTTCGAGAGTCTTTATTTGACAGGGTGGGATCGAAAATACGAGATTTTTTATTTTACACAGAAGCCGTCGACATCGCCCGTATGATGGAAGAAAGAGATATGCAAAAAGAAAAATGGAATAACAAAAGAAAGAGGAAACAAGATGAGAAATCACGCTACCACGGAGAGAGTTCTGGACGTGCAGCCTCTACCGCTAGTGCACCACAGCGTCAACAAAGTGGTACAGGGGGTCAACAAAGGCCCTGGTGCTCTAAATGTGAAAGAAATCACTTAGGAGCTTGTTTTGTCAACAACAACACTAGGGTCTGTTACCAATGTGGTCAACAGGGCCACATCAAAAGAGATTGCCCCCAACTCTACACGAGATCTGGCCAAGGGTCAGTACGCCCTAATCAATCAGAGACCACTGTTGCCAACAGAGCCCCTGTAACTGTAGGAGGCAATGGAATCGGAAGAGGTACTGGCAGAGGACAAGGTGGTCGAGGTCAGGTTTCAGCAGGCCGAGGGAACGCTCGAGTATTCGCTTTAACCCGTCAAGATGCTCAGGCGTCTAATACGGTGGTAGCAGGTACTCTTCTGATTGAATCAAATTTTGCACATGTTTTGTTTGACTCTGGCTCTACGCATTCCTATGTGTCACCATTCTTTGTTAAGAACTTTAAGCAAAAAGTTGTTAGATTAGAATGTTTGTTTTTAGTAACTACGCCTACTGGAGGCACCTTACTAATAGAACGAGGCTATCGAGCTTGCAAGGTAAGAGTCAGAGAAATAAATACAACAGTAGACCTAATGCTGTTAGATATGACAGACTTTGATGTCATCTTAGGCATGGATTGGCTGGCATCTTGTCATGCCACCCTGGATTGCTATAATAAGATAGTTAAGTTCAATATTCCGGGGGAGCCTTCCTTCGTATTTCATGGTGAAAGGAGTAAAATTTCTGGGAATCTTATATCTTTAATGTGTGCCCAACGTTTATTGCGAAAGGGCTGTCAAGGATACTTGGCATTTGTTAAAGATATTAAGAAAGAAGAACTAAAAGTAGAGGACGTTCCAGTAGTCCAGGAGTTTGTAAATGTCTTCCCAGATGATCTACCAGGTGTACCCCCAGATCGAGAGATTGAGTTCCAGATAGAGTTAGCACCAGATACTCGCCCAATCTCCATACCCCCTTATAGAATGGCACCAACAGAATTAAAAGAGTTAAAAACTCAGTTACAGGACTTGCTAGACAAAGGCTTTATAAGGCCAAGTTATTCACCTTGGGGAGCTCCTGTTCTGTTCGTGAAAAAGAAGGACGGATCGATGAGACTATGCATAGATTACAGGCAACTGAATAAGGTAACTATCAAAAATAAATACCCGTTGCCTCGCATCGACGACCTTTTCGATCAACTTCAAGGAGCCAAGTGTTTTTCAAAGATTGACTTGAGGTCTGGTTATCACCAACTCAAGATCAAGGAGGAGGATGTGTCTAAAACAGCCTTCCGTACCAGATATGGGCACTACGAGTTCTTGGTGATGTCATTTGGATTAACGAATGCACCAGCTGCTTTCATGGATTTAATGAATAGGATTTTTAAATCCTTTTTAGATAAATTTGTCATTGTCTTCATAGACGACATTCTGGTGTACTCAAAGACTTCAGAAGAGCACGAACAACACCTTCGTGTTGTGTTGCAGACATTGAGGGATCATCAATTGTACGCCAAATTCTCTAAATGCGAGTTTTGGATTGATCGTGTAACTTTCTTGGGACATGTGATCTCCAAAGATGGCATCCAAGCAGACCCAAGCAAAGTAGAAGCGGTCAAAATGTGGCCTAGACCTACCTCCGTCATGGAAATTCGCAGCTTCTTGGGATTGGCAGGATATTATCGTCGTTTCATCTAAAAATTTTTCCAGTTAGCCACCCCTCTCATACGACTGACTAGGAAAGGAGTAAAGTACCAATGGGACGACGCTTGTGAAGAAAGCTTCCAAGAACTCAAGAAAAGGTTAATCTCCGCACCTGTATTGGTCTTACCCTCAGGACCAGGAGGTTTTACAGTATACTGCAATGCATCAAGAGTAGGGTTGGGATGTGTTCTCATGCAGCATGGCCAGGTAGTGGCATATGCATCGAGACAGCTTAAGAAACATGAACAAAACTACCCCACCCACGATCTGGAAATGGCAGCAGTAGTTTTCGCTTTAAAGATATGGCGACATTATCTATACGGAGAAACTTGTGAAATCTACACTGACCATAAAAGTCTAAAATATATTTTCAACCAAAAGGACCTAAACTTGAGGCAAAGGAGATGGGTAGAATTACTAAAAGACTATGATTGCAATATTCTTTACCACCCAGGCAAAGCAAACGTGGTAGCAGATGCCTTGAGTCGAAAATCTATGGGTAGTCTGGCCCATATAGCAGTAACAAAAAGACCATTGATCCAAGAACTACAAGAGCTAAGAGCAAAAGGTGCTACTCTTGAGGTTACAAGGACAGGATCATTCTGAGCCCATATCAGGGCTAGATCTTTCCTTATAGACCAGATACGGATATCCCAAATGGAGGATCCTGAGCTTGTCCAAATTATGGAAAATGTGAAGATTGGTGAAGAGAATAGTTTCACACTGGACGATACAGGAGTCTTGCGTTTTGAACAACGGTTATGTGTACCAGATGTTGGAACTCTTAGACGAGACATCATGGAAGAAGGCCATCGTGCTGCATATGCTGTACATCCAGGAGCCACCAAGATGTATCAGGATCTGAAACAGATCTACTGGTGGAAAGGAATGAAACAAGACATAGCAGAATTTGTGTCTCGTTGTTTAACCTGTCAACAGGTTAAGGCTGAGCATCTAAAGCCAGGAGGCTCGTTACAACGATTAGAGATTCCTAAATGGAAATGGGAACGAGTGACGATAGACTTTGTTGTTGGTCTACCTCGCTCCACAGGAGGTTATGACTCAGTTTGGGTCATTGTTGATCGACTAACCAAATCAGCACACTTCATTCCAGTCAAAACCACTTATGGTGTAGTAACGTTGGCACAATTGTATATTAAAGAAATAGTAAAGCTGCATGGAGTACCTATATCTATCATTTCTGATAGAGGTCCTCAATTTACCTCTCGTTTCTGGAGAAGTTTTCAAAAGGCATTAGGTACTCGAGTGGACCTTAGTACCGCTTTTCACCCACAGACAGATGTACAGTCAGAGCGGACGATTCAGACGCTAGAGGATATGTTATGAGCTTGTATTCTAGATTTCAGTGGTAGCTGGGAAAAGCATTTGTATCTTGTAGAGTTCGCATATAACAACAGCTACCAGGCCACTATTGGGATGGCACCCTTTGAGGCCTTGTATGGGAGACGTTGCAGATCTCCGATCGGTTGGTTCGAGGTAGGTGAAGCAAAAGCATTAGGACCCGACTTGGCCCAGGATGCCCTAACCAAGGTTAAGACAATACAAGATAGGATGCGAGCAGCTCAAAGTAGACAAAAGGCATACGCTGACCACAGATGACGTGATTTGGAGTTCTCAGTCGGCGATATAGTATTCCTTAAGGTCTCTCCAATGAAAGGTGTGTTGAGATTTTGAAGGAAAGGAAATGTAATATCCCAAGAATTTTCATGAATATTTAAAGTCTATTTGAAGTTTATTGAAAAATTTAATTACATGAGAAATGTTCTTTTTGAATTAGTGAAGGAAATTTGGAAACAAAAATTTCAAAAATTTTAATTTGGGACATTTTACAAATTCTCAAGGACTAAAATGAAAAGAAAAGAAAGTATGGAGTACTTTTGAGAAATGACCAAGTAGGAACCTGAGAAGAAGAATAGAGCTTATGGGAATGAATTATGAGTCCGGTACCAAAAGGATGATGGATTCGAGGTTAAAGTGGAGTTTGAGACTCTGTGAGGGACTAAAGTGAAATAAGAAAATTGTGGGGCAATTAGGATTTAGAATCAGCCGAGGTGAGATTTTATGAATTTGCTTTTACTAGTCTTGACTGAGGGTCAACTGAAAAGCAAGTGATAATTTCACCCCGGGCGAGTAAATAGGCGGCCTCACCTAATTTTTTTTTCATTTTCTCCTTTCCTCTCTCTCTCTTCACTTTCTCTCCTCTCTTTCTCTCTCTACACTCCAACTCCACAACCAGGCTTGGAGGGTGGATCTTGGGCTACGGGGCGAGCCTCTAGGAGCCAAGCAACGTAGGGAAAGCAAGGAATTGAGGTAGAAATTTCTATTTCTCAAGCTTTTCCCTATTTTATAGTTTTCAGAAAGTTTGGGGTAAAAATCGAGATTCTGGCTTTGTTTCTCGATTAAAATTGGTGTTTTTGGTGTCTAAATGCTCCTTAGACATTAAGGGTGAGATCCTATGGAATCATGGAAAACGGTGAAGATTTGGCCGGATCTGAGCCAAAACCGAGAGGAATCGCGAAAGGTCGCGATCCTGGCGCGCAGGCGCCAAGGTTCAGAAGATTTTGGGAAGAAAAAGGGCTTGGCGCCCAGGTGCCAGGCTTGTGTTGGCGCCCAGGCGCCAGGTATGCTGAAAAGCCTTAGCTTATTTTCAATCAGTCATAACTTCTTCATCCGGACTCCGTTTTGGGCAAACTTTATATCGTTGGAAAGCTCTTTGAGTCTAGTTTCCAATTGTATAAATGTCATTTAGAAATTCATTACCGGTTAGGAGTTATGACTTAAGATGTGAGTAAAGGTCGAGAGTAGTGATAGGAAATTTCTCTATTTTGTAACCCTAATGGTTTTTACCTGGTTACAATAGGGATGTTTGGGGCGCAAGGTGGGAGCGCTGAGAGCGTGGAATCCAGGTGAGTAGGCAACCTTGCAAAATTAATTTAATAAATTAGTCAAAGCATAATATAAATCCCATTTGCGTTATTTGTGAAATTGAGAAGATTATCAGTGTGTGTTCAGGTTGAGAAAAAGTACAATATCATTGGAAGGTATTTTATTACCTTTGAGAATTGATTTCTCTAGTTGACTAAAGAACCAGATGTGATTGTTCCTTGAATAAATTGGAACATTTTGTAAGTGAATAACCTTACTAAACTAATGTGATCTTATTAGATAAAGTACAATACAAGTCTTGTTTATAACATTATTGAAGTGAGAAATAATCAATCTCGCTGTTGATAATATATGATGATTGTTATGGTTGATGATAGACATTCAAGGGAATACAAGTATGTGTAAATTCATTTATTTTATAGTAATTATATTGTGATAAATTGTCACTATTTTATTGATGAGCAAAAGATCTACGAGATCTAATACACGAGTTTGAAAGGGTTAGAGTCCCATACTACTTGGTGTATAACTGTGAAAACCTATGCACGAGTTTGAAAGGGTTAGAGTCCCATACTACTCGGTGTATAAATGTGAAGACCTATGCACAAGTTTGAAAGGGTTAAAGTCTCATACCACTCAGTGTATAACTGTGAAAAATTATGCACCAAGAGTTTGAGGGTTAAATTCCCAAGTCACTCAGTGCAAGTATCTATGGCATATAATGCAAAGTGATTGAGGGATTGATCACCCAAGAAATCATACGCAAATTCAGACAAGTGTAATACTATAATTATTTACAATAAATGATAGATTGATTGTATTACTAAATGTGGTATTTGTGCTTATGATATTTTCATGTACAGTTGTTTACTCACTGAGTTATGATAAACTCACACTCTCTATAATTATCTTTTCAGATACAGTGGTTGAGGAGAAGAATTTATAGCCTTTAAGGATATACTCCAATTTTGTCTGGTAAACAATTGGTAAGGATTAGGAAACGCTCTGTAATCTAGTAGGTCACCTAGGCTTGGGAGGTTGTATAGTACTGTATAGTGTTTGAAGGTTGAACATTTTCTGAATATGTATACAAAATATCTTTCTTGGAATATTTATGATTCACATAATTATGGATATTAAGAATGTTCACAGAGATTATGGGGTATCACGGAGGTACACCCTAGGTATTTTATGATTATCTCACATGTAAGTTTTGGGATGTGACAGGAAAGTTGAGTCCTAGATACATCGGGCCTTATGAGATTCTAGAACGAGTGGGAAAAGTGGCTTATCGGCTTGCCCTACCTATGGAACTGGAAGGGATTCACCCTGTTTTTCACGTATCCATGTTAAGGAAGTACCTTCCTGACCCTTCTCACATACTTCACCCTTCTCAGAATGATTCTATCCTAGTAGATGAAAACTTGTCATATGAGGAGATACCGGTGGCTATCCTTGATAGTCAAGTAAAGAAACTCCGATCTAAGGAGATTCCATCCGTCAAGGTTTTGTGGAGGAATCAAACTCACGAAGAAGCCACATGGGAAGCCGAGGCCGACATGCGTTCTAGATATCCGCATCTTTTTACGACTTGAGGTAATTTAAATTCGGAGGACCGAATTTCTTAAAGGGGGTGATAATGTAATACCCATGAAAAATAAAATATAAATGCGTGTTTTCAAACTACTGTTACTATTTACGTATATGGTACTGTTCATTTATACAATTAAAATGTCAAGTACTAGATGTGGTTTGGTTATAAGAGAAAACTAGAAAGAAGTTTGTAGGAGAAAATAACGTTTTATGTGTAAAAATACCCTCAGGGACTAAATTGAAAGGACTGAATTGAAAAGAAACTTAAAGGTTTTAAGTGAAAGGATAGTTTTCCCTTTAAGTTTCTAATAGTAAATAAACGAAAAATTTAAGGTACACAGTAACTGCATTATTAGAAATGTCGTTTTCATAAATAGTAAATTAAATATTTTATTAGCGCATAGTGTCAAATAGTACCCTTGACTTTTGCTATAAAAAGGCCCTTTCATTTCACTTCTAAACTCACACCTTTAACTTCTCTTCTTCTCTCCTTAAGTTTCTCTTGCTCCGACGCTAGGCTTCTGAGATTTTGGGCCTTTCCGTTTTTGCTTAGGTAAGGATACTATGCCCTTTCTATGTCTTTCAAATTTTAGAAGTTATTTTCTTAAGTATGCTCTGTGGTTGCGGCTTTGGCCGATCTTCCACATCAGAAAAACTGTCGTTAGTTGTTATTTTGATTCTTTGATTACCAAAATAGAATATAAACTGTGGAGAATACATGTCTAGGAAAGTTCTGGCTAAGGAAAGACCTGATTTTTAAGTGTGTCCAGTGTGACCCTCCACTCTTTCCTGAGAACTTACCTGGTGTACTCTTTTACAGATTGTATTTTGTATTTTTGGTATGAATAGTACCCATATGTATGAATAGTGACCGTATGAATAGTACACGTACGTATGAATAGTGACTATATGAATAGTAACCATACGTATGAACAGTATCTGTACGAAAACAATCTTAACGGATTTTCTCTAATCTTTCATGAAAATCTTCGTAGCAGAACACTGAAATTCACCTGTGTACTCTTGTCCGTAACGACTTAAAGAAGTGATACTCGTACGGAATCTAGGTGAGTGAAACGACCCCGTTTTAATAAAGTTTTAGCATTACTGGTGATAAAAAGTATGTCGTAGGACACTCCCAAGATTCATAGGGGGAAATTGGATTCACAATGACGAATATAATGAGATAATTAATCCAGAAGTATGGATAAGACGAAGCAAGTATCTCATGATGATATGAAATTTGAATCATATAGTTATATACTATACCTGTTATATGGATGAGTATTATATTGTGCTTCTGATTATGATATGAACTGTTGTACTATTGATTGTGATTGAGCGGTACAGTACCCCCTCTCATGGCAAGGTGGAAAACCCGGTTTAAAGGGTGTCTTGACCAATGAGTGTGGAGACAATGATTCCCTCAGTAGGGATATAGTCCGGATTGGTGATAAATCCGTGAGGCGCCCTAGCTAAGAGGATGAAGTTGTGCGTCATGGCGGAAAAATACAAAATTGGTGAGCCGGCCTGTGTGCGCTCTCCGGGATATATTGCCATTGACGAGTACTAGTATCGTTTGTTGAATTGGATGAATTTTTATCTTCTTGTATGTAATTTCTAACTATGTCTATTGGTTGAGCTTGAGCCTTCGGATATGCTTGCATGACTGGTGATGTATTTAAATTTTATTAACGCGAGACCGATTTTCTCACAGAGTTTAAAAGCTCACACTCTCTATACAAACTTTTTGTTCAGATCAGGTTGCCGCCGAAGAACATCCGCTAGAGGAGTAGATCACGTTGGACCTTCCCGCTGTCGGATAGGCCCTTCTTTTGTTATACAGTATGTTGTTCTGTAACCGTCTAGGACATCTAGGTCAGGGGTTTGGTATTTGGCTTGTATTTCAGTATGATAATGTATTTTGTACTGAGGATCTATTATTTTTAATTAAGAAAATATGATGTATTTTCTTTGTATTTATTAAGGAATGATATTTTGAGAATATAGAGATAATAACTAACAATTTTACTTGTGGGAAGAATTTATCGAAAGGCTTACAGTGATGGGATATTCATCATTGTGCCGGTCATGTGCCTAGAAAATGGGTCGTGACACATGTCATTTCATTCATGGCATCTATAAAATATGAACAAGTGAAACACACTTATAAATGTCTAAGCTTCAACCCAACTAGACCACTTTGGTGATAAACTAGTTTCCATCATATAGACAAATTACAAGTTGTAAAATAACTTTCATAGTGAACATACATCCACATTCATATAATCCGACACTTTATATGTAATAGAACATTTATATCACATTCGCTTTAATGCCCCTTACGCAAATTAGATCGGCGGAGCCCCCGAAAGGTAAACAAAATACACAATTCATTAATACATGGCAGTTTAAGTCTCCCCCCGCCGCTATAGCGGTCTAAAACTACTGTTATAGCGGTATTTGACAGAGAAGATCACAATTTTTTTAAAGACTCACCGCTATAGCGGTAATATTACTCCGTTATAGTGGTATGTGACAGAGACATGCACTTTTTTTTAAAGACTCACCGCTATAGCGGTTATATACCATCGCTATAGCGGTACGGGGCAGTATCCATTACGCGATTTTCATAGAAAACAATTATACACCCATAACCCAGAAAAACCAGTTTAAACTTCATGCAATTCTAGAATTCCAAAAATTGTTGTTTTTCATATAATCGCACAAACCCAGAAATTGCAGAAACTGTAAAATGCAGAAAACAAATAAGGATTTCCAGAAACTATCATAGATTGCGTAAAACCAATAATTGTGAAAACAAAACGGTAATGCGCATACACGGCAATTTGCAGAAATAATAATTTCTAGAAAACATTAACGCAAAATAGTAACATCATGAATTTCTGCTTTTTCCAGGAAATAAATTTCATGGTGAATCATGAAAATCACAAACCTGCTCTGATACCACATGTAAGTTAAACTTTTCTTTGTTTGGATCTTGATTTTCATGATTCACATAATAATTCATATTCGTACCTGGATTCATGTCTGCAAACTCGAGTCTCTTTATTTCCTCTGAATTTCTGCTTTTAGGTCTCCTTGATGATCAGGAGGGAAAAACAGTAACCATTCTTCTACTTTTCAGAACAATGTTCTTTTTGACAATTATTGTTACCTGTAAATTTGAAATCAGAGTAAAAAGGTGTAAATTACCTTTTGACCCCTATAAAGTTTTTAATTACGTAATAGCCTCTCAACCATCACAAGAAGGCCCTAATATATTAAAAACTTATCATTTAGGTCCTTCAATGTTATATTATGTGAATTTAATAATTAATGCTATTAAACTAAATTACATGGGCCAATATATTAGAAAATAATCTAACAAATCACTGAAAAAGTTGATGGAAAAAGATTGGTTGCAAAGAGTGGTGATGAGAACAGTGCCTCTGAGAAGTTTAGGCACTTTAGATCCAACATTAACTTCACTGGTTTATTACCTAATTCATAATTCTTCTGCATATGTTTCAGGCAACATTTTTATGGTTGATGCTGGTGCCACCTTACCTGGTCTGACTATGTTTTCCTCTCTATGACCAATGTGTCATTTTGCATTTGTCAAAGATAACCATATGGGATTGTTCGTTTTACATGTCTTCTGGCCATAAGTTAAGAGTCAAATCATCAGTCATGTAGAATGGTAATCGTGTTCTTCTTGTCTTCAAAAAATATGTTCATCTTCTCTAAGTGATCAATTATACCATGTGTTGAAGTTTAAGACTACGAATGACCTTACTTTGGTGAGATGTTGATTCCATGGTTTACTTCAAAAGGTGTCTTATTCATGGCTTCTTACAAAATATGAGGCAGTATATCTTCTCTTATTGATTTGAAAACTACCTCACTTATACTTGAAATGGAACACGAGTTCACAGAACCAAAATCGCTCTAAGTGGAGGAGAATTTGTGGAATGCAATAGCATTTCGATTAATACTTGGTGGTGCAAGAACAACAAGATTTGGTGCTAGTAAACCCGAGTTATGAGCAAAACATGTCTTGACTGGTGAGTCGTGATCCATAGACTGAGCTGAGACCACGCTGGAAATCTATTAAGTTTATTCTTTATCTCTCCCTCTTAAAGTTGAAAACATGGAATAATTATTCAATAAGGTTATATTATAATTGCAATCTCGATCTCAGGTGCACGTTAACAAATTTTAGGGACGATATCACTTAAGCATAATTGCTAAGTTAAAGATAACTAGTTTAAAATAAAGAGAAAAAAAAAGGAAAAAAATCAGCATAATTGAAGAAGTTTGTGATTCAAATGAAGAAGTATGAAGAACGAGAGAGCAATGTTATGGTTGAGAAAGATGTCGATGAGCCCATTTAAGAACTTTGTGAGAAATACCAAAAGCAGACAGCCATACCAAATACAAGGCAATTTATCTCTTTATTTCTTTAAAGCTTCAGCCCAACTTATCTTTTTTAGTGTTGTGATCCAAGGTCATGTCATATCAAGCCCATAGTATTCACATTAAGGAATTATTACTAATTTGGAGAATTTGTTAGAAGGATGAGGAAGATTTTTTTTTCTTTTGATGACAGAAGAAGAAATATTTTTATAGAAATAGGATTTGTGCAAATTCATTTGTATTTTAATTAGTTGACATCCTCTCCATTATAAAATATATATGTAAATATACACACACACACACACACACACATTGACTGATTATGGACTTGTAAAATATACAAATTTCACAACTTCAAATACATTAATTATAATATCATAAGAATTTTTTTTATATCTTGAAGCTTTATACCAATTATTAAAAAATTAGATCGAATTGACTGGTTCGACCGATCACACCGAGAACTAGCCTATAGTCTGGTCTGGTCGAGCTATAGTACCAATTTTTGTGTAAACCAGTACGAAACCATTTAAACCAGTTTCAAACCGGTGAAATCGGCCAATTGATTAGTTCATCAGTAGTTATTGTTAGAGACTCCCAGATCTAAATAGCGACGACGAAGCTTAGCCACTTGCCGACGATGAAGACGAGCTGGTTGATTGGTTTACCGATTAAAAAAAAAGTATACATATGGAGAAGTGGGAAGAAAAAGGTGACATACTTATATTAGTGATATATAACTTATACATTGGGTACTTGGTTCAACTGCTGGGTCGCCGAGTTAATTGCTGAATCGATTAAATAAATTTAAAAAAATTAAAAATTATATATATACTTATATATGTTTACAAATAAATTTAAAAACAAGTAAAATAAATAATTTATATATAAATTTCACACTTTCAAGTCTTAAACCTTCATAATAATTTATAAACAATTATAATAATTCAAACATAAGGTCAAACTTTAATAAACTTATATTTAGATTTTTCGTTTCTCCAATACAAGACATGCCCAGTGAGTCAACTTAAAAACATTAATGTAGTTTACCGTTTTTTTAAAAAAAATACAAATTAAAGACAAACTTCTTATATATATATATATATATATATATATACAGAATAATTAATTAATTATACACTCTCATTATCCATTTCCTATTAAACTCTACCTTCACTACCAATTATCTATTGCCAACTATGACACGTGCTCCTTCCTTCCAAGCTAATTCTTCTATGAAAATTGTCCACTTGTCTTATTTTCTCTTTTTCTCTCTCTCACGTGACATACTTACTTGATATACTCAATTACACTCTATACTCTACCCCTGTTACCACTTGTTCACACTACACGTCAGATTACTTATTTCTATGAAATGTTGAAAGACATAGACACAACCCAACGTTCTCTTTTCTTACTTCATTATGCTTTCTTTAATGCTTTAGCAACACACACATGCTTCCTTCATTCCTTTCTTCTTCCTTTATGTCTCTGAAATCTCTCCATCAAAGCCAAAAAATCCCAACCCACAAGAACCTTAGTCTCCATCCTCAACTAGCAATGATAGAAGAAGAAATAGCATCTTTAGTTACAGCTCACTCGAATTCAAATTTTGGATAGTCTAAAACTCATCTTTCCCACAACTCGACCTTCACTTGGCCGATGAAGTGGAAGTGGCTAGGTTCGAAGCTGCGTGGAGTGGGATCAAAGGGTTTTAGGTTGAAGGCTCAACTCAATAGGTAAGTTAATATTAATTTTTTTAAAAAAAGGCCGGTCAACTAGGCTAACGAGTTAGCGAGTCGGTTAATGACCCAGTCGAATTAACTGATTTTTAGTCAGTTCGCTTTAAGGCTAGTCCAAATATGTGACTGGAACCTATCCAGGCACTATGTCACCAGGTTTTAGGTCGACCCCTTCCGAGTCTTAACCGACCCACTAACCCATTAGCCCAGTCGACCCACCCCTCTTTTAAAAAAAAATTAATATTAACTTACATGTTGAGTTGAGCCTTCAACCTAGAACCCTCTGATCCCACTCCACACAGCTTTGAACCCAGCCACTTCCACTTCATCGGCCTAGTAAAGGTCAAGTTATGCGAAAGACGGGTTTCGAACCATCCAAAATTTGAATTCGAGTGAGCTGCAACTAGAGATGTTATTTCTTCTTCTTCTCTCATTACTGGTTGAGGATGGAGACTGAAGTTCTTGTGGGTTAGGATTTTTGACTTCCATGGAGAGATACAGGAAGAAGAAAAGAAGGAAGGAAGCGTGTGTGTGTTGATAAAGCATTAAAGAAAGCAGAATAAAGTAAGAAAAGAGAAAGTTGAGTTGTGTCTGTGCCTTTCAACATTTCATAGAAAGAAGTAATTTGATGTGTGATGTGAACAAGTGGTAGCAAGGGTTGAGTGTAGAGTGTAACTGAGTATATCAAGAAAGCGTATTATGTGGGAAAGAGAAAAGGAGAAAATAAGACAAGTGGACAATTTTCATAGAAGAATTAGCTTAGGAGGAAAGAGCACATGTCACATTTGACAATAGATAATTGGTAGTAAAGGTGGAGTTTAATAGGAAAGGGATAATGAGAGTGTATAATTAATTAATTATTCAACATATATATATATATATATATATATATATATATTAGAAGAAGTTTGTCTTTAATTTGTATTTTTTTTAAAAGGATAAACTACATTAATTTTTTTAAGTTGACTCATTGGACATGTCTTATATTGGAGAAACGAAAAATCTAAATATAAGCTCATTAGAGTTTGATTTTCTGTTTGAATTATTATAAATGTTTATAACTTATTATGAATGTTTAAGATTTTAAAATGTGAAATTTACATATAAATTATTATTTTACTTGTTTTTAAATTTATTTGTAAACATATAAAGGTATATATATAATTTTTAGTTTTTTAAATTTATTTACCCGATGATCTGATAGTTGAACTAGTGACCTGGTGACCTGGAGGCCAATCCGGACAAATGACCGAGCCAGTTCCAAAAACATTAGAAAGAAGTAATATGATGTGTGGTGTGAACAAGTGGTAACAGGGGTAGAGTGTAGAGTGTAATTGAGTATATCAAGTAAGCATGTCATGTGAGAGAGAGAAAAAGAGAAAATAAGACAAGTGGACAATTTTCATAGAAGACTTAGCTTGGAAGGAAGAAGCATGTGTCACATTTGGCAACAAATAATTGGTAGTGAAGGTGGAGTTTAATAGGAAAGGGATAATGAGAGTGTATAATTAATTAATTATTCTATATATATATATATATATATATATATATATTAGAAGAAGTTTCTATTTAATTTGTATTTTTTAAAAAAAAAAAGAAGAAGGGTAAACTACATTAATTTTTTTAAGTTGACACATTTAACATGTCTTGTATTGGAGAAATGAAAAATCTAAATATAAGTTTATTAAAGTTTGACTTTATGTTTGAATTATTATAAATGTTTATGGATTATTATGAATGTTTAAAACTTTAAAGTATGAAATTTACATATAAATTATTTATTTTACTTGTTTTTGAATTTATTTGTAAACATATATATGTATATATATATATATATATATATATATAATTTTTAGTTTTTTTAAATTTATTTACCCTATTTAACAATTGACCCAATGGTTGAACTAATGATCTGGTGACCCAGAGGCCATCTCTGGTCAATGACTGAGTTGGTTCCAAAAACATTAAAAAAAAAGTAATCTGATGTGTGGTGTGAACAAGTGGTGTCTGGTTCCTCTAACTTCCGAATTTGCCTGACTTTCTCAACGTAGCATATCAGTCATTGAATCGCACAGGATGGACGGCATCCCGCACATCCACTTCTCTCTTTTTTTTTTGTCTAATACTTTTCCCTAATCACGTTACGCCATATGTCTGCGTTGTTTAAAACTAAATCGGATGGAGCGTCATTTATAAGATTCGAACTCCCGACCTTGCACTGCTTTTTTTTTTGTGACCACGTCCAACCAGATTTGGCCACATGTCAAATAAAAATGAAAATGTGTTTTGATTTCTAAATTTCTGAAAGTGCATCTCCTGCAGATCAAACCCTAAACTCTATGTCGTCCACCGCCTGTTGCTTCTTTTTTTTCCCTTCAAACCCCACCTAATAACAAATTGACACGTGGCACTGCTTCCAAAATAACTTGGAGACCTCCAAAAATGCAGGAAACACATAGTAGGGTTATTGGAAGCAAGGCAAGCACGTATTCTGGAAGGCAAGCAAGTCTCTTGATTATATTCATTCATCCTCATTCATCTCATCTTCATTCATCCTCATTCAATGTATCCAGGAAGGCAAGCACGTCTCCTTTATTGATTTAGAAGCAACATGGAACTTTTGGTGAGAATACGGTAGGAGAAATGGATTCGGAGTAAGGAAATGATATAGCATTCCAGGAAAAAAGGGAGTGAAGACATCGGTGCGCTTTGTTTGTTCCAAAGAGGGTGTTCGACAACCTAACGAAAGAGATGCGCAAACTAAAAAATCTCATCTTGAAAGGAGAACTAATTGCATAGCAATAATTGGATTAAGACTTGTGAATAAAAAGTATGAGGTGCTTAAATTTGTGAAGCAACACAATCATGAGCTCCACACCCTAAAAACTAGCCACTTCCTCACGTCACAACGAAGAATATCTAAGGTTCAAGGTTACGAGCTTGATTTGGTGAAGGATTCTGGTGTTTGATAAAAGACATTGTTTGACCTTATGAATATGCACATAGGGGGAGAGAAAATCTTGGATATACTCGGTTATATGTGAAAAATTATCTGAAGAAAAGAAGACATATGAATATGCAATACGGGGATGCGTGTGCTTTATTCCAATACTTTCAGAAGCAACTGGTGGAAAACCCTTCATTTTTTATGCTTATCAAATGGATTCGAAAGAATAGATCACAAATGTATTTTGGGCTGATGCACGGATGTTGATAAATTACAGATATTTTTGGTGATGTGATATCACTTCATACAACTGTACTAACAAAGAGAACAGATCACTTGCAATATTTTGTGGGTTTAATCACTTCATAGGCATTGTGGTATTTGGAGCTGCATTGTTATATGACTAGACAGGAAAACTCGTTTAAATGGCTTTTTGAAACTTTTTTGAAGGTCTATAGACAAAATAATTCATTGACAATGTTTACTGATCAAGAAGCAATAATGGCAAAAGCATTGCATGAAGTAATGCCAAATACAATACATAGCCTATGCACATAGCACTTACTATAAAATGCCACTAAACACTTGAGCAATGTGAGATAAGATGGAAGAAGTATTCTTAATGATTTCACGTAGTGCATGTATGAATATGGTGATATGGAGCAATTTAAGGCCTCATGGAGCTCATGGAGTCGATTATTGTCAAAGTATGATGCCCAAGACAATTGATGGATTGTTTCGACTTATGATATTAAGAAAAAATGGGCTGCATGTTATATGCAAAAAACTTTCGCTCTTGGCATCCAAAATACTCAATTGAGTGAGAGTTTGAACTCAAACGTTAAGAGCTTTTTGAATCCCGACTTAAACTTGATACAGTTCTTCAAGCATTTTGAGTCATAAAGAATCAAAACAAGAATTTGATGCAAGGGAAAAAAAATCAAGATTGAGAATGGCACAATTGCCTATGTTGCAACAACTTTCTAAAAATTTATACTCCCCTCATCTTTGAGTTGTTCCAAGAGCAGCATGATGGTTATGTGGCTGTATGTGTAAAGGAGAAAAATGAAAGTCAGGCTATATGAGAATATGTCATCTTTTTTATTTAATAAAGAGGGAGATTACAATATGACATTTGATCCCCGTGATAAATCCATTACATGTAGCTATAGAAAATTTGAGAGTACTGGTATACTTTGATGTCATGCTTTGAAAGTATATGATGTGAATGACGTGCTGTTGGTCCCCAAAAAATATATTCTAAATCATTTGACAGGAAAAGCAAGAGAAGGTGTGATATATGATTTAAAATGAAAAATGATTGAAGAAGATATAAGGTTGGAAAGCACCCAAAGATTCAAGAAAATCAGTCATAATTATATATATTTAGTATCAAAAGTATCTTATCGTGCTGAGGCAAGTCACTTCTTAGACAATGTCTTGCCCGAGTTGACGAAGACGGTGAACGAGCTTATTATGAAGGAAAAAGGTTTAGAACCAAGTCATTGTCCTCCTACTGTAGCGGGGTTGAAGAAAAAGATCAATGTAAGGACTAGGAGACGCATTAAGAGTTGTCTTGAACTTCAAGGAAATAAGAGAAAATAATCCTCAACATCTAAGAAATACGGTTAGCATTAATTTTATGTATTAATATGCTCTATTACAAGATCATATTATTGTCTACATGGATTAATATAATGTCTACATTAATCTTGTAAGGGAATAAAGCACAGGATCAGATGTCATCTGGAGTGCCATACTCAACACCCCCAGTATCCTATAAGCATGCTCAGCACTCCCATGTTGGTGCATTAGGTTTCACACGATTGCTAATGGTAAGGTTTCGATATATTGACAATGTGTGATTTAGGTATTTGCAATTGTGTTTTATAATTCAATGTGCTAATGGTAAGGTTTCGATGCATTAGGCGCCCTTTGATGATTCTACGCTGTCACTTGAAGAAATAGAGTTTAGTCCAAAATTTCCAAATACTAACTAATACCATTGAGGTTAGCTTCAATTAAAGATACATATAAAATCATTATATTTGAGTTATTTAACATATTAATTAAAAATTCGTTAAATCTTCTTGTTCTTTTCATAGGGATGTAGTAGTGCTAGTTAAAAGATTGAAGGATTCTTTCGAAGAATTAAGAAATTTCCATGCAGCAGTGCTAGTTGAAGGATTGAAAGATTCATAGTGCCAAATTGAATTATTAGCGTATAGTAAAATGAATAGTTTATTGGTGCATAGTACCCTAAATAATAACCTTAAATTCCCTATAAATAGGCCCCTCCATTTCACTTTTTCACTCACACCTTCAGCTTCTCTTCTCTTCTCCTTTAATTTCTTTGACTCTGGTGCTAAGATTCTGGGTTATCATAGAAATCCTCCTCTATAGCTTGGATTCGAGGTAAGGAAATATCCTACTGTGTTCTTTTAGATTTTTGCAATAATTTAGAGGTTAAATTCTCGTTATACTTTGTGGTTGCGGTTAGGCTAATCTTCCACATGAGGGAAGAATTAACCTCAATTACTTAAGAATTATTATTGATTACTAAGATACTATGAGGATACTATATTTTTTTACAAGTACTTGTATGATAAATTCTTAGTATACTCTGTGGTTGCGGCCTTAGCTGATCCTCCACATCAGAAAGGAATTATCCTCGGTTACTTGAAAATTATTTCTGATTGTTGTATATATGAATAGTATGGAATGGTACATATAAATAGTATTGTATATATGAATAGAATTCATACATATAAATAGTACTTGTATGTATGAATAGTACTCATACGTATAATTATATGGTACATATGAACAATATTATATGAATAGTGCCAAATATATGAATAGTATAGTATATATAAATAGTACAGTATATATTACCATATATATGAACAATGTCACATACATGTGTAGTGTTCATGTGTAAGGTTGATTTATTGTTGTTTGAATATAATTATGTTTATGATTAATAGAGGATGTTACGAGGATGGGTCTCTGTGTGGGAATAAAAAAGGAGAAGCAGGAGATAATAAGGGTAGCAAATCATGTTAAACAAAAATTTGTTCCAATACAAAAAGCATTGAAAATGGAGGTGAAATAAGGGAGGCATTTATAAAAATAGTAATAAGGGAGGATGCGGCGGGGGCCGCAGAACAACAACCACCTTATGTGGACGAGACCCAAAAATGTCTGGGAATTTAATTTGGAACTATGTGATATATTTTGTGATTTCATATAAATTATGTCTTATGTTAATGTGATAGAATAATATATTTCCTCACTGAGTAAATATATACTCATGCCTTTCTTCCCCTCACAGATTTTCAAGAAGAAGTAGAGGCACATCCAGCTTATCATTTGATTCCTCAATCCCATTGATCAGGGTAAATTTTCGTTATCATGCAAAAATTTATCCAAAGTATTCTAGTAGTAGCTCTGTAATTTAGGTAGATAAGTCTTAGACGAATAGTGCTTGTTTGAGAATATTACTTATTAATGAATAAATTGATATATTGGCTCTTTCTCTACAAAAAAAATAATAATAATAAGAGAAATTATACTCTCTAATCTAAGATAACATATATATTTAAATGTGTATTAAAATGGTACGAAACTAGGCTTACGGTGGTGAGGTAAAAGCTTATCTATCGTGCCGATCATGTGCCTAAATTTTGGGGTATGACAATACACATCCCTTTACACAGACCTATGTTTGCACAGTAAGCAAGTCTAGAACAACCCTATATTATATACACAACAGTAGGTTTCCAGTAGATCTAAAACAATAGTAGGTTTCCAATAGGTACAAAGTAGCATATGCATTCAGTAGGTGAGTTAATTTCAACAATGAATCCAGTGTGTGAGTCAATTTCAGTGTTTCCAATGTGTTTACAATACTCATCATATCTCTGCCATAGTCCAGGAAATTTTGCATTCAGTGTGAATCCAATAAATTTCGCATCCAGTGGGAATCTAGGAAATTTTGCATCCAGTGTGTAAAAGACAAAGGGTGTGTTTGGTAAGACCAAAAACGAAGCTTATAACTTATTTGACTAGCTTATAAGCTTGTTAAATGTGTTTGATAAATGAGTTTATTTCAGTAGCTTATAACTTATAGTTTTTAGCTTCTGTACTTCTTATTTTACCCTTATTATTTTATCAAAATACAATATATATATATATATAATAATTTAAATTAATATAATAAAATATATAAATATATTTAATTAATTATATATAATAATTTAAATATTTTAATTAAAAAATAAAAAAGTAATATATTTATTTGTATTATTTTAGGATTATAAAATATATGTCCTTTTATGTCATTTTACATTTTTTAGCTATTTCAACAACTATTTTTACTTAACACTTCTAATTCAATAAGCTAGCTTATAAACTTTTAGCTATAAGCTATAAGCTAAAAATTAACTTATAAGCTTTCAACTAGCTTATAAGCTAATTTTGCCAAACACACCCAAAGACAATCCAATATTAACACTCCTGTTTAATTCTTAGCTATAACCAAGAACATTGTAAATGACCAACCCATAAACAAATAAAGTAAATGACCAACCCATAGACATATAATAGATACAATGTAAACTTCAGACATACAATTCTTCATGGTTAATGTCTCAAATGAATTTATAGACACAATAAGGTAACCACAAGCTTATAGTTGAATTCACATAATTAAATTAATCCAAGTAATCAAATTTCAATCAACCAATTAGCAAAATGAGCAAATAACAAACTGACTAATTAAAAAGACATCGCCCTCAACTAAAACGCTTTTAAATTTTTTAACAAATGCTCATTTTACAGAAGTATAGATTCGAGAACCCTATAATAAAAAAAATTAAATCAATCAACTAACAAAAAAAACCCATATCAGTGTAGAATACTTACTATTACATCTTGAAAAACCATTTTAATGTTATTAATTTTTTCCGGAAGATTGAATCATGGCATAAACCAAAGTCGAATAACTCTAGCTTTGATCTTCCAGTTAGTTCCAAGAGGATAAATTTCTCTGATGGTGTAAAATATCTCGTCGCCGCGGTAGCTTACTGGAGAAAGAGTTGTTACCACCCAAAGAACTTGCTGCACACAATGGTAGAAGAATATATAGTATGTTGCAAAACTTTCAAATTAGTAAACAACTCCATTTTAAAATCTGGAAGACACTGACCGATTTGAGGGGAATACAATATGCTGTGTGGACTTCATATTTATGACCGAAAACACAGGAAGCAAATGAATGAAATAAAATATACAAACGAAAAACAATGCAAGGGGTAAACTGAACAGGGAGTATTAGGCGTAGTGGGCAATCAATATCCACTTGCATTAAATGCAATGTGACTTTGGTGAAGTTGCTTCTCAATAAAGATGTAGGGAGAGAAATTTGTATAAAAAATAAAACAAAAATAAATGAGCAGCCCATCAATCAGGATCCACTTATATTAAATGCAATGTAATTTTAATGGACTTGTTTTTTATTAAAGATGTAGGGAAAAGGAATTTATAAAGATAACAAACAAAAATAAATAATCAGTCCACCAATCAAAATTCACATGCATTAAATGCAACGTGTCTTTAATGGAATTGCTATATAAGATAAATAGACTGACGTCTTTCCTCTTTCCATTAATCTCACTCCCACTTTTTTCCCCCTTCTCTCATTCATTTGAAGCTCAACAGTAATCAACATCCATGGCGGCTCAACTCTACCACCGCCTCGAGCCATGGCATACCTTGCATCGCAAAGTGGTCATGGTCACCGGCGCTGCCTCCGGCCTCGGCCGAGACTTCTGTCTCAACCTGGCCAAAGCCGGCTGCAAGATCGTTGCCGCGGCTCGGCGCGTCGATCGCCTCATTTCCGTCTGCTACCAAATTAACCAGTCCACGTCTTCCGAGGCCGCCGACACCAGAAGCCTTCCCGCTGTGGCGGTGGAACTCGACGTGTGCGCCGATGGCTCCACCATCGACAAGTCCGTGCATAAGGCCTGGGACGCATTTGGCTATATTGATGCCATAGTGAACAACGCCGGTTTCAGAGGTGATTATCAGATTTTTATTTGAGAAAATAAGAGATTTAACATTGGGGCAAAATATATATATTCCCTTACCTGGATGATCATGATTGCAGAAACTATTTGTTGGCACCTTCGGTTCGGAACTATTTGGCTAATTTGCCTTGGTCACGGTTCATGTTTAACATTAATAAATAACTTGTAGCAGTAAGGGGTACGCACCTTCTTTTTCATTTGCAGAAGTAATTAACAATTGTTATCTATATTAAATCATCTGCAATCTAACTACCACAATTGGAAATGTAAGCTTATGATTTTATTTATTTAAGTTTCCTCAATTCATGACTGCTTGATATGTTTATAAGGTTTGATTTTGCTGTTAATATTTGAAAAGATATACTCAGGGGACTCTATTATATTGTCATGGTTCCTGTTTCTTGTGCTGCGTAGGAAGTGTGAGATCACCACTGGAGTTGTCTGAGGAGAAATGGAATCATGTTTTTAAAACAAACTTAACAGGATGCTGGATGATGTCGAAATCTGTATGCATACGCATGCGTGATGCACAGATTAAAGGCTCAATTATCAATATTTCTTCAGTTCAAGGTTTAAACAGTGGGCAATTCCCTGGAGCCACGGCCTATGCAACTTCAAAAGTGGGAGTAAATATGCTGACCAAGGCAATATCATTTGACATGCATTCAAATGTTTTCAAAGCAACCAATTTTTCAAAGTTTCTCTTTTATCTTTCTTGCTCTCCTTCATTTTGGATCTGTACGTATCTACTCCTGCATAGTGTGAAGTATTAGCATATACCAAGGTTTAGAAAACTAGATCGATCAGTGAATCAGTTAAAACACTAGTTAAAGGGTTAATGATTAGATTGTATTTAAATCATGATTGAACCAGTAATACTTAAAATATATAATTAATGTATATTTCACAGATAATAAAATATTAAAATATTGAATACATTTTACAAATATATATTTATATCAATCTTAAATTTTTTTAATAGTTTAAATTTTTAAAAATTTTTAAAAAATACATAATAATATTTAGTAAAAATTCAAAAAATTCAAAAAATTAAAAAAAAAAAAAGAACCGGTTGAACCAGGAAATCGGCCAGTTTTGTCACGACCCGTTTTCTGGGCACATGACCGGCACAATGATGAATATTCCATCACTGTAAGCCTTTCGATAAATTCTACCCATGAGTTTAGTCATTATCTCTATATTATCAAAATAACCATTCCTGAAGAAAATATATCAAATTTTCTTATTTGAAATTCATAGATATGATTTGCACATAATAATAGATTTTCAATATAAAATACATTATTATGCTGACATACAAACCAAATGCCAAACCCCTGACCTAGATGTCCTATACGATTACAGAGCAACATAATCTGTAACAAAAGAGGGGTCTACCCGACAACGGGAAGGTCCAAAGTGATCTACTCCTCTAGCAGATATTCTTCGCTGGCAACCTGATCTGAACAAAAAGGTTGTACAAACAGTGTGAGCTTTTAAACTCAATGAGCGAATCGGCCTCGCGTTAATAAAATTCAAATACATTACCAGTCATGCAAGCATATCCAAAGGCTCATACTCAACCAATAGATAGAAGATAAAAATTCATCCAATTCAACAAACGTTACTAATACTCGTCAATGGCAATATATCCCGGAGAGCGCACACAGGCCGACTCACCAATTATGTATATTTCCGCCATGACGCACAACCTCATCCTCTTAGCTAGGGTGCCTCACGATTTATCACCAATCCGGGCTATATCCCTACTGAGGGAATCGTTGTCTCCACACTCATTGGTCAAGACACCCTGTCAACCGGGTTTTCCGCCTTGCCGTGAGAGGGGGTACTGTCCCGCTCAATCACAATCAATAGCATTTCATATCATAATCAGAAGCTCAATATAATATTCATCCATATAATAGGTATAGTATATAACTATATTATAGATTTATAAACCACATATCAAGATAACAATTAATCCGTTTTTTTTAAAACATTCAAACTTCACATCATCATAAGATACTTATTTCATTTTATCCATACTTATGGATTAATTATCTCATTTAGATTCGTCATTCTGAATCCAATTTCACCCTATGAATCTTGGGAGTGTCCTACGACATACTTTTTATCACCAGTAATGCTAAAACTCTATTAAAACGGGGTCGTTTCACTCACCTGGATTCCGTACGAATATCGCTTCTCTAAGTCGTTACAGACAATAGTACACAGATGAATTTCAGTATTCCGCTACAGAGATTTTCATGAAAGATTAGAGAAAACAAGTTAGGATTGTTTTCATACAAATACTGTTCATACGTACAGTACTGTTCATATATACAGTTACTATTCATGTGGTTACTATTCATACGTATGGTTACTATTCATATGTACAGTCACTATTCATACGTATGGTTACTATTTATACCAGAAATAGAGAATACAATCTGTAAAAGAGTACACCAGGTAAGTTCCCAGGAAAGAGTGGAGGGTCACACTGGACACACTTAAAAACCAGGTCTTTCCTTAGCCAAAACTTTCCTAGACATGTATTATTCACAGTTTACATTCTATTTCGGTAATCAGATAATCAAAATAACATATAAACAGCTAAGGACAGTTTTTCAGATGTGGAAGATCAGCCAAGGCCGCAACCCAGAAAATGTGTTAAGTAAATAACACACTCCTCATGCATAATTATAAAATAAATATATATAGAAATTTCTCTTACCTCAATGACTCATATAGAGTCGCATCCCTTCAATGATTGAGGCAAACCCATAGTTCTATAGGTTCATAAAATACTTATTTAGCATTCCTCCATATTTCAGAAGTGTAATGAAATATCATTTTAGTAACTCTTCTCAGTCAAAAGGATATTACCATACTCTGCTTTAGAATTTTCATAATCAAGTACGAAATATAAGTCCAACATCTTCTCATTACTCAAGTTCTTTCAGTAAAAGTAATCATTTCAACAAAGAAGATCTAAATACTAACTTAAATTTTATTTCTAGTACATAGATAATTTTAATACATGAAGCTTAGACCAAATATAGCTTTAGGTACAAACAAAAGAAAGAATAAATTAAGGACGAGGAGGCTTTTGAAATGTAGAAGGTGCTCCAGGTCTAGAAGAGGAAGGTGCTTCAGACCTTAAGGAGGAAGCTAATCGTTGTAGCCTAGAAAGAGTTTCTGGAGGAAGCGCCTGAGAAATTTGGCAAAGAGCATAAGTCACTCCGTTCATACAGTCAATACACCTTGCTTGTTGGTCACGAAAATTTTGAGTTGCAAACATTGAATGTCTATCAACTCGATTGGCCAGTTCCCCGAAACGACGATTTATCAGTTTTTCTTGGTTTTCAAAGAGACGACTTATTAGTCGCTTCTGGTCCTCTATCTTGTATTCCAGGCTCTCTATCTTATGCTCTAGATTTTCGATCTTACGCTCCAGGAACGTAAGCTTATTTTCTGAGGATGTTGCAGTACTGTCCTCCTCCAACTCTATTACATCCCTCTTTCTCTTCTTAATTTCTGGTGACCTGTCTACAGGTCTCTTCCCTTTGTTGTCTCCGAGACTTTGATTTAAATCAAGCTCTACATTGCCAGTCTCAAAATTCAAGTTGAAAAACTTATTATCGGCCATTGCTCTAGGGATCTCAGAAATAACTTCGAATGAGAAAGGAATGGAGATTGAGAAATAGGTATGTAATGAAAGAAGTAGGTTTGCTTGGTGCGATGAGTAGGGTAACGGGCATACAAGATTTATAGACAACCCGAAGCCCCTTAAAGCCACCACAACCTATACGCCGCTTGCTATAAGGTTTACAGATCACATACGTCGCAATGCCAGCAATTAATGTCGGACATGCAAGTAAATAGTAAATATAATTTAATGCAAATAACATAAGTCAAAGATTTCCTCAAAAAATTTTCGGCTAATCTTGACCTTTCTCAAAATTTTGACTAACTACGCTCTTCAGTCTGAGATTTTCTCCCTCTAAACTTGTTTTATCCTGTAATCCCATATCACGATGTCCCTCTATGATTAGATAGCCCCATATTGGCCGTATCTTAGATTCTAATCGGTGTCTTTACTCTAGACTTACACATAATATATGTATATCAATATATATATTTTAAAACAAAGTTAACTGCTTACGGTCGCATGCATTAAGCATTATCATGATATAAGGAAATCACTGCCTTTCATTTGCCCACGAGAGTATTATATATAAGTATGTGTAAGCATGAAGATATATCATCCTCTACACATTTCATTCTATCCAAGTCATTTTGATTTCACATCTCTATGAGTATATGTAGGATCATCACATATTCTCCTTGATCGTAGCCTTCACTCATTATGCATGAATAACATACATACATGTAATTACAACATGATTCAATCAATTATGTATATTATACTCAACTGAAGGCTCTTAAGAACAACACAATAAACAGAGAAATGTATTTCAATTCATCATAAAAGCATCCAAGGCAATCTTTAATGACTATATCGTGAACTTCTTTGAATTTCGGAAAATGCCAACGGGAGAAATGGGAAAACCAAGTAAAATCGACCGCAAATCCACCGAATACTGACTTTCGTGGTTTTGGCATTAATGCAACGCACTATCGGTGTGCACGCCTACCCTAGACTTCTGGCTTCCAGCTTGCAGAAATCCATAGGTTGATCGTGTAGGGGTGCGGTGAAGAGATATCTTCTTTGTCTCTTAGTCCAAATTTTTCTCTATAAAAACCATCCCAGCGTTCTCAGTTACCACACCACAAAGAGTAATAATCTCTGAGCCTACAATCTCCCAGCATTCCTCTCGCCTCATACTCTTACAAAAATTTCTAAATTTTTCAAATCATGGCCTCACGGAAGTATATTGATCTCATAGTGGAGGCCAAGGAAAAAGATCTTGACTTAAACTTAAGTTTAGGCAGGGACAAAGGCAAAACACCTCTCGAGGGATCTCAAGAAATTCAAAAGGAGAAGAAGATGAAGAAGATTGAGGAAGCCGAGGAGATTAGCACAGGCCATAGCTCAGATGACAAAATCGCCTGTTTAGAGCATGAGGTGAAGAATCTCAAGAAGATGATAGAGGACATGGAGAAGTTAACCAAACGCAATAACGCGGCAATGACTTCGAGAATAGATAGGTTCTTCTATTGGTCCACCTAGTGCTTCTGCAATCAACAGCAAAGAAGTGTTGATTGTATGAATGGAATTTACACTACCCTCCGCTACATTGCTCTGTCTCTCGCTCCAAGGAATGGTCGAGGGGTGATGATGCAATACAACCCTCCTAATCCAAGACCACCTCGCTTTTAGATTACTCATGCATGAGTAAACTTCTCTTTCCTTTTTTTTTTGCAATGTAATCCTTCAGTGTTTTTTTTAATGCAAGTGGTTTCTTTTATTGGCTGGTACCCTAAAATAATATAGCTACACAAAATCAATCATGAATTCAGCTTATAAAATCCACCATATAAAAATTTGATCCGACAGCAACGGAATCAAAACAAGTAACAACTTTTCCTTGACTAAGTTCAAAAGTGTAGCCACATCTGTCTAAAACTAAAACTGAGAACATAATTCCTAAGAAGAGATAAGTCTCGGAGGGAAAGGAAATGGAAACATCCTACAGGACCTTTAGTAGAGCCGTCTCTCTATAATTGTGCCCGGGTTCACAACGATAGAGGAGGTCCCACTAAGGTTACCTTGCTCTGTAATCACTAGGAGACCTAACAACCATTCCTCTGATACCAACTTTGTCACGACCCGTTTTCTGGGCACATGACCGGCACAATGATGAATATCCCATCACTGTAAGCCTTTCGATAAATTCTACCCATGAGTTTAGTCATTATCTCTATATTATCAAAATAACCATTCCTGAAGAAAATATATCAAATTTTCTTATTTAAAATTCATAGAGATGATTTGCACATAATAATAGATTTTCAATATAAAATACATTATTATGCTGACATACAAACCAAATGCCAAACCCCTGACCTAGATGTCCTATACGATTACAGAGCAACATAATCTGTAACAAAAGAGGGGTCTACCCGACAACGGGAAGGTCCAAAGTGATCTACTCCTCTAGCAGATATTCTTCGCTGGCAACCTGATCTGAACAAAAAGGTTGTACAAACAGTGTGAGCTTTTAAACTCAATGAGCGAATCGGCCTCGCGTTAATAAAATTCAAATACATTACCAGTCATGCAAGCATATCCAAAGGCTCATACTCAACCAATAGATAGAAGATAAAAATTCATCCAATTCAACAAACGTTACTAATACTCGTCAATGGCAATATATCCCGGAGAGCGCACACAGGCCGACTCACCAATTATGTATATTTCCGCCATGACGCACAACCTCATCCTCTTAGCTAGGGTGCCTCACGATTTATCACCAATCCGGGCTATATCCCTACTGAGGGAATCGTTGTCTCCACACTCATTGGTCAAGACACCCTGTCAACCGGGTTTTCCGCCTTGCCGTGAGAGGGGGTACTGTCCCGCTCAATCACAATCAATAGCATTTCATATCATAATCAGAAGCTCAATATAATATTCATCCATATAATAGGTATAGTATATAACTATATTATAGATTTATAAACCACATATCAAGATAACAATTAATCCGTTTTTTTTAAAACATTCAAACTTCACATCATCATAAGATACTTATTTCATTTTATCCATACTTATGGATTAATTATCTCATTTAGATTCGTCATTCTGAATCCAATTTCACCCTATGAATCTTGGGAGTGTCCTACGACATACTTTTTATCACCAGTAATGCTAAAACTCTATTAAAACGGGGTCGTTTCACTCACCTGGATTCCGTACGAATATCGCTTCTCTAAGTCGTTACAGACAATAGTACACAGATGAATTTCAGTATTCCGCTACAGAGATTTTCATGAAAGATTAGAGAAAACAAGTTAGGATTGTTTTCATACAGATACTGTTCATACGTACAGTACTGTTCATATATACAGTTACTATTCATGTGGTTACTATTCATACGTATGGTTACTATTCATATGTACAGTCACTATTCATATGTACAGTCACTATTCATACGTACGGTTACTATTTATACCAGAAATAGAGAATACAATCTGTAAAAGAGTACACCAGGTAAGTTCCCAGGAAAGAGTGGAGGGTCACACTGGACACACTTAAAAACCAGGTCTTTCCTTAGCCAGAACTTTCCTAGACATGTATTATTCACAGTTTACATTCTATTTCGGTAATCAGATAATCAAAAAAACATATAAACAGCTAAGGACAGTTTTTCTGATGTGGAAGATCAGCCAAGGCCGCAACCACAGAGCATACTTAAGAAAATAACTTCTAAAATTTGAAAGACATAGAAAGGGCATAGTATCCTTACCTAAGCTGAAAAAGAAAGGCCCAAAATCTCAGAGGCCTAGCATTGAAGTAAGAGAAACTTAAGGAGAGAAGAAGAGAAGTTAAAGGTGTGAGTTTAGAAGTGAAATGGAAGGACCTATTTATAACAAAAGTCAAGGGTACTATTTGATACTATGCGCTAATAAAATATTCAATTTACTATTCATAAAAATAACATTTCTAATAATGCAGTTACTGTACACCTCACGCATGTAAAAATTTTTCTGTTATTACTATTGGAAACTTAAAGGGAAAACTATCCTTTCACCTTAAACCTTTAAGTTTCTTTTCAAATCAGTCCTTTCAATTTAGTCCCTGAGGGTATTTTTACACATAAAACGTCATTTTCTCCTACAAACTTCTTTCTAGTTTTCTCTTATGACCAAACCACATCTAATACTTGACATTTCGATTATATAAATGAACAGTACCATATACGTAAATAGTATTATACGGATAAACAGTACCGTATACCGAATTAGTAACAGTAGTTTGTAAACAAATATTTATATTTTATTTTTCATGGGTATTACAAGTTTTATCAGTTCGACCAATTTAAATATACAAGGGTTTTCGAGTCCAAACCAGATCAAAAACCTGACTGATTCACTAGCTTTCCAATTGAACCGGATTCTCTAAACCATGGGATATACACAAAAAAAGAGCTCAGCCTCATCTTTTATTTAATCTACAACATTTTCAACCTCTCACAACTTTTGAAGGTTTTGAGCAATGTCCCTTTTTTTGTTCATAATGACCAAACAATGGAATATTGATATCATATTTTGTATGATAATATTTGACAGATCATCGCCATGGATTTGGGGGCATACAGAATCAGAGTGAATTCCATATCGCCTGGACTTTTCAAATCAGAAATCACTGAAAAGTTGATTGAAAAAGATTGGCTGCAAAGAGTAGTGATGAAAATAGTGCCTCCGAGAAGTTTTGGCACTTCAGATCCAACATTAACTTCATTGATTCGTTACCTAATTTTTTTAAATTAGGGCATAGTGTTGTGGGATTGATCTCTTCACAATATTTTCTATTAACTAATAAGTCAAAAAAAATTTATAAAAAATTCATATCTATATTCTGGTGGATATTAATTAAATTCAATTCGCATGTTCTTTTCTATATATTCATTAAAATTCTATGTCTATTTATTTGAAAGATTATTAAAATTTCTAATTTTTTCAAGTTGATATTCAATACATCCACATGAAATTTATTCACGTAAAATTACAAAAAAAAATCTATAACCATTATTATTATTAAAATATATACTATTAATATAACCTGAAATTTTTTAACTCAAGTACATGTCTTAAATATAAATATATAATAAATGATGCGCACATAGTTTGAGACGAGGTTTTGTGTATGTGTCTATAATCCTGAATTTAAAAAATATGGGCCGGCCCTAGCCCAAGCCCAGTTCTCTATTCGAATATCAAACCCAAGACTTTTGTAGTCTCCCTGGAATGTAGACATTTTGATCATCTCCGTAGATGAGATTCTCTTTTTTGAAGAGATATTTTTTTAAAAAAAAATTTGTTTTGGATTGAGAGTTAATGAAGGCAGTAGGGCCTTTTGGTTTTTTTTTTTTTTCAAATGAGAAAACAAATGGAGTTTTAAATAAAGTTTTCTGGGGTTTCTTTATTTGTTATTTTTTTAAAATAATTTTTTAGAATATCATTTATATGTTCACCGTAAAATATTTCATGTGAAAAATCTTGAATTCAACTTAACCATAATTTAAAAATAAATTAAATTATCTGACAATATTTAAATAGTAATAATATCAAGATCTCACTATTAGGGAAATACTGAAAATGCACTTAGCAAACTCAATTTCTGTCCCACCTTTAATTTTAAAAAAAAAATGTTCAGCCATTGCAATTTATAATGGTGTTCAATGGTTTGGTTTGGCTTGGTTTCGATTTCGAGTCAAAATGAATTTGAACCGAACCATTCGGTTTTGAAAAAATATAGACCTACTCAATTTTATTTTTTAAACGGTTTAGTTTAGTTTTTGTTAGGTGATTTGGTTTGATTTTGAGTGATTTTAGGGAAAGAAAATACCATAAACTTCTTGGACAATATTTAAGGTCTTTGATTATTATACTTGAAAAAATTGTAACATATTATTTTATAAACACAATAAACATTTATTTTTTACTTTTTCATAACTTCATATTTTTCTCCCTAAACCACCTATTAATAATTCAAATCATAACTAATACATTATTGTTAATATATAAATTTGTAACAATATATTTTAATTGACATTCAATGATAATAAAAATAAAAATAAAATTGGTGCATTAGTATATAAGATTTTTTTAATATATTATAATATAATGTAATATATATATATATATATATATATATAAAAGTTTTGGTATGGATGAATTAAACTGAACTGATTTTGAATGTTTTTTAAAAATCGATTTAAACTTTTTTTTTTATTAATTTTTTATCAATTTAATTTAGTTTAAGTCAATTTATTTTGATTTTGAACAGTCTTACTTACTAGTAGCGAACCCAAGTTGAGTTTAGGGGGTTCATGTAGTTTTTTTTGCTAAAATTATAGTTTTAAGAAGAATATTTTGGCTTTAAATTCCCCCCCCCCCCTTCCATTTTTTTTGTATTTATGTATTTTGTCCCCGCTGATATCATAAGTCCGCCACTGCTACTTACTTCATAGCCTCACATTGTGTTATTTGAAAAGTAAAATAAAAACAAAATAAAATTTTGCTATATCACGCGGATCTCGGGATCCAGGTCCAATACCTGAACGTTGAGCAAGGCGATGGATCTGAGGTTGGATTGTCCTTTCTAGACAGAGAGAAGGGTCTAAATCTAATTGATGTATTGGGTTTGATTTTGAAGGACATTTACATCTGAGAAGGACACAGACGACGACATGCCTCACAGGCTAAGGTTTGAGATTTGAGACACACAGTAACATGCATGCAACAGAACTCCACCGGAAAAACGGCTTTCTCTCTCAATAATTAGCTCCTCTAAATATTCAAAGTACCTTCACTTCATTTAATGCCATCTTTGGCTCTTTCTCCACTCTTCATATATACTTCTGATGCACTTCCATCCACACACAATGGTCCGCACTTCACACTGCACACTAACAGTTTCAATGACCAACCACAAAAATGTCTCTTCACTTCAACTCCAGTCAATTTTCTATATATATATATATGTAGCGCAATAATTTATAAATATGCCTCTCAATATCTCAAAGGCAAATCCTTGTAAATGACCTGTTTTAGCCCTCAAGTTGAAAGGAAGGGATGGAGATGCGGAACTGAGTGGATGTGTGGCTGTCAAAAGCAGCATAAGAAATGAAACTCTCAGTGGGGCCTCCCTCATAATCACCCTTCAGAAAATCAACATATGATTCTTACTAAGCTTCATCATTAAAAGTGTGGATGGAGGTTGAAAATTTGTATGCCCATCAACGCCTCACATTTCATCTCAGTACCATCCATTCCATGCCCATTAATTACTACATCAAAGTCCCTTTCACATTTTACAGACCACGCTGCTAGCTATACACAAATCTACATTACCCCTTTCTGCACAGATTCAAAAGCCTTTATTTTGTACTGTAAGTGATTTAATTTGGAGAAGAACTTGAAAGAAGAAAGACTATTGTGTACATGATTGTAAATTTTTAATTATTTTGGGGGAAAGAATACTAAAGACGCATTACTGGCGCCATTTACATGCGTGCTATTCACAGACTTTCTCGTTAGAGACAGTGAGGCATAGCTAGATATAGAAAACCTGATGATGTCTGTGAGAATCTTTGGAGTAAACCAAAAAGTCCAGAGGACAGAGGAAGCATGCAAGCACACACCCATCGGCTAAAAGCAAAAGCATTCCAATATTCACTCGCACCAACCACCCCATTTATAGCTAGCAATAGCAATACCATTCATCTTCCAAAAAACAAAAAAATCAAAACTGAGGAAAAAAATAATAATTTTACTATGTTCTCTCATCATTTCATCACCAAGATCATCTCATATTCTCATCTCAAATCTCAAACCTAAATTTGCATATACATCTGTAAATTTAACTTACCAGAAAAAGAGTTGCAGAGCATGAACAATGCTCTTTATATATATATATATATATATATATATATATATAAAGAAAAGAAAGAAAAGGGAAAAGAGAATGGATTGGGGACACAAAAAGAGGTGAACTTGTTGATATATTGTGTCTGCTAACTTATCTGTTGTGAAGAGGATTTGGACCTGTGTAGACTTTTCTCTTCTCTGCACCAAAAATTCCATCTCCGTCTTTATCTTCATCCCCTTTGAGGCCACCATGGAAATTGAAGGGTTTGAGCTGAGACCCATCTCCTCCTGCTTTGAATCTGTGAAATCTGGCTCTTCCAGCTGCGTTACATGGAGTGCTCACTAGTAGAATGGTGAGGAGGAGCAGACAGAGAATCCCCAAACCCATTTGCTTCTTGATCTTTGCACAAATCATCGCATGGGATTCCCTCACTTGTTGTTGTTCTTGCGTGAGATGAATAAGATAGTAAGATAGTAAGTGAGGGGGGATTGGTTTGGTTAGAATATCAAGAAAGAAGGCTTTTTGAGGGAGTTTCTTTATAGAAGGAGCAGCCTTGGAGTTTGAAGAGGAAGAATGTCAATGAAAGGGCCAAAGTCAAAATGCATAGAACTTGCTGCCTCCTTTCCTTTATTTATAATTTCTGCCACAAATTTCAGGACCGACCTTTTTCTTTCACAGCCTCAGCTCGATAGACGCACGCTTGAAACACCCACACAGAACAGAGCTGAGCTGAGGGAGCAAGAGATAGAGAGAGAGAGGAGATGGAGCTTTGTGTTTCTTAGACTGAAAGCTACGCTTTTGGGAGGGTTAAGTGATGTGGGAGGGGAGGGGTGAAGACAAATGAATCATTTTGTTAATCTTTTGCCCCGTTTGGTTGCTCCAAGAAACAGTGCTTTTCTTTTCTGTATTCAGATTAATGTGTCATGTACTAGTCTTACACACCCTACCTTTCAGATATACTCGTAATAGGCAACACTGCTTTGACCTCTTCCTCTCATGTCCATGTGAACATCTGCCTCACCTAGCTACTACTACTATCTATATATAAATGCATCCCTGTCCATATCTTATCACTTCCTACTTATTTTATGTAATTTTACGTTTGAAAGCGCTCTTTCTTTCATGTACATTTCAACTCCTGAGCATCAACAGTTCTCTGTATATGTGTATTTATGGAAGCAAAAAACAAAAAGAAAAAAATGAAACATTAACTAATTTAAAAGCTGCCATTGATGGACAATAACTGAACAACTTATACCTATCACATAGGTTTCTTAGATAAATCATCGCAGATTTGATCTAAAAATATGATTTATCTTTTTTATTTTTTTTTGGGTAGGAAACGGTGTACCTACAGTCCCATGATCAACCCCACAGGACATTTTTATCTCAAAGAAAAAGGTGATTGACCACAATGTCATCTGACTTGGTGAGTCCTAAAAATTACAAAATAAACTCTCAAAGTTTTTGTTCTTTTCTCTTTTCCTTCACTTTTTTCTCTGAACTGAGCAGTAAAGTATATTACCAATATTTCAATTTATTATTAATTGTGCCAGCAGTAGGGCTTTGGATTTTACAGAGCGAAGATAATTGTGGTTATGTCTTTGATCATTTGTTGATGAAACTTTCAACTTCAAAGTTGTAACTAATGAAAGCAGATATTTTTTAAGCAGATCACGTTAACGCATATTTGATTTCAACAATGGCAGGAAAGCTAGTTTCTTTGACATTAATTAATGTCCTTTCCTGGACAATGAATGAGAATGACTAGACTTTCAGATGGTAAGTGATGGCTTATTATTCAGCCCTTTTCGCTGTTTTGACATATATAGCAAGAAGCCGCAGTTCGAAATGGACTGCTGCATCACATTGAATACCAGAGGGTCCTCCCAAAGGAAGAAGAAGAAAAAGAAATATTAACCAATTAATTAAACAAATAATTGAGTCAAAAAGGAGGAATAAACGTGTGTGTTCATTGCATATACATATATATTAGTCAATAACATCAATGATGCCAATAAAGACAAATCACTATCACAGTACACACAGTTGAATTAAAGCTTAGTTCATCATATTGCAGACTTAATTTAAATATAATTAACTAAGTAGCCATAGATCATATCCGTTACAATGTAATCTAAATTTGTTTTAAAAAAATGGGGTTAATTTGCATGTAATGATTTGCAAAAGAAGAAAAAGAAAATGGAGAAGGAGTGGGAGGTGGTGTGGGCCATGAATGAGAGAGGTGGGATGGGAAATTGAGAATGGATGTAGTGGCTACTTTCTCATCAGAAATGATTATGTTGTTGCTCACTTTAATTCATTTTTAGAAGCATCAGTCCATGAAAGTCCTGGAGAGTGTATGATTTTTGCTCTCAAATACATGTAAAGGGTGACTCACACAACTTCAAATGTACTCAATTTAATAATATATATATATATACACACACAAGAAGCTACGTGTGTTTTCTTCTGTCTGTTTCTATCAGTGGGAATGTGGTTTTGGATTATTGCAACAGAGCAAAGAAGAAAGGAAAAGATGGAGGAGTGTGGGTATGAGTATACAGAACAGAAAGCGATATGATTAGGAGCAAAGAACTCATTGAGATTGTGGTGCAAGCAATATCCCTCTTTTTGATATTTTGCCTTTTAGCTCCTCAGTCAAACCCTCACATTTTGGTAATTGGTACTATATATATATATTATCATCATCATTGCCATATCTAACTCCTATATATTACTTCTCTTCATCCCCTACATTACAAATGCCCAACCTCCTAACATCAATTTTCAAGCTTAATCAACTCTATATTTTTCTTCCCTTCCTTTTAACACCTCCATTAAAAAAAAAACATATACTTTAAGGTGTCAGTCATTTTTTTTTATAAACATTTACATTCTATCACACTTCTCTATCACTACAAAAAAAACGAAATTTTGTGACAAAAAATTTCATCACCAATCTTAATAAGGATTTAGTAATAAATTTTTGTCACAAAATTCGATACAAAAATATTTGTCACAAATAAAATTTGTGAAAACTGTCACTAAATCATCATAAACTTGAAATATTAGTGGCCAATTTTGATACATCACTAAATATTTTTTTTCTAGTAGTATACTCCCAATCATTGACTAAAATAACACTTCTACCATAGTAATATGAAAGCGTTAAAATTTTACTATTTGTCACAGTGTAAATATTTGACTAAACTTGGTTTTTCTAAGTAGTGTAGAACAAGATTATCATAAAGAGTAATCTTGATTTTTCTATTCATATTAGATACTAAAAAAGCAAGAAAATTTGCCTAACAGTTGCAACATAATGTTATAGTACGAGTTCTATTTTTGTTTAACGCTCTTCTTTACTATGTTTGATATTTTATCTCAAGGTCCTTCTTGATTAATTTCCAATAATCATCATCAAAAAATAATAATAATAACTTGATCAAACTTTTGGAACTATGAGAAGTGTGGAAGTTTAATGCCTTTAATATTTAGGTTAATAAAAAAGATTTTTAACGCTTCTGATTCATGCAGGTTGAGTTTATTTTGCAATTTTTTCTGTCTAAATTCTTAATTTTCCTATATAAGAAAACCAATAATTTGGTCATGTTGTCAAATGATTTCTCAATATTTTCTCTATGCATATTGTTATGCGAAACAAATTTTAGTATATATAACATGCTGAAAGAGTTACAAATGTTGTCCAAACATAACAGGCATCATATATTCATATGTAGATCATAAAATTAGGAAAATTTAAAGACAAAAACACCAACAATATTTGAGAGTTGGTGGTCAAAATTTGAAGACTGAAATTGTAAAAAATAATGAAACACTAATTATTTTTGCCTGAATAATTAAGGCAACAACCGTTCTATAAACTGGAAATGATGAGACTCATTAAAAAAATAAAAAAAAAAACCTCTTTAAACTATAGTTAGGTTTAAGTTGGTCAAAGCGCTATGATTATTGCCAAGCTGTCTGTGATTAATTCAACTTGGCCTTTCTATTTAACATAATCATTCTTAGGAGCTATATTATTCTTTTATTACGTTAGAGTGACTCAATATATAATTGTTTTTATTCTGATTTAGATCCCCAATTACTTTATGAATAGTTCCACCCACCAGTTTTGGCCTTAATTCATTGAAGCCATTCCATATTTGTATTGTGGATACCCCTCATTCGTTTTATACGATATTTTGTTTTCTAGGATTCAGAAAATAAATGCGAAAAATATGAAAATAATTAAATAAACGAACTAGGGGTGCCTGCTTCTATTGAATCTCTTCTTTTTTTGGGTCAAATCTATTGAATCTCTTAAGTGTAATGTTGCAAAAATGCGAAGCCCGGCCCAGCTAGGAATATGGTTTTCCCAACTAGATGGGCTAACTGATCCTGGCCTCTTCAAAAGTGTTTTTAAATTTTGGATTTTACTTTTTTTTTATTTCCTTTGTTTCTCAGACTATTGATACTTTCAGGGAGAAAAAACGATTCAATGTGTAAAATAATTGTTTGGCGATAGTGAAAATAAGTCACAAAAAATGACCAAGAAATAATTTTCATTATAATTTATCCAAATAAATTATAGATTAATATTTTGTAATTTGGTTCCATTTCAGTTTTTAGTATGACTTAAAAATGAGTATGTAAACCATTTTAAATTTGTAATATTTTTTTGTTATATAATTTGAGAAAATGGAAGTGAAAAAGAAAGGTAAATTTATAAAGTATTAAACTCAAAATCATCAAGACTAGTGTTATGACTCGTGCGATGTACACAACTCTAAAAACTTCCGTAATGTATAAAAATAATAATATTTAATTGACAACAACATATAGTGGTACAAACATTTTAGAATATCTACGTTCAATGTAAATGATAAAAACCAAATTATCCAAACAAGAGAAATATTTTTCCAATGCAAATACACCTCTAATATTTTTCAAATACAATGTCTTTAACTTAAAAAGAAATAAATTAAATTAAATTAAATTAACGAATGACATAAAATAACTTTGAATCAATATAATATTACGAAAAAGATCATATAAAATTTACTTACAACTAATAGAGATTTATGAAAATTTCTTTATACACTACATTTGTAATGCTTGAATTGACATTTCCATCTTTATCGAGTATAAGAATCTTCAATCTCTTTTTACTCTTTACTCTTGATATGAAAACATAAAGCTGACAATGAGACTGAAGTTGCTAGATATAAATCGACATAAGAAAGTAATTGCCTAATAACATCTAAAACGCAACAATATTATTCATATAAAGTTGGAATCAACAACAAATAAAACACAATATACAAAACAGAAGATAAAAACTAACCTACTAAATAGTTCTCATTGACAACACGATTCAAAATATCACTGAATGAATAAAACTTGGAGACAGATTTTGAAATACTTAAATCATCTTCAGCTAGTCAGATATTGAAAAGCGAAACTCAAGCATGAATAAATGTTTCGTTATACAATATTCACTGTTATACTTAATTACACCAAATAAACATCACATAAACATTTTTATTGGTTATTTGACGCTTGAACTTACTTACAAATGATCTATTCACATGATCGTGTATGTGATCACTAGTAAAAGGCAAAAAATAAATACAACATAAGCATAATGTACAAAATAATATATATAAAAATTTTGAATATAATAAAATTATAGTCACCTGAAAATCTTACAAAATCATCTCCAGACTAAAAATTTTCTTATGCATATTGAACGATGAAACTATCTACAATCTTATTACTCGAACTTTAATCCTCTAATCATTCATTAATACATTAATGCCAGCAATGTCGCTAAATTTAGTCATATACGAAGCACTAACAGAATAAAAATTAATTATGCAAGAAGAATAAACAATATAAACACGGGAGCAATATATGACAGTTAGAATGACCTTTTATTTATATAACAGAAAAGGAATATTAAAAATAACATAGGTTATTAAATATGGAACATAATAATAAATTGAATATAATAATAATTATATAGCAATTAATGTTATTGAATTTCAATTCATATAAATTCAATCAATTCATCAAATAATTCAAATCAAATAATAAAAGTAATCGTTAGTCAAAATTCATGCTCATCGTAACAATAAAGGTAATTGTTATTGAATTTTAATTCAAATCAAATAATAAAAGTAATTGTTAGTCGAAGCTCGTACTCATCATAACAATAAAAATAATTGTTATTGAATTTAAATTCAAATCAATTTAATTCTATAATTTCATCAAAATTTATTTAATATGATGTTATTAATTTATGAAATTAATTAATTTATTTAATTTGTTCAGTTAAATAAATAAATCAATCAATTCATTCAAATTTATTATATTATTCTATTTATTTTAATTTAACAATATACTTACAATTAATGCCTAAAAATAAAATTCTTTTATCCTAGTATATAGATTTCTTAAAACTTAATTACAATAAAAGTGAATTTATAAAAAAATGTAAGAATATGATGATTGTAAAAATTGGCGAACTAAAACCTCTGTAAAACCCTAGAAGAAAGGCTAACGAACCTCAGTTTCTCCAGAAGGTCTACTCCAGTCTTATATATTTCTTCGGAGCCTTTTCCCCTCCATACTGCTTCTCTCGGTTTTTGTCTACTAAATGGCGAAGCGCTTGGCTCCGTTGCTTAATAGGGTTTTGGTGGAGAAAATTGTCCCTCCATCCAAAACTAACGCCGGGATTTTGTTACCAGAGAAATCCTCTAAGGTGAATCTGCTTCTTCATTCACACCCATTTCATTTCTTGCTTCTGCTTGCCATTTTATCTCAAAATTTCAGCTTGGTTCTCATAGTTCCGGTAAATTTGATCTTTTATTATGTTATTTTTTTCTTTTAAATGTTCTATTTATTGTATGGGATAATATCAAACCTGAGCTGGTGCATGCTAAGGGCTTCTTTCTTCTCTCTGACTGTTTTGTTCATAATGTACTTTCCAACCATCTCTGTAGAAGGAAGTAGCATACTGAACAGAGTATCATATGATTATGGCCCCTTTGACTTGTCATATAAGCAGGTGAAAGAAATTTAACTAGGACGCTATAACTTGCATCAGATGGCGTTGTTCTTAAATTGTTAATTCTCTTTAATGTGGTTAGAAAACAAATTGGTCATTAATGAGCTGTAATGCAACTAAGAGAGATAATGAACATATTTTTATATACTGATTATCTCACTAGCCTCCATTAGACATGTGACAAAGTTTAGATTACTGTTTACCTGAACATTGGAAATGTTTTGTTAAAGCTACTAAACTTGGAAAAAGGATTTGAATTTCTGATATGGCTGGCAAAGAAAAAATAAAAAAGTTGAGAGTTTTTGGCTTGCTTGGACCGTTGGAGTTCATTTGATGGATTGGTAATTATTGGCATGTGTTCTTTAGCTGAATTCTGGAAGAGTTATTGCCGTGGGCCCTGGCATTCATGATAAAGAGGGAAAGCTGATACCTGTAGCTGTAAAGGAGGGTGACACAGTCCTTTTACCTGAATACGGAGGAACTGAGGTGAAGCTTGCTGACAAAGAGTACGTATGTATTTCTTTTGCGTTATACTTTTATTTTATATCCTAGCTTCCTGAATCCCATCATTCGCCACTCTTCTCTTCCCCACATCCCTCTATTTTGTTGCGTAACTCTTCTTTCTTTTGTCTAAGAGCATGCATAGGAAGAGGCATCTAGTTAGCCTACATCTTTTAAGTGAAAATGAATTGCCATGGATGTACTTGGCTGTTCATATTTGTTGCAGTAGATTCGCCAATTTCAGCTAATTAGATTATAATACAAGTAATTTCTTTTTGTAGGTATCATCTGTATCGCGATGATGATATACTGGGGACATTGCATGATTGATGTACTTCTTACCTTTGACCAATTAGTGGAATCGACCCCTGCTGTAGGATTTCATTATAGTTCTGCTGTATTTGAGCATCTCCATTCTGTTCTGATTTTCATAAACGCAATGCAGACGCCTGCTGCTGATAATTTGGAAAGCTCAAACTACATCCATGTTAACAAATTGAATCAATAAATTAGTAGTTCTATTTTGTTTCTGTTGACGTTATATCGCAGATGTCAATGTTATTTTCTGACTCCCCTTATAACGACCTACAATTGAATTTATTTATGTCATTCTGCGGAGAGAAAGATCTTTTTTATATTTTTTATGGGTGGTGGGAGAGGATACATTGAGAAAGAAGACAACGAACTTGTGATAGCACCTTACAGCAATAATCAGTTTCACTAGTTTATCGAGTTTAGGGAAATGTGTGCGCTTGGTGATTTATTCATGTTGAAGGGACTGCTTCCGGAAGTGGATTTCCCTCAAGCAATGCTTTAAGTAGCACGAGTGATCTTTCTGGCTGTGAAAATGGAGCCTCATGAGCTGCCCCTCTTATGGTGGCAAATGATAAGATGTCACCGTAAACTTGAGTCCATCCGGCAACCTGAAAAAATAGCAAAGGTTGAGTGGAAAGGCATGGCAAGATAACTTGAAGCTGTCAGTATCTTTTAAATTCAAAGCATTTCACCTGTTTTCCTCCAAACCAAGCTCTATAAGGCACAGTAGTATTTAGTCCCAAGTCCTTGGCTAATTTATTCACCAGAGAACGCGTCCCAGTTAATGGGACCACTGAATCTTGATCTCCACTGCACAGGAAGTCACAAACAACTTTGCTTGCTGTAAATATGTTGGCATTGCAGGTAATATACGAAATTGATGTATGGAAGAGGGGAACAATGAAAGTACTAACCTGTACACAAATACCTGGATGCCAGACTTAACAAGTTCTCCTAGAATTGGAATTGTTGGTATCTCTAGATTCTGCATGTTATATCTTACTACCCTGCAACAAAACAGTGTCAGCAGAAATGCAAATCTCAGAAGAAAAGAAAGGAGGAAACTGACCATTGGGTGAATTTGGTGTTATAATGTGTACTATGCTTTCTTTTAAGCAAGAAAACTTACTCGCTGCAAACTGACCATTGGGTGACTCCTACAAGCTTAGCATGGAGAGCTTCCTGTACTCGTTTCCTGTTCAAGTATGTACTCGTCTCATCTTCCAAACAAACGTCTATCTTGGCTGTCTCTTGCTGCACAAAGGAAGAAAGTGAACGTTATAGTAAAGGTGAGAAAAATAAAATTAAGATGGCGAGACAAAGGATGAATGCTTACCAGTTGATTTAGCATGTGAGCCTGCTGATCTATTGTAGACAAGCAGACATCAAGAGTGACATCATATGCATCAACGAATTTACTAATCTCCCTTGTCACTAGTTTATTAACTTCTACACAAACGGTACTGGGAGCCCCACTCTGATATTCTCTCCAAATTTGGGAGTAATTGCAGACAGTAGTGAAGATCTTGTAAGTTGAATCTGATAGTAGTCCGTGGGACCAAAAGAACTCAGCTCTGGAGTTTAGATCAGTATTAAATTCCAGAAGAGGATTCCCTATCTGCAGATATCAACAGTTGAACGAGATGAGAATATGCACCATGAACCAAAACCTTTGCTATTAAAAGTTTCTCTTTTGTACTCACAGCTATCCCCTTGAGATTGAACTTCGCCTTTGTTTGAAGAATAAGCTGTGCAAGTTGGGGGACGTAGTGACCTATAAACAAGAATGCATTACAGTACCGTAGATTTGAAACCAAATTATAAATCGTAAAGTAAATGACCTACCTCCATAGCTCTCCCCTGTGATAAAGAAATCATTATTTTTGTACTGTGGGAATCTGGTGAACCAACGCTGTAGGAAAACAAGATTGTCCCTCGCTGTAAACAAGAACTTTATATGAATGTGTTGTTCTGGGGTCAAAACATCTGATTAACGACAAACAGCGATCATTTTGAGTGCTATTATGCATAGAATGAACCTGTCATTTCATCAGTCACGAAATCGTAGAAAGATTCATTGGCAGAGTAGGAGAAACCAACACCAGCTGGTGCTTCCAAGTAAAGCATATTCGCCTCTGTAACAAGCAGGCAATCATTAAACAAACAAATGATGTTGATAGAAGGACGCATACTCGCACTCCAAGTACAGCATTCAAAGTGCTTCAACTTTTTCACCACCTCTGTTCCAGCTATATTCATTTCTCACGAGAAGTTTTTCACTAGGTTTGAAAGGTCCATGCTCCACGAAAGCTCCAGCTCCCACAGACGAACAGCCAGGCCCTTCATAACCCAGAGCACACATCAATTCATGCTTCATTCTCTTACAAGTATATATATATATATATATATATATAGAAGCATACCCCCATTTAACCAAAGAACCAGAGGCTTGGAAGCAGCGTCTGCTACTGCTTCATCAACGGTAATATAACCAGCATATTGCTGAAACGTCACCAGAGGCTGTCCTGGCAAACTGATTATCTTATCAGCTCCTGAAAGCGAAGTCACTGACACAAATATTTGTGCAAGAAGCACAAATAGTAATGTTGCTGCCATAGCAGATAGGCGAGATATGATGGTAAGACCTGAAGAGTTATGTTGTTGTTTTGGGTTGAGGGGGACAGACAGGCTGTGGTAATCAGAGATGGCAATAAAGCCTCGAAAGAAAAGAATATTATTATTATTATTATTATTATAAGAGGCCCTAATGAATGATTGTAGCATTGCCAAACACATGTGTAAAGGTCGAAATTTTAAGTGGGAGGCTTAAAAAAAGCCAAATTTGGTGTTGACCCAAAGTCTCCAATTGCTTTATCTTGTGTGTCATTTTTGGATGAATAAACTCTTTCATCCAAATCTGTAGCTGAATCAGAGTTGAACAAACGTAAATTTGAATTAGTTTCATCTTAGTTAAAATAAGTCAAAGTCATTTTAAGTATATGAAAGTTTAGGGGGACAATAGTTTACGAGGAGAGAAAAATGTCAAATTAAGTTGTTTTTATATCCAAAATCATATTTTGCAATATAACTCACTTTTAAGGAGTTTAAGCAGAGAATCTACGCCAAATTTTGTTGTCCAATCACCCATGGGAGAGTGAGAATGAGATTCCTTGGGTGATCCCGAGGAGTTCAATTGGTTCTTCTTGCTTGCTGTAGCCATGACTTCTTGACCTTTCTTCTTTCCTTGTGATTTGTGATTATGTTTGATGCCATTCATAGGCACATTGTACTGAAATGCTAAGCACAAGTACAGAGAATTTCAAAAGATGATAAAATCTGTTGATTGTTTTTCTAGGACAAAAATAAATGAACGTTGGGATGTGTTTGTTGTTTGTCTTCCACGATTTGTTTCTTTTTCATATTAAACAAATAGTAAAACAACTTTACCCTTTCTTTTTTCTTGTTATGATGACACATTCACCTTTTGAAAAAGAAAATAGCATCACTATATCATCATGTTTATATTTTCTTATATTTATGTCTTATTCAGTGATTTAATATTAAAGCGTGGATTAGATTAAAACTGTATATCCGAAATCTAATGCAATAAAAAAAGTGCGTCGGAAAGTTTACAGCCAAAGTTTCATCGAAGTTTACGGATTTTATTATTATATTATTATATTATTTGCTTGGATTTATCTCATACTAAGTGGACGAACCTGCAACGAAATTTGAGGATTAGGGACATAAAGAAAAGGATAGGCAGAGATGATGGTTACAGTATGACAAATTTGAAAAAAGAGTGCGACATGACAAGGGGAGGAATTTTACTGTATCGTAAGTTTAAAAGACTAATCTAGAAAATCTCACTTTCCAATAAGCTTGATAACAATATGTTTCTTAGCTTTCTATCAGTGTATAGAAGTTTATGTACAACAAATTTCAGTATATTGTTATCTGAAGCCTCCTCTCAATTCATAATTTATTGGTTGTTTGTTTTACAACTATCAGGGAGTATGTATCCATTTGAAGCCCCCAAATGTGGCGTTATGTTCATATAAAATTATTACTCAACGGGGTATATGTGAGATATTGCGATACTTTTATTTTGGTACATGAGGACACATGATTGGACTCTTTTTTTCAGACAAATGATCTGAATCTCTCGTTATCTAATATTTTCTTGACCTGCTCGCTTATCAACCCCAAGTAAAAAGTGATGTCAAAATATTACTACATAGAATCTTTTGCAAATTCAACTAGCCAAATTGCAGACCTATTGGATGAAAATGAAGAAGGATCGAGACATTTGAGTTTGGGGTCGGTGCGTTGTAATGGGGTATAGACAGCTGTTTGCAAAAGCTTTCAGATATTTTATTGGTCAAGGGAAGTATAATCATGAGCGTCCTGGTAAGTTATACCCTGTCTCCTCTTTGGCAGAAAATATGCCTTCACTTTATTACCACTTGACACTTGCATAACCGATATGTAGTTTTGTTCATTTAGTTGACAAAAGCATATATTTATTCAATGTTTTCTTAACATTCTTCAGGCTGAAAATATTTATAATTCTGAACATTTTCACGTCACCAAATTTCAGAAGTTGGATCCAAATTATCAAAACCAGTTTTACATGAATTAGATAATAAAATTTGGGATACGATTATAAGGATTTCCACAACATTAACATGTTTCTGTCTAACAAGAAAATCCCAGCATCTGCCAAGAGACGATGTGGCTGACATCAAAATATACTCCCTAATATTGGTAAAACAAACAATAAGATCCTCCAGAGCATGGGAGTGTAAAACTCAACATTGGGCATGTCAAATGAGGATAAAACAACGAAGTGAACTTTTAAAGCCCTAATCCAACTGTTCGGCCATCTCTTCGACGAAGACCTGCAGTGTACTGTTTCTCTAGATCCAGCTGGAGTTCCCTCTGCTTCTCTGCTTGCTGGTCGTCGGATCTTTGCTCCACCTTGGCTTCGACTTTCACACCCTACAATTGGCCATAGGCACCAATGCAAACTCAGACTCTAAAACTGTGTTAGTAGGTGAGAAACTCCAATGGAGCCAACCAGTCAATCAGGAATAAGGAGGAAAAGAAAATGATCTCCTGATATTATTATCTGGGCAAAATGGAGCAATTGTCCAATCAGGACTTACCATGAGTTTGTTGAACTTCTCCTGCCGTTCCTTATCTGAAAATAATGCTGCATCCCAGCGGTGACCAGACTATAATATTTGGCGAGTGCATTTTAGAGCAGCAAATGAATTGTAAGTAGCAGCTTACAGCAAATGTCAAACAAATGTAATATATAAACAATTACAATGGTATATAGGAGGAACACGTCAAGTTGAAGGCTCAACTAGTAACCTAGGAAAAGAAAAGCTGAATCCTAGGAAATACACTGCCAAATGATATATCGAAGAATTATATAGTTGTATATAATTTATAAAATATAAAAAATAAGGTAACTTAGCTTTTAATAATGCACTAGGACTAGGAGTGAGGGCATCATACTCTCGCATAAATTCATAAGCCAAAATTGCACACGTTAAGTTTTGGATATGATAACCAAGTGTTACAAAACATCAACCCAAAATTAACAGATCAGACTGTCTGTTCTAAACATATGGTGCCCAAACCATCAAGTTGGGTAGGTAGGCTACGAATATGACACGAGAGCTGTAATACCCTAACCATGCTCCAAATGCTCTTCTATCAAAGAAAAAGATTAGAAAAAAAGCTAAATATGAAGTTGAAACCTGCTGAACCCATCTAATTTAATAATTATAATTTTGTAGATGAGTTTCCCAACCATTACCTGAGTGACAATATACAGGAGAAAAGGATTGCATGTTTTATGCTATGTTACACCCAAAAGTGAGAGTACTGAGAAAATAATTTTTAGAACACAAACATCCCCCAAAAAATTGGAAAATGTATTAAATTATTATAGATACCTCTTCTACTGTCGTATTCTTTTTGTTGCCCCACAAGAGCTTCTTCTTTTGGTCAGTAGTCAAGCAACCAACCCCAGCAAGGTTTTTATTAACTGTCATTCAACAAAATTTCCAGATAAATACAACAAGCATGTCATCTAAAAGAACTCTAATAAGAATTGAAAGATCTTACACTGGAATATACATGCCAAAGTTTGGAAACATAACAAATGAAAAAATAATAGCAAAAGTAGTGCCAAATTAATAACAGATACACTAATTATGCAATACAAAAAAAGGGCTGGTCATGGCAGGCTTTCACAACCACTGTCTACCTTATACAACTCACTTAAAAATTGTAATCATGACCGACCCCCCAATCTATCAAAAACAAGTAAATCATTCAAGAACAAGCAGTTGCCAGTGTCGCAAAATCAGCCCAATTACAATGGAAAAAGAAGTGCATACCTAATTCAGCTGCTTTCATGGCTGCAACCTTTGCAGTATTTAGATCTACACCTTGGGAACCACTGGCTTTGTCAGTCCCTAAATTCACATTACTGTCCTCAGCATGTTTTGAACTTAAAGTCTGGCTTTCATCACCTTGTAGTTCAGCAAAATTTAAAGAGTAAAATGAAGTAACAATAAGGAAAAAAAAAAAACAATTCATATCACAAAAAGGGTTATACGTACCATGTTTTTCATAATTATCTTCCTTCTCAACACTAAACAACTTTAGTTTTTTGGCAGAAGACTCTTTATCTTCATTAGTGATTTGCTCCTCTACTTTTCTAGTGTTTCTATCCTTGTCCCCACCAATCTCTGAGTCTCTACCAAATTTTTTATCCTTTGGTTCACTCTCATAAGCTTCTTTTAGACGATACTTACCACTGTCTCTTCGTGAACCTATGTCATCTCTTTGGCTCCTAGATTCTGAATAGGAGACTGCTCGATCACTTCGGTATTCTCTAGAACTTCTATGCAAATCTCTTCTTTCATCTCGACCATCACTATCTCTTGTACGCCTCTCCCTTTCCACCTCATCATATGGAGCATGCCTCCTTCCTGATCCAGATCTGTCATATGAAGAATCCTTCCCTTTATATCTCTGATGCTCCGACAAAAAGGTTTCTCTATCCTTCTCCTTGCTTCTATAATCTGACCTATCATATCTGTCACGAGAATATTTGTCCATAGCACCCCTCGACTCATTTCCAGAACGAGAAGATAGCCTCTCACGATATCTATCTTCATCTGCATACTTGTCATACCTAATGTAATCTTCATTCCGAGAGTGACCATGGGAACTCCTGGACAACTGTCGATCAGAATGTCTAAAAGAATCACTGCTTCTTCCATGATGATTCTTGCCATAATCTCTCTCTTCTTCCCTACCATCATCCTTCCTAGCATGATAGTCAGAAACTCTTACAGAATCACCTTTTGATGGATTTGGACTTGAGCTGCATTCACGTTTGGGACTACCTGCATGTGATTAAGAGTATTAAACTCTACTCCCATTAGCAGAGCTCCACATTAAAAATGGTAACACCACTATGAGTCCCATATAAATACAAACAGCCAATATCAGGAAACATAGTGAAGCAACCCTGAAGACATCTACTTGAATCTGGAAAACCCCCAGAACTCACCTCCCATTTTCCTAAATTTATCTAAGAGATACCAAATTTAGTTTACTTAGGCAATGAAAAACATAGATGTCCCTAAGGGCTATGATGAACACTCATCATAGTTAGCACCAGTGTACATTTTGCAGACATCATTGAAAAATATCACTTTCTAGAACTCGTCATAGCCAGTGAGTTCATAAAAAAAAAAAAGTAGCACCATCATTACCCATCTAATTTACAGCATATAAAGCACCACAAACACAAATGAACAACATAAACATAATTAGAAACTTTAAACACCGATACAAAACTGCAGAATGCAAACATATCTAACACCTGGAAATTATAATGATTTAAGAAGAAAGTTTAAAGATTACAACCATCAGATGATGGCAATCCATCAGCTGGAGAATGACGCCGATAATTCCTATGAGCAGCATCACCAGAAGGCTTGCGAAATGCATTTTTTGTATCAGTGTTGTTATGTGGTGAAGACTGCAAGCTTGCGTCCATCATGCCACACCTATTAAAGCACCAAGGCAGGAGATTATGGCGCAAGATGATCCAAGACCTTAGTGGAAATAATAGAGAACATAAGGAAAATTGTTGACAGGCAACTGCTCAAAATAAAAGAAAGATACAAGAGGACCTAGTAAGGAGCCAGGAAAGAATAGTTACAAGATTGCAAGTCATGAATATTCCAACCAAAAGGCAAATACTTTACAGTGAAGGATAGCAAATTAGCAAGTTTCTAGCTGCCAATATAACAATGGAAAAATATGACTTGAAACATTTAAGCAACTTCAAGAATATAAGAAATTCTAATATTTTAAAGACTATTGTTTAAAACCTCTTACAATGTTATAGAACTTATATCATACAAGGTCTTTTAAGACAGTATAATCATAAAAAAAATTGATATGCTCGAATACTGAACAAACGTTTTTAAAACCCAATTTTCCGTTAATAGACCCAGAGGATATTAGTAATATATCTACCAAGTATCAGAGTGTCTTGTAGAAAACATTGAGTTCCCATTCTCCCAGAATGAACATGAACTTATATTTTTGTAACTTCAGAGAGTAAAACAACATAGCCATAGAGAGTGCAGAAAGGCTCTTTACTTCTTTCCCTCCTTGTCCGCTACACGGTAAGTAAAGTGCCAAAAAGAAAAAAGGAAAAAATAAAAAGGAAAATAAAATAAAATAAACGGATTTTAAATGCTTCAGAAGATCCCAACATCTAACATGCAGATATCCGGCATCGTTAGCATCCGCTGATCAAACCCTTTTTACTCACTAAAATACAAAGCGCTCTCCTTCGCAAACCAGGTAAATAGCATAAATTTTGATATATATGTATACAAATGTTTCGTCGGGGTCCTCAGCAATCAGACGAACAAGTATATCGCGATAAAAATCAAATAATTCGACATTTTCTAACGAAAAAACAAGGCAGAAACGCAAAACCTAGGAATTATTCATCGAAATAATACACGGACGGAACAGAATATGGAAAAGGAAAAAAAGAAAAAAGATGAGGGAATTCAAACCTAGGAGCTTCCACACTTCAAAAGGCAGATAATTGTTTCATATGATTGTGGGGATATGTGATGTGAGAAACCCTCGCTTCTGCGCAATGTCGTTTGGCTGTACGACGTGGGTCTTTCGGCCTTTAATCCAAACGCTGGGGCAATATGTTCAGAGATCAGAGCACCTACGCAAGTAGATATTTTGATCAGACTACGTGGCAATGGGATATTGGGATGCATATTGACATATTTTAAAAGGCCATGGCATACATTAAAATTGAAAAAGGAAAATAAATAAATATAATAAAATGAGAGACACTACATGTAACTTGAATAAATATTAATTTTTTATTTAAAATTCTAAAACTATTTGTCTATTTTTATTAGTCAAATTAGTGAAAATAAAAGTATATCCTAACTAGTTTTTTTATTGTAAAAAATAGCAAAAACAAAGTTATCTTTTATCACTTAGGATGACAAATTTGATATACTTTTTTATTGATTTGACCTCGTGTAATTTATACAGGCAATTAATATTAGAGATTTGGACAAAAAATAATGAAAATATTATATTACAAATAAATTAAGTGTTTAAAATATCTATTATTATTATTTTTAAAATTCAGATATAAATTACACAATTTTTTAAGTTAAATAAATTCTTATATTTTAGCCTAATTAGCAGTTATCACAAATCCTGACGTGTGTATTTGGAAAAATAATTGGAGCTATTTCAAGACTTGTCCATTTTAGAATAAAAATTTTGTCCACGTTGTTTAATTCATTAATTGGTTTGATGCTTAAATTGAATTATATGGTTACTATATTAAACAATTAGTTATTTTAATTATATGCTTATTGATAATTTCAATAATATAATTAATTGGAAAAAAAGGAAAAAAAAACTATAAACTTGCATCTTTGTGCAAAAAAAACTTCTATCAATTTTGAAACTTAACAAAAAATCTCATAAATTTTTTGTTTGGTACAAAAAATTTCTTATAGCTAAACACTAACCAAGATATTTTAACTTCTACACAAGCAAAAAAAAAAAATGAGACTAATTTTTGCCACATCATCCCTGGATCATTTTGTATATTCAATTTCGTTATTCTTTCTCCTAACCTAACCTAGACAACGTCCATTCAATCAGATTCGCTCTTCTCCTATCCAGTAGCCTGCGTTCTCTTCTGCAGTGTTCCTCTTGCATGGGAGGTCTGCGTTCTTCTTCTCCATAAAATGTTAGCAGGGGCACATCAATGGAGACAAAATGCTAAAGAAGGGTGATTTCCAATGGTGAATGCGAAGCCTAACGATCCCAATGGCAATTCCATTCCCAACGATCAACAAAGTCGACATACAGTATTAAATTCATAGGAAAAAGCTTAAGAAAGGATAACATATCCAATTAATAGAATCCATATCTCTGATGAAAAGGAAGAATCAAAACTATTGGCGAAATCACAGAAAACAGAGCACATGATTCCAACAAGAAATAAGAAGATTTGACATAAACGACAAAGAAAGGATTATAAGTTGGGAAAATCAATAAAGCAACAGTGACCCTTATCTCGCCACTGGGAGTGGAATTGCCATTGGGATCGTTGGGCTTCGTGTTCGCCATTGGAATCATCCTTCTCTCGCATTCTGTGTCTCCATCAGCGTGCCCCTGTTGAAAAGTGGGTCCTTCCATAAGTGGGTCCCTCCATAAGTGGAGCCCTAGGGGCTAAATTACAATTTAATTAAAGTTGTAACCAAATTTTGTAATTTACTCCAAAGTCATAAAAAACAAAATTTGTGGGGCCCACAAGAGAAAATTTGTCAAAGTTAGGCACCGTCTGAAGGAAAAAAAGAGGGGAGGCTGCGCGTGAAGAAAGCCATCGACAGAGGGGGGATGCATCAAATGACTCTATAAATAAGAGTCTCACCATCCCTCAAAAATTATCCCTCTGCATCCTTCAATTAATCCTTCATTCATCCCAGAAGAGAAGCCTCATTTTTGAGAGAAAAAGTGAGAAGAAAAATAGAGAGAGTGCCTCAGAAAGTTTCTGAGAAGAAAAATAGTGAGTTCAATTTGTGAGGGTTATTGTTCACAAATTGAAGAAATATTGTTGTAGTATTTTTTTTGTGAGTGAGAGGTCCACCTAAGGGTGAAGATTGTATTCCCATTATTACCATAGTGGAAGATTTAAGCGGCCTACGGGTCCCGTGGTTTTTACCTAATTTGGGTTTTCCACGCTAAAATTCTTTGGTGTTATTTTTGTTTATTGTATTTTGGGAATTATCCTGGGTCTGTGGAATTATTTTGATTCTGCGCACACCGCCGTTTTTCCCAACAAGTGGTATCAGAGCTTCTGGTTGGAGTACCATTGAAGAATACCGTACGAGTATTATTTACAAATACTGTACGAATACGTATGAGCACTATTCACGTATCCATGTACTGTTCATACGTACAAAAGTACTGTTCATACATACAGAAGTATTGTTCATAAGTACGAAGTACTATTCACTACCATAAAAGTTTTGGGATCAGCTAAATCTGTTGTCTACTGATCTCAATGGAGACAAGAAACATCAAAATGATCAACATAAATGGCACAAATTATCACATGTGGAGAAGCAAGATGAAGGATCTCCTATTTGTGATGAAAATGCATCTACCAGTGTTTACATCAAATAAACCTGAAGGCAAGACGGATGAGGAATGGGGGTTTGAGCATGAGCAGGTGTGCGGTTTCATCCGACAATATGTCGAAGACAACGTATACAACCACATCTGCAATGAGACTCATGCCCGGACGCTATGGAATAAGCTTGAACAGCTTTATGTGTCAAAAACTGGTAACAATAAATTATTTTATTTAACCAAATTGACGCAGTTGAAATACAGGGAAGGGACTTCTGTAGCAGATCATCTAAATGAGATGCAAGGGGTCGTAGATCAACTGTCCAGAATGGGCATAAATCTGGACGATAAAATATTTGCTCTGCTGGTATTGGGCTCTCTACCAGAGTCGTGGGAGACTCTGAAGATTTCCATCATTAACACTGCACCTGATGGTGTAGTTAATATGGAGTCTGTTAAAAGCAGTATCTTAAATGAAGAAATGAGAAGAAGATCTCAAAACTCATCTTCTTCATCACAACCAGATGTTCTGGTTTCAGACTTCAGGGGGAGGAACCAGTCTAGGGATAAAAAATCTAGAGGAAGGAGCAGAGGCAAATCCAACAGATATGCCAATGTTGAATGCCATTACTGTAAAAAGAAGGGTCATATCAAAATACACTGCCGCAAGTTCAAAAAGGATCAAGAAAAGAACAAAGGCAGAGGACAGAAGAAAAACAACAGTAGTGATGATGAGCAAGCAGATGTTGCTGAGGAGTTCAACATTGTCTATGATGATGATGTAGTCAATCTTACAACCCATGAGACAAGCTGGGTGATTGACAGTGGTGCCACCATTCATGCTACATCTCGGAAGGAATTTTTCTCATCTTACACACCAGGCAATTTTGGTGCTGTAAGAATGGGAAATAATAATCTTTCAATAATTGCAGGTAAAGGAGATGTTTGTTTAAAGACGGAGAATGGTACGCGATTAGTCCTGAAGGATGTGAGGCATATTCCATATATGCGCCTGAATCTGATCTCAACAAGCAAGCTAGATGATGAAGGTTTCTGCAATACCTTCTTTAATGGCCAATGGAAGCTCACCAAAGGATCGTTGGTGGTGGCCAGAGGAAACAAAGACTCTAAACTGTACATTATGCAAGCAAAGCTCTCCAAGGATGTTGTAAACACAACGGAGAATGATAGTACAGTTGAACTATGGCACAAACGTCTCGGTCACATGAGCGAGAAGAGCATGATCCATTTAACTAGGAAGAATGTTCTACCTGGTTTGGATCAAGTTCACTTGAAGAAATGTGATGATTGTCTGGCAGGAAAGCAAAATAGAGCTACGTTTAAAAGCCATCCTCCTTCTAGAATGGCAAATGTACTGGATTTGGTACACTCAGATTTATGTGGACCAATGTTAAAGTCACTTGGTGGTGCTCAGTACTTTGTGACTTTCATTGATGACCATTCAAGGAAGATATGGGCATACACTTTAAAGACAAAGGATCAAGTGCTGAGTGTCTTTAAAGAGTTTCATGCCTCAGTTGAAAGAGAAACTGGGAAGAAGCTAAAATGCATCCGGACAGACAACGGTGGAGAATACATTGGGCCTTTTGATGCCTACTGTAAAGAGCATGGTATTCGGCATTAGACAACGCCTCCAAAAACACCGCAACTGAATGGCCTGGCTGAGAGGATGAACAGAACTTTGATGGAGAAAGTGAGATGTTTACTCTCTCATGCAAAGTTACCAAAGAAATTTTGGGGTGAGGCTTTACTAGCAGCAGTACATGTGCTGAATCGCTCACCTTGTGTCCCTTTAAAGCTAGATGTTCCAGAAAAGGTATGGTCGGGAAAAGATGTTTCCTACAACCATCTGCGAGTGTTTGGATGCAAAGCCTTTGTACATATTCCAAAGGATGAAAGGTCCAAACTTGAAAGTAAGACACGACAATGCGTGTTCATTGGATATGGTCAAGATAAGCTTGGCTACAGATTTTATGATCCAGTAGAGAAGAAACTAGTCAGGAGTCGTGATGCTGTGTTCATTGAAGATCAGACCATTGAAAATATTTCTAAAGCCAATGGTGATTCAACTGGTTCGGAAGTTATTCCTCCAACACTGGTGCCAAGACAAGTTGGAGATGAAATACAGAATGATCAACCTGAAATAGGTGATCCAGATGCTCCCGTTGGGATTCCATCAGAAGATTCTAATGATGATGATGGTGTTCATGATCAACCACCAGTTCCAATGGGTTCTCCAGAATTGAGAAGATCTACTAGAGTTCGACAACCCTCTACTAGATACCCTGCAAATCAGTATGTGTTATTAACTGACGGGGGAGAACCAGAAAGCTTCGAAGAAGCAATGGATGATGAACACAAAAAGAAGTGGATTGAGGCCATGCAAGATGAGATGAAATCATTGCATGAGAATAAAACTTTTGAACTGGTGAAGCTGCCAAAAGGCAAGAGGGCTTTGAAGAATAAATGGGTGTTCAGAATTAAGCATGAAGAGAACAGTTCCCATACAAGATTCAAAGCCAGATTGGTTGTCAAGGGATTCAGCCAAAGAAAAAGGGTTGACTTTGATGAGATATTTTCACCAGTGGTGAAAATGACATCCATTCGAACAGTGCTAGGGTTAGCAGCAAGTCTTGACCTTGAGGTTGAGCAAATGGATGTCAAAACTGCATTTCTTCATGGTGATTTGGAGGAAGAAATATACATGGAGCAACCAGAGGGTTTCAAGCAAAAAGAAAAAGAGGACTATGTTTGCAAGCTGAAGAAAAGCCTGTATGGCTTGAAGCAAGCACCAAGACAGTGGTATAAGAAGTTTGAGTCTGTTATGGGGGAGCATGGTTACAAGAAGACTACTTCAGATCACTGTGTGTTCGTGCAGAAATTCTCTGATGATGATTTCATTATTTTATTGCTCTATGTGGATGACATGTTGATTGTTGGCCAAAATATTTCTAGAATTGATGACTTGAAGAAGCAGTTGAGCAAGTCTTTTGCTATGAAAGACTTAGAGTCAGCAAAACACATTCTTGGCATGAAGATAACTAGAGAAAGAAGCGCCAAGAAATTATGGTTGTCACAAGAGAAGTATATTGAGAAAGTACTTCAAAGGTTCAACATGGACAAAGCTAAAGCGGTTAGTTGTCCTCTTGCTAATCACTTTAAGCTAAGTTCTAAGCAGTGCCCTTCCACAGATGAAGAAAAGAAAGAGATGGACAAGGTTCCATATGCTTCAACAGTTGGAAGTTTAATGTATGCCATGGTGTGCACACGGCCGGATATTGCTCATGCAGTTGGAGTAGTGAGTAGATTCCTTTCAAAACCTGGAAAGGAACATTGGGCTGCAGTAAAATGGATATTCAGGTATCTACGGGGTACTTCCAAAATATGCTTATGTTTTGGAGATACCAAACCTGTGTTAGTTGGATACACAGATGCAGATATGGCCGGCGACATAGATTCGAGAAAATCTACTTCGGGCTACCTGATCACTTTTGCAGGGGGAGCTGTGGCATGGCAGTCAAAATTACAGAAGTGTGTTGCACTATCCACCACTGAAGCAGAATTCATCGCAGCAACTGAAGCCAGTAAGGAGTTGCTATGGATGAAAAGGTTCTTAAATGAACTTACTTTCCACCAAGAAAAGTATGAGCTATTTTGTGACAATCAAAGTGCAATTCACCTTGGAAAGAATGCCTCCTTTCACTCAAGATCGAAGCACATTGATATGAGATATCACTGGATAAGAGGTGCATTGGAGAAGAAGCTACTACAGCTTGAAAAGATCCATACAGATGAAAATGGATCTGATATGTTAACTAAGACTCTTCCAAGAAGCAAGTTTGAATATTGTCGATCAGCTGCAAGATTGGTGGAACCCCCCACTTAGGTCGGGAGGGGGAGAATTGAAAAGTGGGTCCTTCCATAAGTGGGTCCCTCCATAAGTGGAGCCCTAGGGGCCAAATTATAATTTAACTAAAGTTGTAACCAAATTTTGTAATTTACTCCAAAGTCATAAAAAACAAAATTTATGGGGCCCACAAGAGAAAATTTGTCAAAGTTAGGCACCGTTTGAAGGAAAAAAAGAGGGGAGGCTGCGCGTGAAGAAAGCCATCGACAGAGGGGGGATGCATCAAATGACTCTATAAATAAGAGTCTCACCATCCCTCAAAAATTATCCCTCTGCATCCTTCAATTAATCCTTCATTCATCCTAGAAGAGAAGCCTCATTTTTGAGAGAAAAAGTGAGAAGAAAAATAGAGAGAGTGCCTCAGAAAGTTTCTGAGAAGAAAAATAGTGAGTCCAATTTGTGAGGGTTATTGTTCACAAATTGAAGAAATATTGTTATAGTATTTTTTTGTGAGTGAGAGGTCCACCTAAGGGTGAAGATTGTATTCCCATTATTACCATAGTGGAAGATTTAAGTGGCCTACGGGTCCCGTGGTTTTTACCTAATTTGGGTTTTCCACGCTAAAATTCTTTCGTGTTATTTTTGTTTATTGTATTGTGGGAATTATCCTGGGTCTGTGGAATTATTTTGATTCTGCGCACACCGCCGTTTTTCCCAACAGTTAATATTTTATGGAGAAGAAGAATACAGAGCTCCCACTCAAGAGGAACACCGTAGATGCACTGGAGAACAGAACGCGGGTTACTGGTTAGGAAAAGAGATAATCTGATTGAATTGATGTTGCCTGGGTTGTAGGTTCTATCAGGAGAAAGAAGAACCGGTTTGAATATACAAAATGATCCATAAACAACGTGGCAAAAATATCCTAATCACCTGAAGTGTCATTTTTTGTTTACATGGCAATTAAAATATTATAGTTAGCATTGATTGTTAGTTTGACTAACAGTTAACTAGATAAAAAGATTATTTTGTACTAAATGAAAAGTCATGGGGTGTTTTGTTGAATTTTAAAGTTGATGGAGGTTTTTGTACATATATAAAAGTTTATGAGATTTTTTTACATTTTTTCCTAAATAATCATATAATTCAAAACATGAGCTTGGTATCTTTGAAGTACCATCCAAAATGACAAATATATAACAATTTTTATAAATGAATCGTTCGTTATACTAAGTCTAAAATAAAGTTATAGAGTAATTAAGGCCACTTTTTTAACAGTAGGATATCGCCTTTAGTTTTAAATTTTGTATGTATCTCAATATATTTTTTTATTACAAGAAGTAGGCCATTTTTTATGTCGATTGCATGCTTGTTGCTCTAGTTAAGGGTCATACCAGACATGTGCCCCCTGTAGTTTAACTAGCCTCCCCTCCCCGGATGACCTCCCTCGTGACTTCCCCACCCCTTCCTTCATTTTGTTCTTCCCACTTCTTCTTCCATCAACCGCACCTCCCATCTCCTTCTCTCATTTTTTTTCTCCTCTCCTTCTCCTTCCTTTCCCTCACTTTCACGGTCTAGTCTCCTCAAACTTCTTCCTCCTCCATTTTCAGTATTATGGTCCCTCCTAATCCCTTGAATATTCTTTAAGCTTGTGGTCCCCCATTACTATTTTCTTTGTTTCATTTGGTGCTAAGTTTATCTTTTTATCTCATTATTAATATTTTTGTAAAAAATATTATTTTTATTTTACTTAATCTGTTTATATTTTTTTATTTTTGTTGCGTTAAAAAAAGTAAGTTGCAATTTCTAATCTCCTAAGTCATCTATATCCATAATTATCAAAGTATGTAATTTCTTTCATATTTTTTCTATTGGTTATTTTAAATAATTTTTTTAGAATATATAGGTCTATTTTTTTTATTATTGCAATAATTAGAAAATTTGTTAGATGTGTTTGATTTAATTAATTTGGGATTTTAATTTGTTTTAATTGTAGTTATTGATTTAAAAAATTATTCTTGTAATAATTAATTTAGTGAATTTGTAGTTGTTATTTTTTATTAGTTTAGGGTTTCAGGATGTTATTTTTTATTATTGATGTACTTAGATAAAATTTTAGATATTTTTACTTTAAGAAATTTGTAATTTTAGTTTTCTTTATTTGTACTCTTTACATGGTTGCTTAAATTTTAATATTGTTCTTTACATATGAAAATTGTATATGTTATTAATTTTAAATATTTGTTTTAGAACAATTAGTTATATAAAATATTTAGGTGTTATTATTATTTCTTGCATAATTAGAACACTTTTTAACTATCAATTTTAAATAATTATTTTAGTAATAATCAATTTAGGTTATTTTTTGTTTTTGTTATTTTTTTATTTTAGGGTTTTTGGATATGAAATATTTTTCTTTTTTTTTTACTTGTTGCAATTTAAACAATAATGTAAAGAGTAAAAATAAATAAAACTAAAATTACAAATTTCAAAAGGTACAAACATATTAAATTATTCTGAAAATAACTATTTACAGCACTTAACATAATTATTCCAAAAATAATATCTTAAAATCCTAAACTAAAAATAATAATAACTATTACAAATCACCTAAATTAATTATTACAATAATAATTATTTAAAATTAATAACTACAACTAAAACAAATTAAAATTCTAAACTAAATAAATCAAACACATCTAAAAAATTTCTACATATAGTAATAAAAAAAAGGCACACATATTCTAAAAAAATTATTTTAAATTAATAAACAGTAGAACAAAGATGAAAAAAAGTACATACTTCAATAATTGTGGATATAATGAGCAATAAGCGACCACAACACGAAAATGGAAATTGAAGTTTGGAGGACGAAAGAACCCTCGGTGAAAGGAAGTAAGAAGGAGAGAAAAAAAAATGAGAGAATAGGGAGGCAGTGAGAGCATCTACAGTAGTAATTCTTAAGAGATTTTTAAATTTAAGAACCAATTCTTATTTCGGTTCACCATTGTAGTTCAACATGTTAGCTGTCACGAGTAAGAACGGTTCTTATATAAGAACCGTTTTTTATACAAAAAGTGATAATAAAATAATTAACTATAATAAATGTTAGTGGAGTTAGTAGAGAATAATAAATGCTAAAATAGTGGAGAATTGATTGTGGAACCCATTTATAAGTTTTTAAGAAGTTCACCATTAGAATAGATGGTTACTTAAAGTGGTGAAGAGTTATTTAAACTGATATGGCACTATAGGACCCACAATAAGAATCAAAATGAGGTTCACCATTGTAGATGCTCTAAAAAAAATGAGAGAACTGCCGCGAAGAGGAAGAAGAAAAAGGGTAAGGGGGCAATCAAACTTGATTGACTGCTCCTCCATGTTCCCGAAGAGGGGCCGACATCAACCCCCCGATCTGCTTTTCTTTTGTGTGATGAAGGATCCGACTCCATATTGGACGCACCTTCTGCTAGAGCACGAGCTCCACTGGATTCCAGTGCGCCGATGCCAGCCTCGAGTTCCTCCTCGGAACTGCTTTCCTCATCCCCATAAACGTCGCAAAAACAGATCACAGGGATCCCACAGTAGAGAAACCCTAAAGAGATGAGAAAAGGGATGGCTTGAGTGAGCCAATCTAGTCGGAAGCATACCAATGTCACATTTAAAAGTTAGGGCGGGATGCATGGGTTAAAAAATCCAGTTAAGGCATCAATTTTTTTTTCTTCCAATGAAAATGATGCCATTTATAGTAAAATCAAGCCATTTATTTTGATTTTTGCATTTTATATAAATCTCACACAATAATTAAGTCAAAAATATACTCAATTCTCTAAAGATTAAACTTATTTTCACTTATACCCCTAATATTTTTTTGGTCAAATTTGTCCCACATGTTTTATTTTTTTCGTAAATATGCCCATTTTTTTAAACACCGTCAAAGAATCTAACAGAAAACGCTGATTGGGTTGCCACATTGCAAATATCATCCTCCATTTCACTTGCCATATGAACCCATCACCTCAAATTACAAAAATACCCTTAATAATAATTAAAAAAATAAAAAAGGAAGGAACGCTTATGTTTCGCACTCTCCTTGTTTCTGCCTCTCTCTCTTTCTCTCTCTCAATTTTCTTTCTCACTCTCATAGTCACAGTGATGTGAAACATAGCACTAAGAGGTGTGCGCACACACAGGGAAGAAGGAGAGAAAGAATCAAAGAAAGAGAGAGACAAACGACAAATATTCATTGGTTGCATGCTACAATGACTGACGTTCTGAACCAATTCAAGAGGTCTACTGAAGATTCTGTGGTTGAAACTACTGAATTACCTCGAGAGTGAGTTTTTGATATACAAGAAAAATAATATGCATAGGCTTATGTAAATTTTCTTTTTTGAACATTATACACGCTTTTGTAATTAGTTTGCATCAGTTTATCGCTATGCATATGGAAATTGATAACTTAGATTTAGAATTTCAATGATCAATATGGTAAGGGTTACTAAAAAGTTAGTGTTGAAGTTTATTCTGGAACATTCATGTTGGTTAATTAGTGCTACTCCAGCATCTCCTTGTAATATTATAGATGGAAGAATTACTTGCTAAAAGTTGATTGAACGACATAACAGAGAAAGATAGAGAGGTGGCGTTCTTTCTTTTTTTTTTTTTTTTTTAATTTTATTAAAAGTATTTTTGTAATCTTAGGTGATGGCCCATGTGACAAGTGATGTGGTAGATGATGTTTGCTATGTGACAGCCCAGTCAATATTTTTTATTAGTTTATTTGATAGTGTTAAAACAAATGTCATATTTACAAAAAAATAAAACATATAAGACATATTTGACAAAAAACAAATGTTAGGGACATAAGTGAATTAGTATAAATGTTAGGGACATGAAGTATTACTTTTGCCCAATAATTAATTATAAAGCCAAAATTTAAGGTGATTATTAAGCAATTTGTTTTCATATAATAAAAACCATATTGTGTAGAAGTGTGCATTATATTACGTTGACCCGTCAATCCGTACAACCCAAATCAACCTAAATATTTTAAATGTCGATGTTGGGGTTGGGTTGGCAAGTTGAAAGGAAATTCAAACCAGCATATTATCTTTTGGTTAAAATAATGAATTGAGCAAAAACTCAACCACTAAATTCCAATGAACTCATCGACCATCCAAAAATATTATTTTTAAATTTTAAATAATATATATATATATATATATATATAGAACTCAAGAAACTCTAACTTAGGTCCCTCTCCTTCAAGGGCAAACACTCCTCTACCAAACCACCACCACTTCGCTCTTCATCTCCCTCTATCTAATCAATCGATTGTTGCCTTTGATATATCTATTTGTCATTGAGTAAAAGGTAAGAGCAAAGTAGTAAAAGCTTGGCTGGATCTTGAGTTTCGAACAAGAGCAACTTCATTCTCACTTGGCTTTCTTCTTCATACTTCGATGTCTTCGTTCATTTTTTTTTCCACTTGGGTAAATTTCCTCAATTCAAACTTTGTTCTCTTGCTTCGCATTTTTGTTGAAGTTTTTGTTGCTTCTTAGTTTGTCTCTTGTTTTGTTTCTAATGTTAAAAAAATCATGTTTTGGCTTGTTATGTCTTCTCTTTTTGTCTCTTCCTCTAAGTTTGTCTTTGTTCACACCTCTTATGTCCCTCCTTATTTCTGGGAAGTGAATAATGAAAAAGAAAAAAAAAATCTTAACCCTATAATCCAACATAAACTAATTCGTTTGCCTTTGGATTAGTTTGGTTTACGTTGAATAGATAAAAATCCCTTAATTTGAACTAACCCAACTTATAAGCACCAACTGCACATTTGGGTTGGGTTAAGTTGAGTTAAATTCTTTCAACCCGCCAAGTAATGGGTCGGGTTGTGTGTTGAAAATTTTTCAACCAAACCCAATCCGTTAACCCGCACAATATATTTTTTTTAAAAGATTTATTAAGGACTTAACCACTTAGGATTTTTTGTTATACTCATTATTTATAAATAAATATTTATGTGTTATGTACTTATTAAAATTTGGATTGTATAATATTAAATTTTGGATTGAATTAATTTACCTATTGCAGTACAACTTACTGTTAATTATTATTGTCTTGTTAGATGGTATAAAGGATAATATGTACATTTATTAATTTATTTATCTTCTATGTATTGTATATATTGTTTGAGAAAAAAATAAAAAAAAAAGACAGAAGAAGAAAGCAAAGTAAAAATAAATAAATAAAAATTAAATTTTTTTAAAAGGACAACAACCAACCCGACCCGACCCACCAAAATGTAAGTTGGGTTGGTTCGAATTCATTATAAAAAAATAATAACTCGACCCAACCAAACTCGATCAAATTTAATTAGATTAAGTTAAAATTTTTTCTTAATCCGACCCAACCTCGACTTATCATCACTCCTACCAACTTATTTTCATTTAGTCAGTTTATGCTCTAAACAAATAACCTCAATTCGTCCCGTCCAATCACACTTTAATATTGTGTAAGATTTAGATAAAATATAAAAAATAAAACAAATTACTTGATTTGATTGACTATTGTATAAATCACGCAATACCATATATAGTATCAAAAAATGTCTTGTCTTTAGGTTAGTTTGCACATCAATTCAGACTATCTAAGTTTATCTTTGAGCAATTTTAAAGACGTGCTCCCATATTGGACACGATGCATTTAAAAGAATTAATTCTTCAAAGTGCTTGTGCTGAAGTTTGAACCTAATTACTCAATATTGGAAGCACACTTTCTTCCATATCAGTGTACCAATGTGATCTCAAAGTGTTGAATTTCCTAAATTTTGGCATCAAATGAAATCAGTGTCACTAGATAATTCTAATTCCCAAAAAAAAAAAACCTCTACAAATCATTTTAGACTCATTAACATTCATAAGATTATTTTCAAATTTTTCAAAACGCCTGTTATTTTTAAATAAAAACTATTAAATAATTTTATTATTGAAAGGAATAAGCATTGTATGAAAAGTTAATTTTAATGATAAAAAATAAGTTAAAAAGGAATCAAATATAATATTTAAAATTAAAAAGGTGTTAAGTATTATTTAATCAACCATTAAAAAAATTAGTATAATTTACATTTGAAGGTAATGGTCAATGGCGAGGATCATAAATTGATTATTCCCATCCCAAGAGAGGCATGACAGGCGAGCGGTAAAGGATCCACACAATCTCCTTATCTATTTATTTACCTGAATTTGTCGGAGAGATAACAGGATAAGTATAATTTTATTATGGTGTAAAGTTATTTATTTTGGGTTTTATAATATTGTATTATCATTTTTTTTGTTTTAAGTAATTTTTAATTATTTTAAACAACTATTCACTTTAATAGTATAATTATAAAGAATTCATAAATAAGTCTTACAAATTATACTATATCTTTATATTTTCACAATAGATGTCACAACTCTTTACTATTTTTATTGTAAAAATTGATTCTTATATGAGACTAGTTTTTACATATAGCAGTCACACTTACACACTATAATAGTAAAATTTACTAAAAATAAATTCTTATTTTTAAAAACTACAATTGAACTGCTTTAAGATTTATTAAAAATAGAAAAGTAATTACACATATATACACACACAAATATATATATATATATAAAATATAAATTTATTAAAAATATATAATATAATAAATTAATAAATATTTTTATACTTAATTTTAATAAACTTATATTATTATTGATTCGACCAGAATTAAACCAATTAATCACAAATTAATAATTCTACTGATTCAACGAAGATCAATAAGTATTATTGCCGTTACTGTTAATGAATATTCTTAGCACTATTATTTAAAAATTGATACAGAACTCTTTAACCATTTAAATAACTTCAAGATTTATATACAATTATGAAAAAAAAAAGATATTTTAACCAAATATGAAACCCTCACATGATTACATATGCTGCAATATTCTAAATAAGAATAAAACATGCAAATCTATCTAGTTTATTTTTATCCTATTTTTTTAGTAAACCAAAAAATGAGTAACCGCTGAACCTATACAGTAACGTTTTGGTTTTAACTAATTTTTAGTCAGACTCAAGTAAAGTAGTTTTAAACCGAAGAGGATTTCATATTTAGTTTTAAAGTTAAGAATATTGTTTAGTTTAATTTAGATCATTAAATTTTATAATTAATAATCTAGATTTTAAAATATTATTTAAAAAAAAAATAAAATCTGAATAATTAATTGTGAAATTTAATAATCTAAATTGAACAAAATAACTATTTAATTTTGGTGCCAGTCAGGAATCCAATTTCGTTTTAAAGAGGGAAGCCGGTAATAATGAATGATTTAACGCAATTGTTGGACGCTGCTTCCTGCGTTGAAGACAACATTTAGAAGAATATTAATTCTAGTCTATCAACACTGCAAAACTGTTGCTAATTAGTTTACCTTTGAATCCAACAACTTCCTTCTCTTCTGCCCATTTTCTTCTTTCCGTTACCCAATATATTCATATATATATATATATATATATGTATATATATATATATATATATGTATATATATATATATATACACTTCCCTTAGATTTTATCCTCCTGTGTCCATAATCTTTGCCTTTGATTTTCTCCCATTCTTCTGATCTCTTGATCTTCATTGCAAGCAAGTAATATGGATGAAGCAGAACTCCGGCGAGTATTTCAAATGTTCGATAAAAACGGGGATGGAAGGATCACAAGGAGAGAGCTCAGCGACTCCTTAGAAAACTTGGGAATTCGCATATCGGAAACGGATCTAATCCAAATGATCGAGAAGATCGACGTAAACGGAGATGGAGTTGTGGATATAAACGAGTTTGGGGAATTATACCGATCCATAATGGATGATAAAGACGAAGAAGAGGATATGAAGGAGGCGTTCAATGTGTTTGATCAAAACGGAGATGGGTTCATCACGGAAGAAGAATTGAGCACAGTGTTATCTTCTTTGGGGCTAAAGCACGGAAAGGCCATAGACGAATGCAAAAGAATGATTAGCAATTTGGACTCCGACGGTGATGGAATGGTGAATTTCATAGAATTCAAGAGAATGATGAAGGCCGGTGGGTTTTCTGCTACTTCGTTAAGTTAATATATACAGAGAGTGTGAATCTCTGTTTGATTATCTCATTTTATGTGTAGATGATAAATTTATATATCTGTGGAGACATTAGAAGCTTTTTGTACAAGAATATGTAAATTGTTCTAAAAATAAAGCTTCCTTGAAAATTTTCAGTTTCAATATAAGATTTTAAGTTCTTTCCTTCCAGGTCACCTATCCTAATTACCTATAAATTATGAAACGGTATATTTTATCAATAAAATTAAAAGTGAAAATGAATATGATAATAATTTACATACATAACAAAGGGAAATTTAATAATTTACTATTGGTCAGGGGATTTTGATTGAAGTCGACCGGGGGATGCAAACTTTGAGCTGGAATTCAACTTGTTTGAGACAGTGAATTTGATCAAAACTAAAATACACATAAATTTAGTGCTATTATTAAAGACATTAAATATATTCTTGCTATAAAACCTATGATAAGGATTAGACATATTTTCAAAGAAGTTAACCAATATATATCTTAATTAAGATGAATGCTCGTGATAACTACTCATATATACTTGTGAGAAAATCTATCTTTAAATTTGTCGATGTTGCTTTTTGCTAATCACACTTTTACTATGTTTATTAGGCACTGGTTTTCTTTTATTGTTCTTAACAAAAAATTATGGTTGGGTTTAATGTCATTTCCTTATTGATAATGAATTTCGTATGTAATAACACCAATGGCCTTTTAGATTAATTTTTAATAGTAAAAATTATTTTTTAGTCTCCCACTTATTTTAAATTTTTTATCTGATATTTTATTATTACATAATTTTAATCAGAACACGTACAATAAAGACAATAGTCGAAAATATAAAAGTAAAGGAAGTGTTATTGACTTATTGCAATTACGAGAAACCTTAGGGTTCCTCGGTAAATAAAATATATAATGAGTCTCCTTCATTAGAACCTCGCGAGAGGGTTTTAGGGTTTAAGCGTGCAGCTTCCCCTTCATATCGCATCATTCAACTCTGCTCCGCTTTGTCAAAGAAACTGCAGTGTTACCATGTGGGCTCTTCGTCGAGCTTCGGTTTCTCTTAGGTAACTTCCAGAATATCTGTTTCTTCTGGAAATGGAGAAAATGTTGAATGTTGGATAGGCACAGGTCGCCTCTTTGGTTTCTTTCGTGGCCGTCGAGGTGGCTGGGGAAAATTTATCGCATAATTAGTACTTACGGTTCCCCTTTTCCCCACTATGTGGTTGACGGCATGTTTCTGTTTTTTTTTTTTCTGCTCTTTTAGTTTCTCTTCTGTAACGATTGTGATGGATGCACTCTGTCTCTTCACATAACAATGCCATGTTAGTAAGGGTTCTGAAAAATTTGTTACTGGTTTTATTTTTTTCATTTGCGGTTCTTATCAGCCCATGCCCATCGTATCAATTCTTTCGAATCCAGAGAGACTATTGTTTATTTTCCGACTTTATATCTTGTTATGCTTTTGTATCTGTAGCAGTTTGTGGTGATAATTTATTGCAATGGTTTCTAGGAGCCGAGGATTCAAAGTAGGAACTGCTCGTGCTTCTTGTGTCAAATTAACACCAAATGCTTGTGTGGAAGATGAGGCTGGAATGTCTGAGTGTTCTTCAATAATCCATAATAGTTCTCTGTTGACCACAGTTCAATACCACTCGGGATATGCTTCCTTGAAATTTATTGTGAGCAGGCGTGAACTTTCTTCACAAAGCGATGCAAAAAGCACGAAAGAGGAGGATGATTTGGAAGATGGATTATCTGAATTGGAGACACCAACAGGGGAAAATATTTCTGAACCAGACATAGCTGATGACAATGAGGATGTTGAGGAACCACAAAATGAGCTGGAGTTATCAGATACTGAGACAGAATTAACACAGAAAAAGTCACTGGAGGGGAGGAGAGTTCAGTCAAAACTGCTCAAGGCAATCTTAGATGCGCCAGGTTTGTCTGTCCAGTCTGTTCTAGACAAATGGGTTGAAGAAGGGAAAGAATTGAGTAGGTCAGAGGTCTCATTAGCCATGCTTAATCTTCGCAAGCGTCGAATGTATTGGAGGGCTTTGCAGGTAACGAGTTATATTTATATTTGCACAATTTAAGTTTTGAATAATTTTGCTAATAAATTAACTTCAATTCCAATGCTTCACATTGTGACTGTTATCATTGTACTAATTTGTGCAGCTATGCATTCTTGCTATTGTTTCTTCGGTAATATCACTTCTTTGAAACTGTCACTCCATAGGCTATGGCAAAATAATGCTTTTTGAATTTATTATTTAGACTCCATGTCATGGTAGTTAGGGCTGCCAGGCACCCCGGGGGGGGGGGGGGGGTGCGTGCGTGCTAGGGACAGGCATTTATGACATAGTAATCAAGTACAAATGATTTAATGAGGGGAATAGTTCTTCTGTTGTTAGAGTTTTTAATAGAACAAATCTTGGGTCTTCATCTGATGTATTAAACTTTTGGGATGAAATGGTCCTTGATATAGTATTAGAGCCTGTACCACCAAGTGGCTAGGAGAGCTAGATCTTTGCTGCCCCAATTCTTCATAGTTAATTTGACTTTCAGCACAATGTATGGTGGACATGTGCCTGATCGATGCTTCAAGCCTAAAGGGCCTCATAGTTAATGAAACCTGTGTTTTCACCTAATAACTGAAGCCTTTTTGGGATGCATGGGTCCTTGACATGTTGAAAATACATGTTTGTGTTTTGATCATGTTTTCATCGTTTATTTGATAGACTGATAGCAACAGCGAGGACAGGTCAGTATATTCAGGAAAATTAATGAGATAAAACAGAGGAAAAGTAGAAGTAGGAAGAGTAAACAGTATTGAAAAGAGAGCTTGCAAGAATCTTGATAAAAGACTTTCCAATATGTAGTCTGTTTGGAGTGGACTGACCTCCAAATACAAATAGATTCAAGAAGCTAAAAAGTAGGAAACAACATAACAGTAAAGATAATGTCAACATGAAATAAGGATAAGGCCTAAGAAATTGCAACTGATCTGGATGAATCCTTTAAAATAGGTTCTGATCTACAAGTGTGTTAGTGGCTGCCAAAAATCCTCCTAAGAATCCGAAACCACTTGCCTCACTTCTTCAGGATGTGATCTAAGTGTGTGGCTGACGTGGCATGATTGCCACATGGCCTTCTGAAATATTTGTGCAGTGGTGGTGCTGTAACATAGACCATGTCTCATATCTGTTGTTCCAGAAAGGCATTTATTCAATAGAAATTAGTATTCAGTTATTATACTGATTATCTGTGTAAGTATATATTGTCCTTATTTAAATCCCCTGTTTTACAAGTGGATGGTTTGTACGATAACTTTATCCATATTAATTCTTTATCGGTTCTGTAGCTCTCAGAGTGGGTTGAGGCAAAAAATCTCTACAATCTAACTGAGAGAGATTATGCATCTCGACTTGATTTGATTGCCAAATTGCAAGGCCTTCAGAAGGCAGAGAACTACATAGAGAGTATTCCAGAATCTTTTAGAGGGGAGGTTACCTACCGAACTTTACTAGCCAACTGTGTTAGCCAGAACAATGCAAAAAAAGCTGAGTTTGTATTCAATAAAATGAAGGATTTAGAGTTCCCTCTTACAGCGTTTGCTTGCAACCAATTGCTTCTTTTGTATCAGAAGATTGACAAGAAGAAAATAGCTGATGTGTTATTGTTAATGGAAAAAGAGAATGTTAAACCTTCTCCTTTCACTTATAAAATCTTAATAAATGCAAAAGGCCAGACCAATGATATGGATGGAATGGATCAAATTGTTGAGACAATGAAAGCTGAAGGCTTGGAACCTGACATCGATATAAAGGGAATATTGGCTAAACATTATGCCTCTGCTGGGCTAAAAGAAAAAGCTGAAGATGTATTGAGAGAGATGGAAGGGGAAAATTTGACAGAAAATCGGTGGGTATGCCGTACTCTGCTTCCCCTCTATGCAGCCCTGGGCAAGCCTGATGAAGTTGGGAGGATTTGGAAGTTCTGTGAGTCAAATCCTCGGATTGATGAGTGTCTGGCTGCAATTGAAGCTTGGGGAAAGTTGAAGAAAATTGAAGAAGCAGAAAAGGTTTTTGAGATGATGATGAACAAGTGGGAAAAACTTTCTTCCAGGCACTATTCGGTACTTCTAAAGGTTTATGCCAATCACAAGATGCTATCAAAGGGTAAGGATCTTATTAGGCAAATGGGAGATAGTGGGTGCCGAATAGGCCCCTTGACCTGGGATGCAGTTGTGAAACTTTATGTGCAAGCGGGGGAGGTGGAGAAGGCAGACTCTATTTTACAGAAGGCAGTCCAGCAGAACCACCTTAAACCAATGTTTAGTACCTTCATGGTTATTTTAAGTCAGTATGCCAAGAGGGGTGACATCCATAATTCAGAAAAGATTTTCTATAGAATGAGACAAGCTGGTTATACTTCTCGGATTACCCATTACCAAGCTCTAATACAGGCCTATATAAATGCCAAGCAACCAGCGTATGGGATGAGGGACAGGATGAAAGCCGATAACGTATTCCCAAATAAAGCTGTGGCAAGCCAGTTGAGTCAAGTTGATGCGTTCAGGAAGACGCCAGTTTCTGATTTGCTTGATTGAGGAAATTAACCAATCCTTCCAATAGGGGGTAGCTACTTCTACTCTCCATTTTCCTTGCATGCTACTATCATCAGATAAGTAATAGTTTGTTCATGGATTTGAATGTTTTGTCTTTCTATTATGGGGAACAAGTTGCCTCTCAGCCGATTTATGCCGTATGTTATTGCTCAAATACTGTTCTTATCACATGTCTTGGACCTGTATGAGATCACTGGCGACACAAGTAACGGGAATTCAAAATTGTGTTGAAGCTGGCATCTCTTTCCGTTCTTAACTATTATTACTTTTTCAGTAATCTTGTCCATTTTGGGGAAAAAAAAATTAATGGATTGCGCTCATTGCTGAAACATCGTTACCATCGGGGAAGGTTGGGTTAACAGATAAAGTTTAATATGAATGAAAATGGCTGTAGAATAGGTCACTTTTGATGACTGGTACTGGCCTTTCCTGGACATCCATCGGTCATTGCGAATATTCACTAATAATGTATTGAATATCACTATGATCTCGGACTAATATTCATTTTATGACTAATTTAAACAGGTCAGTGGAGACAGCCAGTGATGTGACTTCTGTCAGGGCTACCCCGGATTAAATAGTAAATACTCAATGGATAACAAAAAAGAAGGGATAAAATTTAAGGTTAATCACATAATAATAATAATGGTAAGTGAATATATTTTGTAACTCAGTTACTAATCGGGTGTTTAAATAAAATTATCACATTATATCATTACTAAGAAAAGATGACTGTAAACATTTAAAAAAATCTATTCAAATATTTTTTTCAACAAAAAAAAAAAGTTGGCGCTCAATGAACAAGGGACGTGCTCACCGAAGCTGAGTACAGATACAAATAAAAAAGCGGGAACGTTAAATGTTGGGTTATTTCATATGTGATACCAAACGAGCTATTTTCTCCGGTATTATATTAGTTTGAGAATTTTTATGTTTATTTTACTGATTCAAAAAAAAAATTATAAGGTTAGGCAGTAAATCTTATGAATGTAAAATCCTCAAATTTATCAATACTCAACAATAGTATGACTAGCAATCTAAATTAAAAATCTCTTTTTGTTCCTTAGCCCTTCTTAGTCATTTTTACCCCCCAAGGATAGAAATAGCTAAGAAGGACCAAAGAGAGAACCTTGATCTATAGAGATTAAAAATTTCAAAGATGAGAATGAATAGCATGGTACATTATGTTTGGGTTGGTGCGGGAATTTGATAGGGCAGGATTGATTACTTAAGTCAAAGTAGGAAGTATGAGCATCAAGCTTGTAAGGTAGGCAAAGGCTAGGCTTATCCATATTCTTGAATTTTGTGAATATAGATCTCTTAGAATTAGAATATATTGCCATAAAACAAGGCTACGCTTCACGCTTGTACCAACCCTGTCCCTAGGAAAGCTATAATATTCTGATACTTCCTTCTTTGATCTTCATTTTTCTTTGTGGAGAAAGTATACAAAAAATTCTACACCATGCAGAAAATTCTCTACTTGTCTCTGCGAGCCATTGAATCAGTGGTGAATCTCACCACGATATGAATTGCCACATATTTAGTATGGGTTAAATTACTTTTTTGTCTTAAAATTTTGGGTCATTTTCGATTTCATTATAATTACATAAAAGCTATGATGTTTATTTAATACATCAAAAAGTTTTAACAAACTGTCAAATAAAGTTATCATTTATAAATCTAATAACACTAACCTTGGAACACAAAGATTTAAACCATTTGCATAAAAAAAAAAATTCCAAAACATAGATCCTAAATCCTAAAATCTCGAAACTTGAACATTCAAACCTCCAAAACCCTCAATCACTAAACTCTCAGATAAAAAAATTCCTAAACTCGTAAAATATCTTAACCCTAAACGTTAAAAAAAGAATCTCCAGATTTTTAAACCATAAATCAATCATTTGTGGGGTTGGCTGGTCTACTCTTCTATCTTTTCTTCTTTTCCTTCAAAGAAATTAGTGATTATTGATTATAGTGGGTGACAGACGTGACAATAATGCCCTACATCATTGTCACTCGATATTCATTAAACTCAACCTCCAATAGCAACAATGTAACATGAAGGCAACATTAGCCTTCGTTCGTTAGTCATCATTGTTCACCGCATTACTTGGCCCATAAAAGCATAATAACGTCCTTATACTGATAGAGCACCACAGAAACAATACATACTTGAAGGAAAAACAGTAAGCGGTGTTAAAGGAAAAACACAAGCCAGCACACACGTCCATGGAGGGATTTTATCTGCATATGTGCAACCACAAACCATGTAAAATACATAAGAACTTTTCTCCCTCAAATAGTCTGATTTATGGAATACAATGAACAGATGTTATTTCTTTTCTACTCAACCCTATCTTTTAACATATCTACATAACCAACTTATTTAAAACTACTTTCAAAGTTGAGATGAAAAAACAGAAAGAATAAAAGGTGTTGCACACCAGCACTATGTGAAGAGATAAATTACAGTAAGGGTGGAGACTTGATCAAATCTAACCTTACAATACCACATCTAAGCTTCTAGAGGAACTCATTTAGTGCACAAGAGTCGATGCTCACTTTGATGATATGATCAGTCTTCAGGGGTCAGGCTTTGGGAATAACTCAATCAATGGGGCATTTAGATACTTATTCCCTCGGTCGGGCAAGCCACAGAGAACTCAGGGCTCGTAGCCGGGAGAAGTAATCACCTATTGCAAGAAGAGCCCGAGCCGATTGCCTGGTTGTTAATATTCGCAGCATTTGTTGTAATGTTTGCTGCCGTAGATTATCAGCCTAGAACAATGAAAAATGGAACATGATTAAGTATTCTGCTAAAGCTTATTTTACAAAGGAAACTAGATTGTATGTCCTATTTTTATGCCAATTATTGATGCTACTGCTTAAATTTTCAGGTTCACCTTTCTTTAGCTCCAAGCTTCAGATTTCTTCTGAAGTTAAAGTTCAATTGGATGAAATTTTTGAGACACCGGAATCAGACTAGGAAACAAGGAGGCAATGAATTACCTGGCGAAGAAACCCCTCAAGAGTTCCAAGCTTTCCCATGGCCATAGCCATTTGCCCCATATAATTTGCCACGTTTCCAGATGAACCTGACGGGTTGGATGAATTGTTAGCGAGTGTCTCAGCTAGTGATTGCTGCAATGCATCCATTCCTTGGGACAGTGCATCTTCAGCCTGCTGGGAGGACTGCTGCAAGTTGATGATGCCCATTACTTGTTGCTCCGTTAAAGGCTCTAATTGATTTACGAGAAGCTGCAACAGTGTCAATCCAGTTTGAAGTTAACCAACATAACATGAAAGGATAGGCACTTCAAATTCAACTTCACAGTGGCCTCAATGTAAACTTTTAACTTCTTATCTCCTCAACAAACGAAATATTTATTTTTAATATCCTGGATTCTAAGCTCCAGTAACTTCACCAAGATAGGTCCCTTCTATTTTGCGCGCGCGCACGCACACACATATATATATATACACACATAAAGAGAGAGAATAGAGCATGCATTAAAAAGAGATTGCTCACCTTGAGAAGCTCAGATGATCGGAAGCCTCCAATCCACATGAAACACCTCTCAGCTGGAGTCTTCCACATTCCTGACAGAATGTGGAACACATCAGCTTTTGCTGCAACACCCTTCAGCCTGAAAATTTCATCATAGTGTGTCATGACATTGTCAACAATTGTACGCAGCTCAATATCCCCAGCATGAGAATTGACTGCAGCCCTTAGCTCACTGATTTGCCTATTATGCTCCTCTAACCATCGTGCATATTCTACATCAAATGCCATAGCACCTGCATAGCAAGCCAATTAACACACAATTGTATACAGTTTAGAATCTGAGTCACATAACAGCAACTTTCGCAAAACTCCCACTTGTCCAGAGGGCTGCGCAAAATTCCATAGCCTCCCAGTACAAAAGCAAATAAATAAAGTCCAATTGAAGGCCAATGGGGCTAATAGAAATGTTTGTCAACAAAAGATAGTGACCATTATAAGTTCAATCCATGTAAGGGAAAAGCTACATATCTTCTAATCTGGAAACTTTAGTTTGTTTCCTGAAAAACTAAGTCACGCAATACTCTATGAAGCACTCACTATTCATTAGGGCACCTAAAAGAACATATAGCCAAAATTAACTCTTAGCCTTTGGGTAAACCAAAGCTAAATTTAAGCATATTATAATGTCAAAGCAACCACCTTTAACAAAGTTTCAGAAGGAGAGAGGTCTGTAGCCTGGTTTAGGTGCATAAATTATATATAAATGTTGTTTAGCATGAAAGGCTTGGCTTGTTGAGAAATCTCGTGCTAGCAAGTCGATAACGATGTCAGTCTTGCTAGCTGTCAACATAATCATTTCTGGATAAATTGATTTGAGAACACTGTATTCTTAACCAAATGTCAAGATACGTGCTAATGACTTTTTTTTTTTTTTAATCAGTAGTTACAGCTTTGAATTTGGTGTCAATGGACCCAATACCCAAAACATCTCAAAATACTGTTCCAAGAAGAAGGGGCATTAATGCAATAATAAGGTTCCCATGTCTTAAGGCACATGGTTGAATGTGAGAAAGTTTATATACCATTTGCACTCATTGAATGGGACTGATCTCCTGAGCTTGAAATAAATATGCCCTACAAAAGAAGAATAACCTAGTTAAAGATGCAAGTAATAAAATAACCAGATTAAAGTAAGTTGGTGAGGAGAAAAAAATGACGCTTCAGAGAGGGAAACTGAAACAGTGCTAAAGTTGAACAGGGACAGCAAAAATAAGACAACTAAACCTGCTGACGGGCACGCTGGAGCTCCTGCTCAAGCTGGGTCAGTTTCAGCCTGCTACTCTCTAATTGTTGTACATATGCCTGAATGAATGGAAAGGAAAAATGAAAAGTACAAGAAAACATGAGCAATATAGTCAAATATGTGACAACTTACTGCATACACAAAAACTGACAATATGATATGCTCCATACAGCAACTAGACAATTATTTCAACAACCTTTGAACAAAAAGAACTGTTACTAGAAGTCTAGAACTCTTACAATTAATCCAACGAACCCACCTTTTTCCTTAGCCTACTTTTCCTGGCAGCCTCACGATTTTGAGCAAGCCGTCGTAATGTCTGCATGTTGATAAAATTAGTACATAGTAACAACAGGCTTGGGTTATTTGAACACAATTAATTTATGCAACCTTTTGATCTGTTTTATCTTTTGATCTGTCACTGGAATCAGAGACTGCAATAATTGACTGACCCCTTTCAGGCTGCAAAACAACATCAAAATGCCTTATTTTATATAAGCATATTTTTATCAGCTCAATAATGTGGAACCATTAGCAGGACATGATAGTTCAAGTGTAAAATCGGAACACCAAAGCAACATCAGAAAAATTCATTGGATTGATGCATCGATTAAATTCCAAATGTAGTATCATGAAAGCAAAAGAATCACCCTTTGATTTTTATCATCTGTGTCATCTGTTGAAGTATCAGTCCCAGGGCTTCCATCTGCAATGTTGGACTCCCCCCAGTTCTCCCGATGGCCAGCAGATGTTGAAGCCAGGCTTGGTTGTGAGTCTTTTTGCAATGGCAATGTCTGAGATCCCGCAATTGCAGCAGAGAGGTTCATATCAGAGGTTGCTATTGACTGCATCTTCCAAGCAAGGTTTTCAGTTATATTTTAAGATTTATTGATTCTTTAAATCATGAATGCATAAAGAAATAATAGCTTACCTTACTCAAAGCGCCAAATTGAACATTAGCACCGAGAGCTTGGCCATTTGACTTCATTTGATTGAACATTGGATCTGAGAGATAATTTCATTTTAAGAAACTCTGGTAGTAAAGATTAAATAAGATACCAACAGGAGGGGAACGATGATCCTAAGACCAAGCATTTCTATGATTATTTATTTAGGTTAAGAAACCAAATTATCTGTGGAGAGAATCAAATTGTTTGTTCTCAACCCATTTATTCCAGCATTCTTACATCTTTTTATTGCGGTTGAAGGATCATACTTGAGGAAACAAGCATCTTTCTTCCAAGGAAATGAAGACAATAAATATTTTACCCAAGAAGTGGAAATAAATTGAAAAGATGCTGATAGCAATTTAACTACATGTGAGAACAATTAGAAAGAATATGATTTATTGGGCTTCCAATGTAATACAATGTTACTGGCCACAGAAGTGCAGAGTGAATACACAGTCATAATAAGAAAAATCTGATCATAGTAATATGACAGCACATGAAAACAGTTGGAAAGAAAAACAGAATCTTTTGAAAGAAAAAGATCAATTGAACAAAATGTGATCGACATACTTCTGCTAAGATTGATAGCATCCTCTACACGAAATCCAAGAGATTGCTCAAGGGCTCCGAATTCAGGAATTTGAGGATGAACAGTAGATCCTTCTATGCCCCTGAAAATCAAAATCAAGATAATCACTTCCCAAAGGTGATGTATGAATATCCAAGCGAGATTCAAAGAGCCAAGCAGCCATTGAAATCCAGATTTCCAAGCTTAAGAAGAAAATCCGAAATTGCATATTCACAGTATAACAACAAATCCATGAGAGAATCTGAACAACAAAACTCATAATAATCTTTAAGGCAAAGACTAAAGACACCAAAATTTGCAAGAACGTATACTTTGAAGAATTTGAAAATCTAACACTCCATTTCAGAAAGGATCACTGAAACAGCATCAAATGAAGCTAAAAGGTGGATGTGTCCCCTAAATCCCAAACTGATGGTGAAATTACAGGAAAATGTACAGTACAACTAGCTCCACCCAACAGCACCAATTCTCCAATAACTCGATCAGCTATTCAGTTACAAGCGACGAGTTATATAATATTATGTAGTGTTCCACCACCGTGTGTGAATAAGCAAAACGATAGCAGATTTTTTTCCCCCTAATCTGAAAAGGGAAAGCTAAAAAGCTAACAATTCGTTGCCAAAACCTATGAGGATGACCAAAAGTGAAATAAATATTAAAGAGGAAAAGAGTATTCTGAATGATTTACATGGAACTAGTAGAAGGCAATTGAGGAGCGTAGCTGGGCATCCCGTTGACAACCTTGTTAGCGTCCTGAGTGTTAATGTTTACTGTTCTACTACCCATCAATAAGCACGACCATCTTATCTCCCACAAACCGCAATCCGAAGGAGGCCCTCACCTGAGCCCGTTTCATAAAACACTTTAATCTTCAAAACCCAGCGAGAAAGATTCTTAAATTCACAAATTATTTTCAATTTTTTCAAAGGAGACTACGCTTTGACATTTCTAAACGGCGAAATTTCAAAGAAATCGCTAGCTCTGGAAACAGGAATCAAACAGACCAACTACAAACTCGTGTCATAACATGAGAGCAAGAGAAGTGCTGGGATAAAACTAACTAGACAGGATAGAAACTCGTACAACCCCTAGGATCATAGACAAAACTATCGAAACTCAAAATCTTTGCAGCACTAAAATGTGAAAAACAAAGGGGGGAAAAAAAAAGGCCCACCTTCAAAAACAACGTGCACAAAGATAGACTTCATAAGTATAAAAAGCTCCCCGAAATTTTAGTAAGAGAGTCTCTAATAAATTTAGCAGATAACATGAAATAACATGAATTATCCACAGATTGAGCAATACCCAAAAGAAGCAACTGAAGGAATAGCCTGGAACCCTAAGCAATGAGAAGTTGACGATAAATACCGGGCTTTTTGACTTTTTTGATTGAATGAAATGGTACTATAATATTTAATTAATTATAAACAGTGTATTTTGTTCTCTAAGACAGAAATTTTTGTCCTTTTCTATATGCTGATTGAAACTTTTGTTCGTGGCCATTTGTAAAAAGGCTTTATTATTACCACATATTAAAAAAGATGAGAATCAAGTGATCAAGTTAATTTTTTGATCTTTCTGTTGTTGTTAAGGGTGGGAGAGAGAGTCAGTGGAAGAAGCGTGACGATCAGGCCATTCCAATTCTTTCATACGTCGTTTTCATATGAAACTGTCCTCCATTTTCAAAAAACTGACCTTTATTAAAATTCCTCGCATTCTCATTTCAGTTAACTTTAGCGCTTTTTGTGCTTTCTTTATTTTTTTTTTTTTCCAGAACCGCCCTAAACTTTTACAATCTTTTCATTTGAACCTTCATCTCATACCAAGTCACTGACCTTGTGATCTGTTGCAATGTTGTTTCTTTTCTTTTCTTTCTTTTTTCCTTTTCAGTACATGACAGGAGCAACTGAATCGAAGAATCTTTCCTGATATATAAAGGGTTGCTAAAATCTCTTATCCATGACGAGATATTTATCAGTTATGACTAGGCCAAGACTAAAAAGGTTAGTACATACGCTTAAAAAATATACCAATGATTTCCTATTATTTGTTTCATCTAAAATCTTATGTTAACATCATAAAGTTCAGATAAACAAACAACTTTTATTTGTTAATCTTGTCAGTGCATTGTATTTTGTATTATGAAGTCCGACAAATATTGAATGCCCTTCTGATATTATGAATTATGAATTCCCTCTTTACATATTCGATGCCTGCATATGCAAAAAGATGAGATGAGACATAAATATGCATATATATATATATATTATGTGCAATTATTCGGTACTCAATGATATGAGTCCCCTCACAGAAAGCCCTTGCATGCACGTAAAATCACATTATAACCATCCACTGTCATCTGGAAGGAACAAGTAGAGATATCAAAAATGAGTCGGGTTAAATTATCTCGCCCTGAGCCTTGCAAGGCTAAAAAAAAAAATACATGGATTGGATTAGATCCACTATTTATAATATGTGGGTTGAAAATTTTAATCCAACTTAACTCTTTAAGAGTCAGAAACTAGGTTGGGCCAACTTATATACCAATTTTTTAATATATATATTTTTTAATTACTTTAAATGATAAAAATTATGTATTGAAATAATTAAATTTCAAAAAATTAAACTAAAGTTTTTAAAAAATATGTTAAACTTCAGAATGGGCGAAATTTTCTTTTAAATAAATGTATTTTTAGTTATTTTATATGATAAAATTTAAGTATTAAAATTATAAAATTTTAAAAAATTACAATAAGTTTATAAAACATTAAATTAAATCTTAAAAATAATAATTAATATTTAAAAAATCCAACAGGACCAACTATCCCAACTTATCAAAATCCCAAAGAGTTTAATGAACTAATTTAGATGAATTGAATTCAAAATATTTTCTTTAAATAAACCATCAAATTATTATCTCACTCCACTTTATTGGTAAAGTTTGAATAGGCTAACCCCAATAAACTCAAGTCTATTTTGAGATCCCTAGCACAAAGTAGGAAGTAGTTGTTACGTAATTTCTAGTAAAAGGGGCTCTTCCTTCTAATCTAACCTTTAAGTCGGGACTGTGTACAATAAAAAAAATTCAATTTATTTATTAGATTCTAAATATAAAAAAATAATAAATTTAGGAAAATGAATAAATGTGTGTTTCTGCAATGTGCAGAGCTGAGAGGTGCAGTGTTGCTTTTTCTACGGCGCCGCTGGCGTCTGGTGGGATAAGACTAGGAAGTTTCGTAAGGGATATGAAATGACGATGGTGCCCCTGTGTGCCAAAGTCAAAGAGGGAACTTGGACTTCAAGGAATTTGATTAAACTCGACTAATCGACGACCCACCTACTTCTAACAAATAGGAAACAGCAATACATAGATTTGGGATTTGGAAGTACTTACATAATACATACCCTCTCTCTCTCTCTCTCTCTCTCTCTCTCTTCTTAGTTTCTTACATTCAATTATTGATAGTCTTATTATTTTGTCTGCGATTAGTCAATAAAGCCAACTCATTTCTCTTCCTCTTTTCTCTTTTATGTTATCACTATCTCCTTCTTCATATTCCTTTCTGCATGCTTGCATTCATAATTGAATCATACAAGCAAGAGCCAATTATATCAATATTTTTAAGAAATTGATTTAATTTTATAATTTTTTTCTGTATATCAGCAAAATTAAGTTATTTTGCTTGCAAAAAAATGTTGTTTAATTCTCTTTATTATTATTTTATATTAAAAATATTATATCTCAAGATTTTTAAGATCGAATTGAAAATCCAAAGATCTTACTTTTAAAAAATATAATAATTAAAAATACATCTATATATAAAAATCACAAATAAGTATAATATTATATTAAAAAAATCAATCAATATACAATTTCAATAAATAAAACTTAAAAATATAATAATAAAAAAAACACTTTACAACAATAATAAGAAACATTATTATACAATATTTGAATATATTCCATTATTATAGAGAGAGAGCAACCTCTATTTTTTTATTGTATTTAAAAAATTTTTTTAACAAAATAAATAATTCCTTTTTCATCTACAATATTATAATATCTCATTAAGTCATTGTTAGCTTTCACTAAACTAAATTAAAAATTGAACAAATTATAAGTGGTAGAAATATAATTGTGTAGTATTAGTAGGAATTTAAATTAGTTTAATGATTTTTCTATCTCAATTAACCTAATAAATTATAAACATATCAACAAATAAAAAAATGACAGAAATCTAAAATGTTATAAGATCGATTAAATTATAAGATCTTAAGATTTAAATCAAGATTTTATTTAAATCATAATATATTTATATCTTATATAAGATCGTAATTGTTCGAGTTGTTTAGAATTTTAATATAATAAGATTTTAAAATTTAGATTTTAGATTTTGACAACCTTGTTACAACCTTTATGACAGAGTTTAACATCAATCTAATTATTTTTACTATTATAATAAAAATGAAATTTAATCTTGCATTATAAGAAATAATAATTAATAATATATGTCAAACTTTATATGAGTCTTGTAAATATTTAGAAAAAATATATACAAATATAATTAATCATATTCCATGAAATATTATTATATATAATTTATTTCATAACTAATATTATTCTTGCGTATTATTTTTTCTATTTTCACATCTACACTTTAATTTTATTTTGATGTTTGACACATCCTATTTTAAATTTGTTTATACAAGATTGGTAAAGTTTGAATATTCAATTTTTCAAAATTAGTAAACGTGAATTTCAATGACTTGTGATGAAATTGAATTCCTAACGGTGGTGCTTTGAATCACACCTAAAGCGGTTATTATTTTAATGAATACTTTTATAGTTGGCCCAAGTAAAGCATATATATAATGATTTTTTTTAATTATTGGTGCTTAGTTATTTGAAGAAAAAGAATCTATTTATGGATATTTAAATATCATTGTTTGTTGATAACACCACGAATGCTTTTTATTACATATGAATATGTTTTTGAAAAATATAGCGTAATCATCACATAATCATAATTGCTATTGCAATGGCGAACGGGCCACAGCACTGGGCTTTCAGATGGACCTTCATAGGCCCGATTCTGCATTCACAAAAATAAATTTCCAATTATCTTTTCTTGAAGTTGACATTTAATTATTGTTGTTATTGGTGTTATTGCTGCACAATTAAAATCTGAAGCTTGTACTTTTTGTAAATTTATTTTCAATGGAAGCAATATCAAGCAATATCAGTCTTCCTGTACTTCCTGCCAGAACCAAAACACTTGAAGCATCAACTTGTGACTTGATAGAAACAAGGATTCAAAACAATACAATCTATTATGATTCACAATAATAAGTAAGTACTCGTCCAAAATAAACACAATCATTCACTAACAATTTATTCGACTGTCGCTCCCATAGCCATCTCTGGCATTCTCTCCATCAATTACGCTAGTGCCTAGTCGCCAAGCTCCATCGAAGATGAAGATCCTGGTTCATGAATGACCCGTTTGAGAAGCCTAGAGTTATTTTCCAGCTCTCCCACCATGTGGTATGAGCTGGTTGGATACTGTTTCATTTTAAAAAAAATGGGGGGGGGGGGGGGATCAGACTAAGCTCACATGTTCAAATCTTGGTGAAAATGGTGGATGGAATCTCTTCTAAATATGCAAACACGTGGTACGATTCAATTGGATGAAACAACAAAGAAGAAAAAAACATTGTAACATAAATACGCGAGATGCTGCTAATTCTCACGCAATCCAACAACTCAAAAAACACATCACACAACATTATAGAGCTGATTGCGTTAAAGGATATTTTGTCCTTAAAATATAGCTCAATGAAACTTACAACAAAATTGTCTGGGCCTACTCTTCCCAATACAAGTGCAATAGCAAGAATAATAAGCAAAATACCTTTCAAGCACATATCTAAATCTAAAAGATTTATAATTTTAACAGAAAACAACTGTTATGAAATTAAGAAGAACAACTAGTAAACATTCAAGATTAAGCCTTCTTAAAATATCTTTCCTTCGAGATACAATAATGCACATAATCGTAGATATAATGAAAAAGTTGCAAATATTCAAGAATCTAGTTCAAATCCGGAGCTCTTACTCTCTTGTAGAAAAATCTTCACGAACAAAATAAGAGTTTGACCCATTCTACAAGAAAAACATTGCTTGAAATATGTTTGTGGCCCAAAAGCTGGATTTATGGATTACTGGGCTCTCCAGCCCAGACCAATCTATTGACAAAAAAACCCCAGATCAATGTCAAACATTTCTTTTTGGGTAAAGTGACCTATCTTTTTCTTTTTCTTTTTTCTTTTGTTTGGACCTATCTCTACTTTTTCTGTCATATTTGACAGAAGATGGCCTCAGCAAGTTACCAAAACCCATTGTTTTTTTTTTTTAAAAAAATTTTGAAGTCATATTGAAACCATTCCGTAATTAAGAATCGCGGTGGGCTCATTTTTTTAATTATTTATATACGAACCTTTTAAAGTTAAATCTAACTCAACAGGAGGTTAAAATTTTTACTATTAGATTACTTTGAAATTTGTGTAAAATAATTTTTAATTGTCATACACACAAATTTTAAAATAATATAATATTAATCTAATAATAAAAATACTTAACATCTCTTGAATTCTTTATAAATTTTTTTATTTTTTAAAAATATTTAATACCTACACTCGATTCAAATTATAAGGGAAAAAAAGTGTCCGTACCCTAAATATTAGAAAAATGCATCATACATTGGATATTAGGTAATATAAATTGGTTATTGGATATTCATATACTCCATATCTAATATCTATCTAATAAAAAACCTGAATTTATCAAATTTATATTATATAAAAAAAAAATCATACTTTACATATGAAATTGATTAACTGAATGGACTTCAATCTCCCACCCAGTTCACATCCCCAGCTTGATTAACCCCTGATAACCTGGACTTGTTGTTTTCTATAAAGGCTAATAAATAATAAGCTACTTACAACATTATAGAGTTTGTATACATAAATAAATTAGGTACGTGGCTTTAAAAAAAAAAACAAACAAACAAATTAAATGTTAAATTATTCTTTTAATCTCTATAGTTTAAAAAATTGTAATTGAACCTTTATAATTTTAAATAATTTTAATTTAGTCCTTGCTATTATTTAATTTGCTAAATATGTGTATATCATTTTAGTGCTTTAAATATACATGATTATTTTCTAACTAATTTGTTCAAGTTATTTTTTGATTTTTGACAAATATGTTTTATTAGAAACAATTTTACTTAAGATATTATTAGGTACTAAATATGACCAACTTCTTTTAATAAAAATTCAAACATTAGTTTGTTATCTTGTAAAAAAATCAATTCTTCTTATTATACCTAACACGCAATTGGTGTCAAAGTCATTTGACATATGTTATACATTTGGAGTTCACTTGGCTTAATTATCTACTTTTACTCATTTTGTTAGTATAAGTATTATGTATATACACAGTGTCAAAAATTATAATCCTGTTTTGGGTATTAAATGAAGACTGTAAAATAAAGTCTTGGATTTTGAATTTGAAGGATAGATGTGGGATACTTTTTGATGGAGGAGTTGGGTAGGAGATATTAAGTTTTCAATGTACTGGATTTGGAGGTGGTTAGACAGTTAGTGATAGTGAATAGTGATGATAGAATTGCGGTGAATCAGCCAATTAAAGATTGAATGTTAGTAAGCATTTTCAAAGTTAGTTAGCGTGTTTGGCCGAGCACACATCTAATCCTATATTATATAATTGGACAATGTCGGTTAGATTGATCCGAATTGATCACTAATTAGATCCGGTTAACTTAAAAAATTTAGCTAATAAAAAAATGGTTGAATGGTAAAAAAAAAAAACAGTAAAAATTGATAAATCAATTGAATTAATTTTTGTATAAAAAAATATTTTTTACAAAATACAATTATTTCTATGAGATTTAGTAAATTTTTATTTTTTTATTATTTTTTATCTTGTTATAATTTTTTTCTTCATTATATTTTCATAATAATACTATTCTTGTCACAAAAACAAAAAAAGAAAATCAAAAAAAAAGAAAAACAATTACACACATATATATATTAATAAGTTTATTAAGATTAATAATGAAAATATTTATTAATTTATTATATTATATATTTTTAATATATAAAATTAAAAATATATAATTAATTATTATAGATTCTACTCTAATTCAATCACAATTAAATTAATAAACTATGAATTAGTATCTCATCTAATTCAATGATTATTCTAATTTTTAAAACTTTGTTATGAATACACGTGGTTTAATTTAATGTATTTTTATTTACCTTCATACAATTACATAGCAATGTTTGAAGGGAAGGGAATTCATGAAATTAGAAGAGATTAATTTATATACATAGAGCGATCAGAAAATGTTAGTTGAAGATGGATGTGATCGTATGGAAATTTGGAAGTTGGAAAATAGGAGCTGCCACATCATCAATGTCTTCCCCCAATTATGAGTTGAGCCATTTAATTTCAACCTTTCCTATCATAATAATTTCCGTCTGGAAGCTTTATCCAAAAAAGAAAAAGTAATTCCGTATGGAAGGTGTCAAGTTGATGTCCAATATAAAAATTGAGGAAATATGTGTGTGTCAGAGAGTGGGAGATAAAATGAGAAAAAAATGTTTTAATTATATTTTGTTCATAATATTGAAAATATGCATATTTTTAATCGAATAATTACATAACAAAGAATATCTAAAATTAAGTTGTGTTTAAAACACAAAAGAGTTGGAGTATGAACTTTTTTGGAGACAAAAACTGTACTTTTTATATAAAATCCATAACGGGAGATACCTTTATACTTTATACTTTTTTTAAAAAAAAAAAATCAGTATTTGTTCACGGAGATGGCATTTATAGTGTATTGAATGCATGAGACAAGTGGAAAATTGGAAGTTGGAAGAAGAAATCACCATTATAATGCTGTTTGGTAGCAAACCTCTTGACCGTTAAATTATAGGGAAATAAAGTATCCTAAAAAAAAAAAAGATGCTGATAATACTGAATTGTAATTTTTCAGTTATATATGGTGTGATTAAATATCAAGTAAGTCAGGGAGTCACTTTCCGCAATGGCTGCTGCTGGTATGGTACAAATAATTGAGGAGTGTTGTTGAGAGTATGGTCCATCAGTAATATACAAATGTGTGTGTGAAGTATGCCTATGCCATTAGACACTAGCGCAAGTGGTGGTAGCTACTTGCTAGTGGCACACTGATGAAAGCAAGTAGAAGACGACGTTGTCGTGACTCATGAGTGAGGGAGAGAGGAAAGACTACAGTGTCTGGGCTTTTTGCAGCCTCCACATCGCATGCCGAATTATGATTTGCACCACCAAATTCACTTACTGATGTTCACACTATGTACTCGACTTATTTTTGTCCATTATCTTTAGTTTATAAAAACTTATATATAATTTAATTCATGATTTATTAAACTGATTACAATAAGTCCCATATTATTCCAACTTACCCAATTACTAAATTACATAATCTTGATCATTGATCTAGGTTGGTTTTTTGGTCATTTGGTTAATTGCTAAAGTAATTTTAACATACAAACATTATATTTAATAAATAAAAAAAATAAATGAATATAATCTTTGACAATTATATTAATAAATTGTAAAAATAAAAATAAAAGTAATTTATTTTTGAATATCTCATAATTATCTAGTTATTTTTTAATTTTATATGATATTATATATTTGTTATTAACATTGTTCAACTTTTGTGAATTAAAATTATTTTAGATAATATAACGATATAATATATATAAAATAATAACATTTTATGTTTCAAAATACTATTATTATTCCTATATATATTTGTGGTGCACTTATATAATCATTATAGCTTTTTTTTAATGGTTAAAATGTTGCTTTCCTTATATGAGATACTATGTTCAATATTGGTTAGACCATTTTTCCTTACATATGCTTTTTGTTGAAATATGAAAAAAAAAGAGTCAAACTAGGTCGTCAATTTGGTCAATACATGGTCGAGTCAACTAAGTCTTGACTGAGCCAACTGTAACTCAGTCCACTAACATGACACAAACCGGGTTGGACACCGAGGTCACCGATTTTTGTGTCAACTCAGTATAGGTGCAAAAACAATTTTTTCCAATTATACTATTAAAGCAAAAATAATATTTTAGTCATCTATGTTTCTTTTTGGTCATTTATATTTCAAAAGTTTCATCGTATATTAGGGTTTAGGTCATTTTCTTTTATATTAGAATCATTAATCTACATAACAAAATTGATATTTAATTCTCCAAATGCTAATATGGCCTATGTACATAATTGTTTACTAATACCAAAAGATTAATTTGATAGAAGATTATATATATGATAGATGACTCATACTTCCCATTTTTATTTGTGTTATAAATAATAAATTTAACAGAAGGGTATTTTAATAAATGTGTTCTACATATTCTATTTTTTCCTTTAAAAATGTACATACCAAACACATTTTTCTCTTTTTCCTTCATTTTTTCTATCACATACTAAATACATTTTTTTCATCTTTCCTTTTCTTTTTCCTTTCCCTTTTCCTTTCATTTCCTTTATTTTACTATATACCAAACGGGCTCTAATATCTAATCTACAACTAAGTAAATAGGCTATGTCAATATTTAAAGGCAAAAAGTATCCATATGTCCCTAAACTTTATCTCAATTCTCATTTATATCCCTAAACTTTTTTTTTGTCATATATGTCCTATATATTTCAAATTTTTTCAGATATACCTTTTTTTTTAACACCGTCAGGGGGTTAACGGAATTGTTGATGTGGCACATGACGTGGCTAAAATATTTGTCACGTTACATGCCACGTGACCACATGCTGTGAAATAACAAAAATGCCCTTGAGGCCATTTTCTATTTGGGACAATCGCATCGTGACATGTGGCACCAACTATACAGCAACACGTGTCATCCTTTTGGCAAATAAAATATTACAATTTCGTTACTAAGGATCGAACCAGTGACCTATGGGAAGAAAGGAAAGACTTTTGTAATCAAACTAATGACATTTTCTTACAATTTATACTCAACATTTTATATATAAAGGAATTATGTGGTTATATACAAAAGAAAATATACACAAATTATTATTATTATTATTATTATTATTATTATTATTATTATAAAACAATAACAAATCTTATAATGAAAGAATATACCATTATTGTACATAAATCATTTTAAATTTCATAAAAGTTTAAAAATTTTAATAACAATTCTTGTAATATAAATTTGATTATTATTGGAAATATATTATGCATATTAAAATATCTAAGACAAGATTTATATTATTAAAATTTTTAAACTTTTATGAAATTTAAAATAATTTATGTAAAATAATGGTATATTCTTTCATTATAAGATTTGTTATTGTTTTATAATAATAATAATAATAATAATAATAATAATAATAATAATAATAATAATAATAATAATAATAATTTATGTATATTTTCTTTTGTATATAATTACATAATTCTTTTATATATAAAATGTTGAATATAAATGATAAGAGAATGCCATTAGTTTGATGGCAAAAACCTTTATCATTTGCCCATAGGTCATGGGTTTGATGCTTTGTAAAAAAATTATGATGTTTTATTTGCCAAAATGGTGCCACATGTTGCTGTATGATTGGTGTCATATGTCATGATGTGGTTGGTGCTCATGTCATGATGTGATTGGCCTTAAATAGAAAAAAGCCTCAAGGGCATTTTTGTCATTTCTCAGCATGTGGCCACGTGACACGTGATGTGGCAAATATTTTAGCCACGTCATGTGCCACATTAGCAACTCAGTTAATCCCCTGACAGCATTAGAAAAAAAGAGTATATCTGAAAAAATTTGAAACATGTAGGACATATATGACCAAAAAAAATTTAAGGACATAAATGAGAATCGAGATAAAGTTTAGGGATACATGGATACCTTTCGCCATATTTAAATGATAACATATCAACTTGTTGGCGATTTGACAAGTATACTGATCGCACAAATAATCTAGTGATAAAATAAGTAAAAATATTGTTCCCATGAGGATTGTAGTATAAAGTACTCAAGAAACCAACACAAATACTATTTAAAGGATTTTTAAAGAGAGATTAAATCTTTTAATAGAAAGTAAATTTAAGTTAGCAGTGAGTTGTATCACTATGTAAACTTCTAAATGTTGACCCTAAGGCTATATGCCATAAGTTTTGATGATGACAAATGTATTTGAATAGTAGCATTGATATATATAAAGATTAATTATTATATATATGCTACAAGTACTTAAGCATGATTATGTTATTTAATATGTATGTTGCATATATTGAATCATGCTATTAAACTAACCATTAGGTTTGCAAGTAAGATATATTTTATAGGTTGGTTCAAAACAAGAAGAGTGAGCATTGTATTGAAGAACAAGGAAAAGCAATATCATGCTTCACTCAAGGAAAATAACATGCAAGGATGAAGCTCCAAGAAATGAAGAATTAGAAGATTTGAAGTCTTGGAAGCTTGGATGCATCAAGATAGCCTATGTGTTTACATTAGGTATATTTTATATAGGCTAGTATACTTGTGCAACTCAATGATTTAGATTTGCATACATTGGCTCAATTATTTTGAACAAAAAGATAGTGAGATATGAAATTTTACAAAAGTTAGTTTTTGACCTTTGGTCACTCTTTATATCATATCTCATAAACAAAAAATCATTTTTTCAAGTATCTTAATCTCATTTGATAGTAGACTCAAAAATCTTTCCAAAGGTATATTATTTATTGAAAACGGAGTCCAAATGAGAAATATATGACTATTTAAAATATAGTTTGAAAAACTGAAAGTTGATTATTCTGTTCTGACCTATAGTTAGTATTTTGATTATATCTTTTAAAAGAAAAATAATTTTTGAGTAAAACTTAGCTCATTTGAAACTAGACTCCAAGAGCTTTCCAACGGTATATTATTTGTTTAAAACGGAGTTCAAATGAGGGAGTTATGAATTTTTAAAGAAAGCTCAAAATCTGGACTGCACTATAAGTGCTGTAACGGCTATATAACGGCTATATAACGGCTAGTTTTGTAAAATCTTATATATATGACCTTAGATACACGATTTTGAGTAAGAACAAAGTCCTACAATGTGATATTAACTTCTTCTATCATCTTTGAGAGAAAGGAAAGCATTCTTGAGCCAAATCTTGCATATTCTCTATCATTAGAGTTATTAGAGCTTCATTTGTTTTCATCTACTCTTTAGTGAGAGTTTCTTTGTATTGTTGATTTTGATCAACACATATATTATTCGAGTTGAGGTTCGCAAGTACCGGTGTTGGAAGAACTTGCTTTGGGTTGAGGAGGAGCCCGGATTCATAAATTCTCCATTGTGGTTTCGTAAATACCCGGATCGAATTTGCGTGGTTGTAGTGGTTTGCAAGTACCCGGATTAAACTTGCAATTATAGTGGAAATACTCAAGTGGTCTCTTGAGGACTGGATGTAAGCTTGGATTAGCCGAACCAGTATAAATCTTCGAGTTTGCTTTCTCTATCCCTTACTCTTTAATTTATACATATTGATATCTATTCTTTAATTCCTTGATCTTTATAATTATTTATCTTGACATCACATTGATTTTCTGTATTGTATTTATTATCCTAAGCATTGTACTTTTACAGAAAATCATTTTAACTTCCAATTAATTCTTGTGAAAAATTTATAAAACCCAATTCACCCCCCTCTTGGGTTCCAACCATTACTTTCAATTGGTATCAGAGCTTGGGCTCTTGATTTAAGACTTAACCGTCTAAGAGTAAATATGGTTGGATCTAGTGAGTGGTTTATGTCTGAAAATTGTTCTTTCCCAGAACCTCCAATTTTTTATGCTAATCATTTTCAATATTGGAAGTATGAAATGAAAAATTTTTTAATTTCAGTAGACCATAAACTCTGGGAAATTATAGAAAATGGTTTTTATATGCCTGTCAAGGAAGAACAAGAAAAATACATTCCAAAACCCAAGAGTGAATGGAATGATACTGAAAGAAGTTTAGTGCAACTCAATGCTAAGGCAAAATTGATTATTTCTTGTGCATTGAGTCAAGATGAATTTTTCAGAATTTCCAATTGTGCAACTGCTAAGGAAATGTGGGAAACTTTAGAAGTTGCATATGAGGAAGATCTTGTTGCAATGGAATTAAAGTCTAGAAATCTCATTAATGAACTTGATATCGCTCAAATGAAAAATTGTGAAACCATTAATGAGATACGACTTGTGCTTAATCAATTGCAAGCTCTTGGTGTTGAACTTACAGGAAAATCTCAAATCACCAAGGAGATAGAAGAAAAAGAAAAAGGAGAAAAAGAGAAACCACAACCAAAAACTGAATCATCAAAGAAAGCTTACCTATCTTCCATTTGGGGAAATAGCAATTCCGATGAGGAGAACACAAATGAAGAAGCCAACACTTGTCTTGTGGCCAGAGATAAAGATGAGGTAAATTCATTTAACTACTCTTTTGAAGAATTACAAGATGCCTTTGATGATTTACATGAAGAATCTCTTATACTTGCAAAGAAACTAAATATTTCAAAATAGAAAAACTCTTCCCTTGAAAATGAGTTGGAAACATTGAAAAACGAATTTTCTATTTCCAAGGAAGAAAATTTTGTTTTTGAAAATCAAAACAGAACTTTGCAATAAGAGAATTTGATTTTAAAGGCAAATATCTCTACCAACAAAAATTGCTTTTGTACCAAGTGTGATTCCTTGAAAAAGGAGAATGAGGATCTTAAAAACACACTTAAAAAACTTTCTCAAGGTAGAGAAATTCAAAACTCTTCTGTTGAGAAACAAAGTAGTAGCTTTAACAAAATTGGTTTTGTTCTTAACAAGTCAAATCAGAAATATTTCGAAAACTACTTTGTTCCTACAAAAATGTCCAAAAGTCCACCTTGCACTTGTTTTTATTGTGGACTGAAAGGACACAAGTCTTACTCCTGTTTTTATAAGAAAAATCTTGTTCATGGAGTAAAAATGAAATGGGTTCAAAAAGGAACTCATGACCCAGGCAAACCCAAAAAAATTTTGGTATCAAAGACAAAGGATTAATTTGCAGATTTGCCTCGAAGCAAGGAGCGGAAATAACTTTTCAATGGCTACATCATTCAAACTCCACTCTCTTGCATCAAAAGGAGGCAATGGATAAGTAAACATATAAGCTGGAATGCATTGTAAGAAATTTGACTGATATGTTTACTGCTCTCTAATGCTTTTGTCTGTTCTCTAATATGCATTACATCTATCCTTGATACTCATGCATGCTGTATTTGAAAACAATTGTTAGGTGTGCAGCTTATAGATTCGAATTTTGTTTTGAGCTAAAATCTTTCTTCCAAATTTTGCTCAAACTATCCTTTTTACCGCATCATGAAAACTTGCTTCCATTACACGCACATTTTTCTTGTCTTCACAACAATAAGATTACTCCTACCCATAGTATTTATCCTTGCTGTAATCTTATTTAAATATTTTCAATGAAATCAAATTTATTGCAAAATTGCATTTCATGGAAGCATAGCACTTTTATTAATATGGCATATCTTGAACATAATGTTGCTCCTAGTGCTCGAGATTTATTTGAACATCAAAGTGCTCCACCAAAAGTGTTTTGCAGGAGTTAATCCTCAAAATTATCCTCTAAAGCACATTCTTTCCTCTGCTCTCCGAAATCAGTAAGATTTATAGTTTTGAAGTTGGTTGGTCGACCAACGAAGCCTACATTGAACCAATGCTTGATAGATCTTGCAAATAATCAATCAATTAAGATCATTAAAATTGTAAGAAGACAGGATCGATCAAAAGAAGAGCAATGAGCAAAACAAGGATATCAAAATCTTGAAGAGGAACTTCAAGAAGCAACAAAAGTTTGCCAAAATTGATGAGTATCTCTATCCTTACTTCTTCATTATTTAATTGAATGATACTCCTTGATCTCAATTGTACATTCTGGCAAATTTTTTTTTGTCATACTTTCATTGCAATGACATATTGTTTTCTGACATCTTACATACTTGATCACAACATGACATATAAAAATATGTTAAATACTTAAATTATTTTTTTTTAATACATCATGGTTTGAGCATTATACATATCATCTCTTTTACATAAGCTGTAACTTATGAACCATTGTTTATGGATTATAGTTTATATCTGATTATATCTTATTAATCTATATTATCTCAATTATGTTACTACATACTCTGATTATAATATGTTTTATCTTGAGTAAGTATGTAACTTGCTTTTGCTTTGAAATGATGTATATATATCCATGTCAGAAAATTCTTTCTATCTTTAAAATGGATATATATTTTTCAAAATATATATATCCTTCTATTGTACAAAATTTGTGCGGCTGATTTTCTTTATCTTTCTTTATTATTATAATTTTTTTAAGTACCGTCATCTGAAAGAAACCACTTGCATTAAAATAAAAAAAAACAAACCGAAGGATTACATTGCATTAAAAAAAAAGGGAAGGTTTGCTCATAGATGAGCAATCTACAGTCGAGGTGGTCTCGGATTAGGTGGGTTGTATTGAATCATCACCCCTCGGCCATTCCTTGGAGCAAGAGACTGAGCAATGTCACGGAGGGTAGTGTAAATCCCATTCATACAATCAACACTTCTTTGTTGTTGATTGCAAAAGCATTGGGTAGACCAATAGAAGAACCTATCTATTCTTGAAGTTAGTGCCGCATTGTTGCGTTTAGCTAACTTCTCCTGGTCCTCTATCATCTTCTTGAGTTTCTTCACTTCCTGCTCCAGACAAGCAATTTTGTCTTTTGACGTATGGCCTTTACTAATCTCCTCAGCTTCTTCGATCTTCATCTTCTTCTTTTGGTTCTCTTGAGATTCCTCCAAAGGTCTTTTGCCTTTGTCCTTGCCTAGACTCAAGTTTAAGTCGAGCTCTTCCTCCCTTGCCTCTACTGTGAGATCAATGAACTTTCTTGCTGCCATGGTTTGGAAAATTCAGAAATTTTTGTAGGAGTATGAAGAGAGAGGAATGTCAGAAAGTTATAGGCTCAGAGATGAATACTCTTTGTGGTGTGGTAATTGAGAACTCTGGGGTAGTCTTTATAGAGAGAAAATTATGACTAAGAGCCAAAGAAGATATCTCTTCGCCGCACCCCTACACGCTCATCCTATGGATTTCTGCAAGCTGGAAGCCAGAAGTCTAGAGTACGCATGCACACCGATAACGCGTCACATTAATGGCAAAACCACGAAAGTCAATTTTCGGTGGATTTGCGGCTGATTTAATTTGTTTTGATTAGAAATTTTAAGGATTAATAAAATGGTGATATTCAGAACCGTATCACTCTGTTTTGTTGTGTTGTTCTTGAGAGCATACATGATTATATCATGCTGTGATTATATGTATCTAAGAACATATGTTGTGTATGCTATTGATGCATCATGAGCGAAGGCTATGGCTAAGAATAATATTTCATGATTCCACATGCACTCATACAAAATGAGCTGTCAAAATTTTTACATGTACTCATCCTCAAGATACATATATAAATTCATTTTGAATGGGTATATAAATTGCTTCCTTTGTGCTGAAATTTATCTTATCCTTTATGAAGCAAATTTGTTTTGAAAAAGGACTTTAAAAATGCTTCTGTTATGTTAATATGTTTTATCATATGAAGCAACATTCTTTTTGAAAAAGAAAAGATTTTAAAGATCTCTTTTGTTGTAGATAACAAAAGGGATGAAAAATATTGATGTTTCATATATGGATTATGAACTATATGCTTGAATATATCTTATTACACTAATCCATATATATTGCTTCCTTAGATGAAACGTTTCTAAATTCCTTCGAAGCAAAATGTTTTAGAAAAATATCGTGAATCTCTTGAATTGCTTCCACAATGCTGAAATTGCTTTGCCATATTGAAGCATTATCTGTTTTGAAAAGAAAAGGATTTGAGTATCCTTATTTTAAATCACTTTTGCTATATGTTGAAATAATTTTATGCATATATGCAGAAATTGTTTTTCAGAAATCTTGAAAAATATTATTATTCGATTTATGGATTATGATTAATATTCTTGTTTATATCATGCTTTGCTAATCCATATATCATACTTCTACTGTGTGCTATAAATATTTCTATCATATGACAGCAAATGATGTTTTTTTTCAAAGAGTTTAATTTTTCTGCTATTTACTAAAAATGCCTCTTCATAAACAAGCAGAAATCATTTTCAATGAAAATATTGCAGAAATTTCTTCAAAAATCTTACTTCAAAATTCTGCAATCAAAAACTGAATTTCCTTTATAATGATTTGGACAATCTTTTTCAAAGGAAAAATGTTATGAAATTTAGGGGGAGCTTTGTCTCACTTGAATGTATTTTTTTTTGAAAAAGAATATATCTTGAAAAATTGGATATTCATTATTCATTATTCTTTTTCAAATTATGCAAGGTTTAAGGGGGAGCCTAAAACTCTTTCAAGTTTTATCTTTTGGCTCATTTCATTTGACATGAGAAAAATTTTTCTAAAATTTTCTTTTTACATGTCAATGAAATCAATGATAAGTTTTGATGTATCCTTACCCCATACTATATTGACATCTTCTGACATCCTGACTTAAAGAAGGTATGTGCTTTAACTTCTATATATTGTGTTCCTTACACCTTTTTGTTGATGTCAAATAGGGGGAGAAGAAACAATAGAAAAATATATATACATGCTTATAACATTGCATTCATTATCTTGTGATACATATTTTTCTGTGGTGATTTGTCATCATCAAAAAGGGGGAGATTGTTGACCCTAAGGCTATATGCCATAAGTTTTGATGATGACAAATGTATTTGAATAGTAGCATTGATATATATAAAGATTAATTATTATATATATGCTACAAGTACTTAAGCATGATTATGTTATTTAATATGTATGTTGCATATATTGAATCATGCTATTAAACTAACCATTAGGTTTGCAAGTAAGATATATTTTATAGGTTGGTTCAAAACAAGAAGAGTGAGCATTGTATTGAAGAACAAGGAAAAGCAATATCATGCTTCACTCAAGGAAAATAACATGCAAGGATGAAGCTCCAAGAAATGAAGAATTAGAAGATTTGAAGTCTTGGAAGCTTGGATGCATCAAGATAGCCTATGTGTTTACATTAGGTATATTTTATATAGGCTAGTATACTTGTGCAACTCAATGATTTAGATTTGCATACATTGGCTCAATTATTTTGAACAAAAAGATAGTGAGATATGAAATTTTACAAAAGTTAGTTTTTGACCTTTGGTCACTCTTTATATCATATCTCATAAACAAAAAATCATTTTTTCAAGTATCTTAATCTCATTTGATAGTAGACTCAAAAATCTTTCCAAAGGTATATTATTTATTGAAAACGGAGTCCAAATGAGAAATATATGACTATTTAAAATATAGTTTGAAAAACTGAAAGTTGATTATTCTGTTCTGACCTATAGTTAGTATTTTGATTATATCTTTTAAAAGAAAAATAATTTTTGAGTAAAACTTAGCTCATTTGAAACTAGACTCCAAGAGCTTTCCAACGGTATATTATTTGTTTAAAACGGAGTTCAAATGAGGGAGTTATGAATTTTTAAAGAAAGCTCAAAATCTGGACTGCACTATAAGTGCTGTAACGGCTATATAACGGCTATATAACGGCTAGTTTTGTAAAATCTTATATATATGACCTTAGATACACGATTTTGAGTAAGAACAAAGTCCTACAATGTGATATTAACTTCTTCTATCATCTTTGAGAGAAAGGAAAGCATTCTTGAGCCAAATCTTGCATATTCTCTATCATTAGAGTTATTAGAGCTTCATTTGTTTTCATCTACTCTTTAGTGAGAGTTTCTTTGTATTGTTGATTTTGATCAACACATATATTATTCTGAGTTGAGGTTCGCAAGTACCGGTGTTGGAAGAACTTGCTTTGGGTTGAGGAGGAGCCCGGATTCATAAATTCTCCATTGTGGTTTCGTAAATACCCGGATCGAATTTGCGTGGTTGTAGTGGTTTGCAAGTACCCGGATTAAACTTGCAATTATAGTGGAAATACTCAAGTGCTCTCTTGAGGATTGGATGTAGGCTTGGATTAGCCGAACCAGTATAAATCTCCGAGTTTGCTTTCTCTATCCCTTACTCTTTAATTTGTGCATATTGATATCTATTTTTTAATTCCTTGATCTTTATAATTATTTATCTTGACAGCACATTGATTTTCTGTATTGTATTTATTATCCTAAGCATTGTACTTTTACAGAAAATCATTTTAACTTCCAATTAATTCTTGTGAAAAATTTATAAAACCCAATTCACCCTCCTCTTGGGTTCCAACCATTACTTTCACTAAACACACGATAAAAATAACAAGATTAACAACCTATGATTGTTAATCCCCATTTGTTGTTCATAGATTTTGATCTCTCTCCCTCTTGTTCTCACCTGTCATAATGTTAATTTAGGATACTAAAACCCTTAGATGATTTGTCCAAATACTAACCAAGACTAAACTAAAGATTACACAATTCCTTATGTAGGCTTAGGTTTCATTAGTGCTCAAATCCTAATTTGATTATGTGAGCTCAATCTTTATATTTCTATAACATTAACAAATCATTCATCTTTAACATTTAAGATTCAAGACTCACATTACTCATTCCATGGTTTAGGTTTTCACATTCCTTTCCTAAGTACAACAAAACTACCAAACAATTCATTAAGTTAATCAAGTTTAATGAAAACAAGAAGATGAGAATGAATAAACATGTATTATTGGCCAAATGATTACAAGAAGTTAAGAGATTTACAAAATCTAATCCAAACTAGGATTCATAACAATCCTAGCTAGTATAGAAAATTAGCTACACATGTTCACAAAACAGAAAAAATAAGAGAAGAGAAGAGAAAACTCATGAATCTAAGTTGAGTGGAAGAGAAAGTGCTCCAATCTTCACCAATAGTTGGTTCCCCTTCCTTTTTGGAGATTAAACCGGCATACCACTCTTGTGTCCAACTTATAATACCTTAAAATTTCCATCCAATTTGCCTTTTAAAGCCTCTAGCACGTGATAGCAAAATGGCTGGCCTGCTTAAGTGCACACTCCTCTTGCTTAAGCTCATGGAGGACAGAATCAACTCTTCTTCAGTACGAGCATATCACTTAAGAGCACGATATTCCCGCTTAAGCACGATATTGACAAAAAGCAAATCATTTTTCGGAGCTTTATCCGCTTAAGTGCATGGTTGGTAGTATTAATTCTTCATTTTGAGTTCTATTCTTCTTTACCAAGTTCTCTTCTTTCCTTCTTGCTCTTGGCTTTGGCTTTCTCAAGCTTCAATGCCATTTTCCCAACAAGAGATATGCAAAAATACAATCTCTATAAGACTAATATTTATAACAAAAAAATGTGATTAACAGTCAAAAATTACATTTCTAACCTATGAGTAAGGTGTGTATGCAAGTATCAAAAAGTCAGGTGTTATAATCCTTTAATTAGCCAAAAGTATATAAAAAGTATCCAAAATTCCATAGAATTTATATGAATGCTGAGAATTTATCACAATTACATTATATAAACTAACAATTTTAACAAAAAAAAGACTATATTAGTCATATTTTAAATCATAGATGACTAATATGGTACATTTTTTTTATATACATAGCTTAAGTTTTATAGTTAATTTACTGCTATATTTTTGTGAAAACTAGAGAAGTCAACAGCTCAAAACTAGCCATACAAAAAGATTCCAATTATAAATGTCACATTCGATAATGGGACAGGTTTTTTTTTTTTATTAAATTTGGACAATTGACAATTGTAACACTAAAAATATTTTATAAAATCATTTCTTCGGAACAACTTGGAAGTTTTTGATTAGGCTGTCCCTAAATGGTCCATGCCATCGAAAAGTTCCTCTTGTAAATTGAGATCGCCTTTGAGAAGACATTATCGGCTTGGATATTATTAAGTTTCCATTGACTCTCTTCAATTTAGTTTACGACTTTAGGTGCCTTCAAATTTCTTGATGGTTATATAATATTGGTTTTTTTTTGTTTGGGGGGGGGGGGGCACAAAAAGATCTCTTAAATTATAGTTTAATTACAATTTTAGGCTATAAACTTTATTTTCAAACTATCACGGAAACTGAGAAAAGTAAAAATATACATATATTAGTCAAAATTTACGTACAATAACTATCTAATCCTGAGAGAAATGTAACTAAGAGATCATAATTAACTAGGAGAAATTGGGGAAGATGATGATGGAGATAGAAGGTTTCACTCACGGAAGCAACTCACCTTTGGGAGCAGTTGGATCTGTGATCCACCAGCTACCAATCATCCAATATTTTTTTTAAAGATTACAATTATCATATTATGGTTTTTTTTTGTGCTTACACACTACAAAAAAATTGAAGTATAAAAATCACTACCAACAACTCTTTGGTAGCGACTAAAGTCACTGCTGAAAGTCCGTGGTTAAAAAGTATTGGTAGCAACTAAAGTGGTCGTCTCCAAAAATTGTCTTTTTGTAACGACTAAATAGCCACCAAAGGTTATCTCTGTTGTTAAAAAAAAAAAATTGTATGCCAAAAGTAACTTTTGTGTTATCTTCTGTGGTGACTTTTGAAGTCACCACAAAAAGTCACTTGGCATTTTTATTGAACCTAGATTGGCTTGACGGGTCGACCAGTGCGAGTCTTGGTAGGTTCACTAACTCGCTGCTCCAAAGTGATTTGATTTTTTGTATGTAATATTCAAGTTTATTTGAAATTAAACCAAACAAATACATAGAGTTAGGAATACGGGTTTTAACCTGTGGGCGAAGTCCGGCTCGCTTGCATTTGGACAGGCTTCAAGATACAGGCGAATCAGCGAGGCTCGCGGGCTAGCCCGTTTTTATTTTTAAAAATAATTTGTTTATATATAATTATATTATATTAGTTAGTATGTAAATAATTTCACTATATCACATTTTTATATTTTATAACATTATATTCAATAATTATAATAAACTTGGATGTAAAATTTTTTATAATTTTTTAAAAATAAATATAGAATTTATTAAAAAACAGAAGAATAAGATTATTTTTTTAAAAAAAAACTAGTATTTCTTATGCAGTAGAATTTTTTTGGTGAATAGAATTAAGAAAACGTTATATCAAAATTTAAAAGCAAGAAAACATTTTTCTTTTCTCGTGTATTTCAGTATGTGTATGGTGCATTGGCTACATGCAGTGCTGCGGTAAATGAATTTAGAAAGTAGAAACTGCAACAACATGAAAATGTCCATGACTCTGTTCATTTAAGCGATGCAGAGTATGATAGGGTCATGGAGTTGAAAGCATCATATTATTAATATTTTCATGCAGTAGTTCCCAGTGCGCCTATAACAATTTTTTTTTTTAAAGTAGCTTAGCCTGTGAGCCCGCTAGCCTGGACTTCAAAGTTCAAGCCCATCCGTATTCCCAGTGATACACATGCATACCTAAGATTCGAATATGGCTCTCTTGCTTTCAACAATATATGTCTTGTCATCTTGCCACCACGTCATTTATGCTATATAAGGGCAAAATGTTATATATATATATATAATCTATTAAAATTATTTTAAGCCAGAAACTTCACAAAACTAAAATGGAACAACATCTAACTTAACAAAAAGTAAATATATTATTATTAATAGATTAAGATATGAGAAAAAATATAATTATATTTATGTAATTACTTGGTATAAAAAAAATTAAAACAAGAACAATTAAAGAACATAAACAAAAAATTTTATATACTCATCTAATATGATCAAGAAACATTACGATTTTTACTTTTAAGGTTTAAAATTTGTATATAATTTATTTATTTTGAACCAGTGACCAACTTTTATTAATTTCACACAGAAAAAGAAGACTTTCAGTGGTCGTTACCAAAAAAAAAATCAACTTTTGAGTTGTTACAAAAAAATTGACTTTTGTTAATTTTACAAAAAAAATTGACTTTTGGTGGTGACTCTAGAAGTCACCATTGAAAGTAGAACTTTTGCCACCAAAAGTTCGACTTTTGTTAATTTCAATAAAAAAAAAATTGACTTTTGATAACAACTTTAGAAATTGTCACTAAAAGTTCATTTTTTTAAATTTCACCCAAAAAATTGACTTTTAGTATTGATTTCCATAGTCGCCTAACTTTATGAGTTACCACCGAAAAGTTGTCACCAAAAGTCAATTTTCTTATAGTGACAATTATTATTAGATCAATTGATACTTGTAAAAAAATTTAAAAAGAGACAAAAAAATGCTAAATAATCCAACTGCTTCGACAGGAGGGGAGCTGCTTGCCTCACTAACAAATTAGAATGCATATTTTCTCCTATGCATTTTATGCGTAAGAGGCTCCATCTCCTTATCATGGTCGTTAGATGCTGCATTTAAGACCGTGATTTCTCCCATATTTTTTAGTCTTTTTCCTTTTCTTTTTTTGAAAATTGCACTGATTGTTTGATATGATCCAACAGTCATCAAATCCATTCAAATCCAATGACTAGTGCTTTTTTTTTCAAAAAGAAAAAATGCGAGAGGAAATGTGGGTGTTGGATTCGTTGCATCTAATAATTGTGACAAGAGCTAAAATCTCCTACATTTTTCACGTGAGTCCAACAAATTATATATTTTTTATTATTAATTTTATTTAATATGTAATATTTTCACTTTTTTATAATAGTAAAGAAAAATAAAGTGTTGTATCATAAAATTCGAAAACTAAAATTATAATTAGACTATAATTCAAAGATTTTTTTTAAGTTTTCCCCTATATAGTATAATCCGGTTTCATTAGTATTTAAACATAAAAAAAAACCTTTTTGGGCCAAGAAAAAACTTATATAAAAACTTTTATATGCGAAAAGAATTGTGTAAATTGACTGTACCATAAAGTCATTTTGTCATAAAAGAGAATTTATAAACAGAAAAGCATCCAAAGCAGACGTACGTACGGGAGCTGTTTTTCTGAGTTTCCAACCTTAATTTTCTCAGAGAAACAACTCTGATTCTGTAATTGGTCGTTTATTTCCTCTTTTTTTTTGAATAAAAATTAGTTACCATGTCGAGTGAAGGGAAACCAAAATTTTAAAAAGCAAAAAAATGAAATAGTGTGGAGGAAAAAAGGTTGACAATAAATAGGGATGGTGATAATGATAATATATAATAATAAAAATAAGGAAAATGAAGGAGAGACGCGTCGTCTATTGGCTGTGTTCAGTGTACTGAGTCATACTATGCTTGTGTTGGTGGCTGCAACTTGGCAATTTGGATTTTGGTGGATGCCTGTGGCCATAGCTTAGCCGCATGTCTACAGCATCTTCTGATGGATTATTTTTTAGCATGTTTCATAGAACTCAATTGACAAGTCGGTTTAATTAAAAAATTAATGTATTTGTCAAATTTTTAATTTGGTTTAAGTTTAAGAGTTGATGATTATTTAAATTAGTTGAACAAGTTTTAAATTAATAAAATCGGTAAGTTCAAATAATTTTTTAAATTTTTTTAAATATTATTATATATTTTAAAAAAATCTCTTAAAATTAAATTATTAAAAAAAAATTTAGGACTAATATAAATATATATAGTTGTAACATGTTTTAAATATTTTAATATTATATATTATATATTTTAATATTTATAACATATACATTAATTATGTATTTTAATATTTTACTATAATTTAATTATCACTGATTCGATCACAGTTTAATCATTGATCCTTAAACTGATTTAATTTTCTAAACCTTATTTTTTAGAGTTAGATTTCTTTCTTTTTTCTTTTAATTAAATTATGCGTTTCAATTTTTAAGTTTACTTAATCTTTTGTTTAAATTTCTTGGAAACAATTATAATGTTGTGCAATGCACCTCTTTAATTTTAAAAAGTTAACAATAGATTTGTTTTTTAGTTTTCAATTTTCTGTTAATATTTTCGTCTAAAACTCTGTCACCGTCCTTTGTTCATGTAAATTCATCAACATATCATTTTGAGAGTTTTTTATTTCTCTAAATATGTTGAGAAGAGAATAAATAAATTCATTATTAATTTGTTAGTTGATATGACAAATCAGATGAAACCTCGATCTTTTAATATATATATATATATGATTAGAACCATTATCATTTAAGAATTTATTGAATTTTAACTAATATAATTTAAACCATATCAAATCATATAGGTATAAAATTTTTTAACGTTAATTTTTTTATTTACAAGATAAAACTCGTATTCTTCTTAAAAGGAACAAGTATACTGAATCATTTAAATTAACTAGTATTAATAATTTATATGAATGTGTGGTGTTATATAGTTTTGGTTAAAAAAAAGTTATGCTGTATAAAATTAAAAGTTTTAAATGAGTTTGTTAATAAGTAATTTTTAAAATTGAAGAGGTAAATTGTAAGAAAATTTTAGTTAATAAAAATGAAAATATTAAAATGTTTCTTAATCTAAATATTTTATTTTATTTTTTAAATTAAACTCTTCGTAAAATTATCCACTTGAGATTTTAGAGTGGCTATAAGGGAGTGGGACTGTGGGAGGGCCCCCACCTGCGTTGCATGTAGGATGTGGCTTTTAGCTGTTTCTATTAATTGCTTCCATTGTAGGGGAGCTCACAGGCCGCAGCTAGCTTGTCAGCCTCAGAAACATGTAATTAATCATTTTTAACATACTTATATGCTTATTAATAAATGATTTAATGTGATTACTTATCTTTTATTGTAAAATTTGATTGTTATACATATTTGTTAGTGACTGCTAATTATTTCATTCGTCACTTTACTCGGATAGGTTATTCTCCTTGATATAAGAGTAATATGTGTAGGTTATTCTTCTTGATATAACAGTTATATGCGTGTGATTCTCTTTGATATAAAAATTATGTGTGTTAGTGTTGTAAAAAAAGATCGTGATCCACGAGTTAACTTGTAATTGGGTGATTTTGGGTGTGTGTGTGTGTGTTAGTAGTATGACAAAAGACCATAGCCCATAGGCCAGCTCGTAAACGGACAATTTTGGGTGTGTGTGTGTGTGTATTGTAAAAAAAGACTATGGCCCACAGGCCAGCCCGTAAAAAGATGATTTTGGACTAAACAGTTTAAATCAGTTTAAAACTAACCTAAACGATCTTAGGTGAGCGGTAACAGGCCAGTCCGAACCAATTTTTTTTTGGTCTTTGTAGTGTCATTCTTTATCAGCCCAGCAATTCTTCCATTCCTCCAACCTAGCTTAGCAGGGATTTAGATGAGAATGAGACATTCAATCATCCAGAAATCAGTAATCACTCAAATCAGACTCCATCTTCTATTCTCCTATCCATCTCATCTCTGATCTCTCATCTTATCTCCCTCCATCAAGGTTCAGCCATTTTAGGTTCACCATTCACCTTGGTGGCCAGCGCCCTTTGATCTTCGATCTCATCTTGTCTAGTTGTCTTCTCTCCATTAGGCTTCAGGTTATTGTCTTCATCATTTGAGCTCTGTATTGTGCTCTTGGCCTCTTGCCTCCTCCCCCTCCGTCTCACCTCACCTGTGCTCAGTGGTACTCTCATCTCACCTCAGGTCTTTGTCTCTAACTCTTTGTCCAAACTCTATGAAGATAAACAATTTTCCCTTTCTCTGTTTGAGACTCTGAGCTCTCATCTCATCTCACCTTTGGACTAATATGTTAATCTATATTACATGTTGGACCAAAAAAATGGAAAAATAAAATATAAAAAAATCGCAAGCTGGACTGTTTATAAACGAGCTAGCCCGCGACTGGCACGTTTATTCTCAGCCCGATAATACTGGTGCGTACTGTGAATAACATCATTAAGTACTTATTTTATTAATTCAGGGTGATTATCATATATGGTTGTCAGAAGAATACACATTAAAAGTTGTTGTAAAACTTGAATATAAAATTTGTGTATTTCAAAAAAGTAAAATTAGTCTCACATAAACTTAAGAATTATGTGAGTTATAAATTGATTTGAGTCAGTTTCAGAATTTAAGTAACTATTATTTAATTGACTATTTCAAAATTATTTAATTTGTTTTTAAATCACTTCAATATATGTAACTGACTGTTTATTTTATCTGATTAGTTATATAATTTCACAATTATAAAAGACATTCTTTTTTTCAAACTTGATACCACAGAGTTTTAATCTCCTTCTTGTTTTTAGTTTTCATACATTGGGTTAATCTTTTTCTTTTTTCTCTGTGGTTATATTATCTTAAAAAAACTCAAAAGAGTATATTTTACCCTAAATTTGTTTTTTTTTCTTACAATCACGAGATCGTTTAAGACAATATCATATCTTAACACGACTATGAATGCATTGGACATCAATATTTACAACAAAAGTTCCCATCCCCCCTCAGTTAAAGCCAATATTGTTTGGTGATGATTTTGCCTCTGCTCATTTTGTTCTGGAATGCTGCTTGCTTTTGTCAGCCGACAGCGAGACGGTGTGGAATATGTTATGGTCCATTAATTAATTTAGTGAAGATGATAGAGTTTGTTGATTAATGATGCACGTATATATCGATCTTCAAAACATGTGCTCCTGTGGCATGGCTAGAATTCAAAAAGTCATGAGAGTTGGTTTCATCTTCGTGGGGCTTGCTTTTTCTTCATCAACCAGTCATATTTGTTGGAGCAAAACTTGGTCCGTCGAGAAATTTGTTTCCTCCTGCTTGACCAATTAATGTTTTCAATTCTCTCCTAACTTCTCCCGATACCAAGTGACCGGGAACCCCGACCTGCCTGCCTACGTGTTTATTATCTAAGCTTTTCCACATATAATTCAAGAGACGTGGCATCATATCAGACGCGTTTCGCTACGTTTTTTGTGTGTCCTTATAACAAAAGTCAATCCACGTGCATTGGAAAAACAGCTGGATATAAAAATCATCTACAAATTTTACCACTTGCCCCGCAAACTCTCACCACTTTGTTGTTAAAAAGTTGTACTTATCTGATCAGATATTTTGAGTTTCAACATTCAATCATTGAAACCAGGATTAATTCCTTCCTCAATGCATATCCATTCATGGTAATTCAAAATTTCATCAATTTAATTGAATCCAATGCATTATCATTCCGTATAATATAATAATAATAATAATATATGTCTCTACAATTTAATGTGGCGTGGGAGAAAAGCCACAGTGCTGAGCCAAGTCCGGATCATGCTTGAAGCCGAGCCACTGGGCTACCTCAGTTACCCTGTACAACTTTAGTCCCCCCATGACGTCATAAAAAACAGCATCCCTGACGTCACCACATCTAACGGGGCCTTCATCCTGACATGTGGCAGCATATTGATGCCTTCCTCCCCCGTCCCCATTTGCAAACTCGGCGCGTGCATCCCACCTCACACTATACTAGTGGATCGTTTTCCATTTCTATATAAAGTCCTACGCTGCTCGGCCCCTTCGCATTCAATGCTCTCACCCAATTTAGTTTTAACTTTTGAAGGAGCCAATCATCTTTCTCTGCTAAGAAATAAAGTACACACGCGCCTGCCGTCGGCTGGGATTGGCATTCTCACCTTACCTCACCTCGTCCTCGTCTCACCTTCCCTTACTTTTAACTTCCGTTTCCTCCATCACAACGTCTATAATCCTTCCTTTCCCTTGGTTTTCCCTTTCATAGTCTTTCCCAGAAACCTCCTCGTTTTCCCCCAAAATACAAAAAGCATCGAAACCCTTTTACCCTTTTACCCATTTCATGTATAGTTCTTATCTTTAGAGGCACCCAGTCATTAATTGCTATTCTAAGAAGCATGAATACCAGTGTGCAGCAGAGGTCACCGACCAAAAAAAGCAGCAAATCGAAGAAGAAACCCATCAAGGTAGTGTACATATCCAACCCCATGAAGGTGAAGGTCACTGCGTCGGAGTTCAGAGCCTTGGTGCAAGAGCTCACCGGCCAAGACGCCGAATTGCCGACGGATCTCTCCAGGTTCCAGAACCCCGACAGCGACGGCGGAGGCGGCGACGGTGACGGGGGGCATCAGACGGATTCTGATAACTCGGTGACAAAGAGCACGGGTCATGAAAGTGATAACACGGTTGTGATGCCTCCTCATGTGGACCCTAACAATAATAATAGTGAAGGGCAAGTTGGGAGCTCCATGGAGGGGTTTGAGCCATTTGATCATGATGTTTTCGCTCCTGAGATGATGGAGAACATTTCAGCTTTCCTGTCACCAGGTATATTCTACGAATCTGCTCAAGTTGATGAGGTGCTCAGGAGGCTTGATGCAGTGTAACTAATTATTCATATGGGTAAGCTCAATTATCCTCTCAAGAAGATTCCTAAGTTTGGAAATATTTGTTAATTCTGGACTGTCTTATATATTTTGTTTTTTCTATATGTAGCATAATCACTCTATGTATGTAAACATAAATATTAATTAACTGTACCTAAAGATGACAACTTTGCGCAATTTGAATGATTTTACTATTATTCCTATGGTAGCTGGGGTGGAGTACTAGAAGTGTGATAGAAATACTTAGCAGCTATAGCTGGGAATGCGCTCGCTCTTGATCTTTTTTGAAAGATTTGTAGCAGCATGCAGCCTGTGCTTTTCATAGATAGATGAAAGAATTCGGTATTTTGTCGGTGGGTCGACTTGAATTTGACTGGAAAGAAATTATACATGTAAATATAAATGAGGGTCCGACCCGACTCACTCAAGATTTCAATGATAAAGAAATACGAAACTGAAATGTACACAACACTACAAGAGTAGTTTGGGGATGAAACGAATCCTAAACCTGTTCCAAACTCTAGTCGTACTCGTACCTCCTCTTCAATTAATAAGCTGATTTGAAGAAAGAGTTGAAAGTTTGGTTAAGAAATATCAGTAAAGCAAAATTAGTGGTTCAAATTGATTTTCTGTTGCCTATGCATACACGACGATTCTTCCTATATATTGTTGAGGAGCGGGGATTAGGGCACTGTGAAAACAGAGAATGAGGTAGGCCTAAGGTTTAAATTGTGGCAGAATGGTAGGAGCTTGAGGTCATTCTAGTCAAAAACTTCGATTCTTAATTAATTAGTCGTTGAGCGAGCGTGCGTGCGTGGCCCCCAATCAAAGTCAATTTCACCAGCATGAAGGCCTCATCAACTACTGCACTGTATATATACATTCCGGCATGTACTAAATGCAGTTGCTTCTTCGAATGGACCGGAATTCATAAAAACTGTGGTTTTGGATTTGATTGTGTATAAACATTTATACTGGTGGTGGAGTCTATATATATATATATATGAAGTTGTAGATAGAAACGTGATATGGCGTTAGCAACTTGGAGTAGTAGTTGAAATTAATGGTGTGTGTGTCGTGTGTGTGGTTTTCCAGCTTGCAGAGCGGCAAAGAGTGAATTTTTTTTTTTTGGTGATAGAGTGAAGTTAAGTATACGAACACTTATCTTCTGTAAGCTATTTTGTGTAGGGTTCACTTTCTATACGTTTGGCTTGTTTTGGATGATTTCATAATTATATTAATTGTGATTCAAAAGAAACGTAGATTTTAGAGGTAGCTATAGGAAAGGGATCTTTATCAAACTTGTTGTCTCATTATCTCTCAAGTGGCGCCCCTCTTAGCAAAACTACAAACCCCAACTTGGTACTGCCTCCTTTTTCTGCCTAAACAACCCATATGATTAAATACACATACACACACACACATTCATAATTAATTATATGTGAAATTAAAACAGCAAGTCTGAAAGTATATAAATGAACCAAACTCGATAATATAATGACATCAATGTAAATAGTTACTATAAATACTCAATGCATGATTGAAATCTGGTATTTTTGTGAACAAACGTATACTACATCGAGTAGCTAGCTACTATTTATGATCTTCTTTACGTATATACAGAGATTAGCATTTTCGAGCGAAGTCAAAGAAAACATGTGATTACAATTATACTGCAGTGCTAGTCTTTTTTTATATAGTGTTTCCGGGTTTCTCTTTGATATATGGCTAGCAAGCCTTGCAGTATTTAAGTTGAATAGTGTCAGGGAAAAGCATATCAATTATCAGAATGGAGTAGGTAGGACGAACATGAACTAGATCAGTGACACCTACGTCCCTTTAAATTACTTAATATGTCATATGTGATTTTCTTTTCATTTTAAAAATATTATTTAACTCTTCACATTATATGTTATTACAGTTTTTTTGTTTACTTTTCATCAATAGACTTTAATTTACTCTCGAAAATTTACTCTTGAAAACTAAGAATTTAATTGTCTATATATTTACTATCATAATATTAGGAATAAACTAACAATTTCATGTTGGAGCTTAACAATACAAATCTACAATTATACACTCTTTTAACTAAACATTTTAATAAACAAGTACATGCGTCATAAAGTGTAAACACAATGAACAAGAGAAAAAAAGTAATAATACTTTGGGTGAAAAAGAGAAAGAAAAGAGAAAGGAGAGCTTTCATATTTTAAAAGAAACGCATTATTGTTTCGCAAGTTGACTTCATTACAATAAATAATAGATAAAGATTTTTCAATATGTATAAATATTATACTATATATATATATATATATATATATATATATATAATATTACGGATTGAATAATATTTTCAAAATAAAAAGTATCAAATATAATTTGATCAAAATATCATTAAAAAAAAATCACAAGTTAGTATAATTTATTCTACAAAATTCTTCTACAACTTGCCGTGAGAGGCAAACTAGCGAAACACCTGAAAAGACGCCATCTAAATGTAAAATTGTCTAATCGAAACAATTAATGAACTTTCTATTAATTTGATCCCAGAATATATAAAGGACTGCGAATTAGTAAAAGTCACCATCGCGAGGGTGGAGTACATAATCAACTGATTTGCAAAGTCCAGTGTCTACGTAACTAAGATAGTATTACGGAATTAATTAGTTCATTATTACTTTAATACATTTCTTTCCCTTTTTCGTCTTTAAAAATTCCCAGCTAGGTGGGGCAGCCCCACTAAATTATTCAAAATTTTCAATGATATAATATTAATGTAATTTTTAGCTAGGGTAAACGAGTAACCATCAATAGTCAATACTTGAAATAAAATCTCTACTTTTTCGAACTTGTATGAGAGGTCCGTAGACAAAAGCTGGCAAAAGAATAACAATAATAATAATGAAAGACACACATATGACGCAGAAACAAATTAAATATCACTAATCAAATTGGAGTTTTTAACAAGTATTATCTACTGTAGACAATTTTACGTTAGACACTATGGAGTACTAAATATAAATATCTCCAAATGAAGATTCGGGGTTGGCCAATCAAATTTGAAAGCATAAGAATCCGCTTATTTCGTTCTGTGACTATAACTAGTATATATAACGTATGCAGATACGTCAAGCTCCCAACTTGCATATTCTTTTTGGGCTCTCTCTCTGAACGGAGGAACCAACTTTTTCTTCTTTCTTTCAAGTTGCTGGGTAGGGAACTTGATCATTTCTATTTCAGTATATATGTTTATGCTTTGATCAACTTAATCAAATACCTTCGTGTTGTCAGATTCTGGGGCACTTCACTTTTTCCTTTATTCCCCCCTTCTTTCTATGCCATGCGATTAAAGAGTTTTATATATACTCATTATTAATTGGAGGTAGTGATAATTGTAATTGTTTGAAATTTAAGAATGATAAAAGTTTGATTTTTTTAGAACATTAATGTGTTAAGGGTTTATCTTTTGTGTTTAATTAATTTAGAAAAAATTAGTCTTGCATCTTATCATGTATAAGGAGCTACCCAACATTTATTCGATTTTTTTATGCTGTACATCAAATACTTTGTTAGAAAAAATATAAAAATTCTCTCAATTTGTAAATGTAAGTCATAATCACATTTATCGAATCACGTTAAATTTATATGTGTTCTTAATTTTAATTTGGTGCGTTTTTGCTTGACAGATATATTCTTAGTAAAACTAAATAATAAAAAAAACTTTATATCTAACAAATTTAATGTATAATGAATGTGTCAGAATTTTTATGTATCCAGAGATGACATAGATCTATGATCTGCAGACAGCTTGTTTGAAGCGTGAAAATAATATTTATAATAAGGATGGGGTTTGTGAGAAAATGAAATTTGAAAACAAACAAGGATGCAGACATCAGATATAGTGATATACCATTCCCATCACACGTTTGAAACACACATATGAACGCGTTAGAATAATAATAATTAAAAAAAAAGAACAAAGAATTCAATCTATATTGATAAGATAATTGAAGTTTATTTTTTAAAATTTTCTGTTATACATTAACAATTTAGAAATAAAAATGAACAACTATTGATTAATTTAAGAAATAACCCTATAAAATATTTAGATTATACAATAATGCTGATTGGATTGATATCATGTTATATATTTTACAAAGTTTAATATACTAACTTGCGTCAATATCCATATTTAATAATTAGATGCATTTGATACAGTGAGTAGCAAAAATTATGATTGCTTTATTTTTTTTCTTCAATATGAAAATTAGTTTGATTGGTTTGTGAAAATATTTTTTATTTTTTTTTCAGTATTCATTTCATGAAATGTATTTTTATTTTCAATTTTTAGTATTTTAAGAAACATGTTTGGTTTGTAAAGCTGAAAACTATTTCTAAAAATTGAAAACAATAAAAAAATGTTTGGTATGAATATTTCAAAAAAACCAGAAAAGAAAACTCCAGACCCAGGCTCATTTTTTTTTTGGGTATGAAAGATTAGTCCCTCGTACAGATTGGGAACAACAGGAATTGGAACTTACAGAATTAGAAAAGACAATGGAAATTGACCGACGGTGAGATGGAAATGTCGAAGACAATGGAGATTGGCCGACGATGACATAGAGATGATGAAGATGATGAAGACAATGGGGATTGGTTGACGGTGAGATAGAGGCAACGAAGATGAAGGAGATTGGTCGACAGTGAGACGGAGACAACAAAGATAATGAAGATTGGCTAATGGTGAGTAGACTCACCGTGAATAAATTCGATGAATGCAAGGCAATAGCTCTCTGCACTATCAACGTTGACGATCAATGGGATAGAGCCACACAAAGCGAAAACAAAGCAGAAGACGAAGATGAAGATGAATACAAAAATGATGAGAGAGAGACGACGTGAGAAGTAGTGAAGCACGATGAAGTCTAACATAAGAGACAATGTTTTTAATTGTTTTTATTATAATTTAAAAAATATCACATTATTTTTATTTTTTCATTTATTCATTTTTAAAATTTAAAAAGAAAGTACTGAAAACATATTTTTGATAATTTTAGATTTGGGTCCATTATAAAAAATATTTTTAAGAAACTAGTTTCATTAAACTTAATCAAATATATTTTTAAACTCATTTTTTATTTTAATAAAAATAAAAATAAAAAAATAAAAAATACTTAAACCAAAGAATTCATGTTCAGAGTTACTGAATATTCATGTGTATGTTTGTGGTGGGCTTTAAATATTTATTAGGTTTTATGATTCTCGTACGTACGAGTGATGTACTACCGACAGTAAACGCAAGAAATACTTTAAAGAAAAATTTTACAAAATAAATAAATAAATAACTTTTTCTTGCTGAATATGTTGATAATATCCCTCTTATAAAACGGTCTTAATTAACGGTGTATATGGTGGGAATAAAAAGATAAATTAATGCTATGTTTGGTTCACCGGTGGAAGATTGGAAAGGTTACTAATCTTTCTTTTACCTGGTGAAAAAGAAAAGTGATTTCTTATCTATGGTATACAATTGTGCGTTTGCTTCACCCTCTAGACTAGATTGCTTCCTTTTCACTTACGCACTATTTTTCAATGTCATCAGTATGGAATCTTCCACTCATATATCAATGGAAAATCGACTTTTTTTTTTATGGAAAATGACTGAAAAGTTATTATATTGTCCTTATTATCGAATAGGAATTTTTGACGCTACCTTCGAACATCTTTAACACTATTAAGTTGTCGAATTTGCTTTCTCATTTGTGTTTACTATGACAAAGTTGCTCAAACGCTCCATCCAGCTAGTGCGTCGTCGTCCGTCGTGCTCCTTGAAGCTTTGTGTTCATCCTGTGTCTGGTATGTGCTTTTGTCCACTCTCTGTTATGCTGCGTTGTTCTCTATTAGGTCTGAATTTGATGAATGCTTTTGTTTGAGTGCAAATGTTTTTTTAGACCCATCTAATTTGTCTAAGCCAGCTAACCTTCGAGTGATTAGGGACTCAATCCTCCATAGTTGGTGTGTGTGCATTTATTATTTGAGATTTCAATCCTATTGATTTGGAGTACAGTGATGACAGCAAACTGAATCAGCTAGTTCTCATGGCATCGAAGGGATGGGTCTAAGAGAAAGCACCTACCTCACACCGGCGTTGACAGGACGATCGAAGAGAAGGGCTTGTGGTCGAAGGCAAGTGAACCAGTTTTAATATCATCGGATAAGCCCTCCTTTAGTTGCGTCGACCAACCAATGAATCCTTGCTGTCAAAGATAAGGTCTACAGTTGAAGGCAATCAAGCCACCCTTATGGTAATCGGAACTATCCTCTTTAGTCGCGCCGGCCAACAAAGGAATCCTCAAAGTCGAGTTGCAATGGTCTTTTGTCGCATACAATGATAACGCAGATGAAGAAGTGCAGGGCACGAATGGTCAGTAAAGGAAAAGAAGGAGTGAGGAATAATTTAGTAAAATTATCCCATAAATTTATTTTATTTTAATTTAAAAAACATATTACTAATCTTTTTTTTTCTCTTCTTTTTCTTTTTCCATCCCCAACCAAACAATTTTTTTTCATCTTCTTTCTTTTCTTTTCATTTTTTTTCTTTTCATTCCTTTTTTTTTATTATATTTTATATTGCAAACCAAACAAACCATAAAACATCGAGTTAAAGTGTTCTACACACGTTAATATATAGATAGAGTAATGCATCGTTGTAAATAAAAAAAAGAACAATTAAAATGTTAAAATATAAAAAGACACGCATTTTTTTGGCACTTAAAGAATGTGTAAATGCTTGTAAAAAGAATAATAGAGAAGTATTACGTTGATAATAAATTAACAAATGATACAGGGAGCAGAGAAACGACAAAAAGAGAGAATTTGAGTTGTCACAAAATCCTCCAAATATTAGCAATTTTTTATTAATAACGCGTGTACATTTCATATAACTTTTTATCCCAAAAATAAATATTTTATGAGATACATGTATTTTTAAAAAATATAGGTTAAACTAAAATGCAATGTACCTGTCTCTTTCTAAATATAACTTTTAGACAATAATTAAAACAAATAAAATAAGAAGAAAAGAAGAGCTGGAGGTTAGAGGCACAAAATATCCATTTGTTTGTAGATGTGTACAGTATGTAGTTGTAGTGTTGTTATAATGCAAAAAGGAGAAGACGATGTATCAACGTCAGTTTTTATTTTTTGTATTTTTTTTTTGTCTTAAGTTTTTTGGTATCTTTCTCGGTCAAATGTCAATGGCTGTGCATAGCTTGATTCTAACTGTATAATCACGGGCATTGATTATATAAGCCCCACACAAACCAACCATTTAACATTTTCAATATTTTATATATGGAGTTTTTAACTTTTGCAATCTATAAGATCTTTATTTAGCAAGAACAACAAGAAGAGAAGCGTTCGAAAAGTTAAATAAAGTAAGACAAAGCGATGTGTAATATTATGCGCTATATATTGCTGACGTCGGTCTTCTCAAAATATCTGGAAATTAAATGTATGGAAATAAATACATGGTAACATGAGAAGATTGACAATACTGCAGAAGGTAAAAGACCTTATCAGCCCGCTGAAAGATTAACCCCTTCTTTATAGCATTGTTACAGCGGATGCTTGGTGCCTTGGTCTATTAACGTGTTTGACAGTTTTCACGTTGATGTAATTTTGTTCTCAAATTATAATTTTAGTGAAAGCTCTAATTTATTGTTTTTGTAAATTATAATTTATTCAAACTATAATTTTTTCAAAATTAATTTTACAAATTATGCTCTGTTCAAATATAATTTTTTTCAACTGTTTTTCAAACACACCTTATGAAATCTTATTTTTAATGTGACTTACTATTCCCTGGCTGAAACTGAACCATAATATATATATATATATTCCTCCATACATGATAACATTCTCATAATTCTTTTTCTTTTTTTTTTTAATAATTTTAAAAGGGTTTCAGGTGGTCACACTCACAATATCATCAACCCTATCTAAACACCAGAATGTATGGCTCAGGGTCTCCAAATGCTGAATACGGTTTTAGCCCATTCCTGCCCATTAAAGAAGAGAGAGAGAGAGAGAGAGAGAGAGAGAGAAGGAAAACAAAGCAGAGGAATCCTACGTTCCCGTGGCTTCTACAAGAGTAACTCAATAATAGGTTATAGTTCAAATTGCTCGAAAAGTGCCATAGACATTTTTCTTAATTGTAGCGAAACACGGAGAAACTAGTCCTTCCTGAGCACAGATAAGACCGGCATTTGCTACTGTTCTGAATTAGACTTTAGCCTTACGAGGCTGTGACAGCTTACATTATAGCTAACACAATCTCCTAATTTGAAATTTGAAGTTCTTATTTTGCTGAGCCGTAAGAGTCATAATCCAGATACTGCTCCTACCTTTATTTTTCCAGGTTACTGCCAGAAAGAAGTGATACCATATATCCATCCAACCTGGGATACAAATTGAGGTAACCAAATAACTGAGATATATGAATTCAGAAACTTCCAGGTAAAACTAACCTGCCGCGGTTCCTCTGTCCCCAGCAGATTAAAACCATTTAGACCAACATGATTTACAAAATTAGCAGAGAACAATATTTTCCGCATCAAGGAAACAGTTTTGATAAAATTCTATTAACATGTTGGATACAGTTTCACCAGATGAAACAAACACCTTAGATTGGTTAAAACAATTTTTTTTTTTTTGTGTGGCATGAGAGAAGAGAAGAGGGAGGGAGGGAGGAGAGGGGGGGGGGGGGGGGGGAAGACCAGATCAACGTCTAAAATCACAACATTCTATCCACTTACATCCTACTACTTTCACCTCAAACAGAGAAGGGTCTATAGTGAGAGGAAAGCGCTCAGATGAGGTTTTTGCCACTGCCCGCTTCATCAACTTTTTTCTGACAGTGAATCTGGCAATATTAGATGGTCTTCCTGCTCCTTTGAGATTCTCACAACCAGATCTTCATACCATTTCAGAAAACCTTCCTCAAGAGCACTTCTCATCCATTGATGACGGCAAGAAAGTACAGTTTCAGGGATGGTTAGCCAACTTCTCTTGCGAGTGCTTTTTTCTGGCCAAAACTGGAGCTCCTCTTTCACATGCAAAGCAAACATAGCAGCTCTGCATAACCCCTCCGGACAACACTCATCTTGCAGAGTTTTACTCTTGAATTCGTAATACCCTAGAAAATCCTGGAATAAAGACTTATATTGTCACTGGTGAGAGGGCACCATAATGTTCAAAACTTGACCAAAACAATATAATTCTCTCCATGTTTTTTGCTCAAAATTGCGAAGAAGAAAAAGACACTTCAAATTTAAGATCCCTGCAATGATCAGAGGGCAAGGGGAAGCCAAACAAGGAAATTTAGAAATTCCACATGCCAGCTATTACCAATGGTTAATCAGAGGACAAATGCAAGCATTCTTTCACAAATTAATTTGAATAGTTAAAACAATGAAAACCAAGGATGGTCAAGAGACAAAAGTTTTCACCTTCAGACAACTTGACAAGCATGCTTGTTTCATTGCTGTGAAGCACGAACACTTCAAAACAGAAGTTTGCCCGTGCTTGGACTAGAATCAGACATGATTTGACATATCAAATAGAGTACTTGGACTCTTTAGATTTTTTTTAACACGTAGTGTTATTGTCCATGCTTCTTAGATTCATTGAAATGGACATCTAGTAACAGTGCTTTACATTTTTCAGAGTAATTCATATCGAACCACTTGATTATCATTTAGCAATCTAGTTAAATTATTAACCACATCCACTGGTGGAAGTGGAATAAGAAAATCTGGTTTTGAGGAGGCAAAACATATCCAATGGATTATACATGGACAGATTGCCAAATCATTATGTGATAAGTTATGTTGAAAACAGTATCAAGGGAAGGAAAAAAAGGACATGAAAAAAAGAAATTTATAAGAGGTAATCTTCCCCTCTCATTATAGGATGTCAAGTATATCAAGGGAAGAAAATAATAAGAAAACATGAACAAGAAAAGAATGAGAAGATAACGTTAAATTACATGTTCATACATTTGTTTTAGTTCAGATGACCCTTGTGAAGTATTAAAATTGTTTATATGTCTCAATCGTTTCTTCCACCTTTCTCAACTTCTATGTATGACACATAAAAGACTATATTATTATAAAGCATAATTGAATTTTTTTCATGATTTTTGATAAACATACAAATCAAAATCTTTAAAAGAGTATTTTAGCACACCTTTTTTGTTGTTTTTAACTAAATTCTAGTCTCATCATTATCTTAGAAAACACAAGTTTAACATCTGCTAAGCATGGACGTGGAGGAAAAAAGGATGAACTTTCTATACTTCAATTATGCACAAAATACACTGCCTGTGAGCAAGGAATAAACCGTGCAACTTACAAAGACTTTATTCTTGAGCAATATTAAGAGATTATAATGGTATTGTATCAAGTCATGGATGTGCAGGAAAGATAACAAATAAACCCACTCACAAACAAAAACTAGTACATCTAAAGTTCATTGAGCCTCTGATCACTAACAATAAAAAACTACATAGTATGATAAAGAGTGAAAAATTATAAAGTGGTTTATCTTTACCAGTAGTTCTCCTCGAACTCCAGCCTCTTCTACAGCTTCTCGAACTGCAGCCTCCTCAACAGTCTCATCATTTTCCCATCCCCCCTTTCAGTATGCAAATAAATATACGTCATAATGAGTACAAGGACTCGACTATCCATAGGAAAGCTTTTCAAGTTTGCGTGATAAAGCAGTAAATACAGTTGCAGTATAAGCTATATCTGGTTGAAACTGATTTGGGAGTTGATCAAAATAAATAATCCGGTATAGAATTACTCCCTCACATACCTTTGGAAACACAAGACCAGGTCCACTAGCTGAGCTGATCATCAAAACTTCCAAAATCTTTTCAGTTCCACCATCACTAGTTTTGGGAGGACTTCTATACTTAAAGGGAATGCACCTGTTAATCATTTTGTAGAACAGAATTAATAGTACCTAGATTTTGAAGGCCTGAAGCTCAACTTTAGCAATACAATCTCAACGTTATTGTGAGGAACCATTTTGCCCGGTTCTTTCTTGAAACTGCTAGTTAAAGTTATCACAGATCTCTCACGAATGTTGCAACTCATGCGTACCTCAATATATTAAGTAACGAGCAATAAAAGTTAATTGGGGTTTAAGTTAGCTTTCCAATAACCAGAAATTCATTTGAAAACGGAATAGATGGATGCTGTAAGCTAAAGCAATTGGATCCTGCTTAGTTCATCCAACTAGACAACAACTGAATCTTCTGTTGTTATCTTTCCTGTCAATCTACACGCTAAAGATACCACTGAACCAACCACCCAAAGATTTCCTAGCATCAACCTGACTGTTAACTACAACAGACGGATACCACCTACAAAAAAATCTCTCTTCTCAAAGATCAAGCAACATGTTTATTTATTAAAAAAAATCTAATTTGGCACGGCAGACTTGATATTAATTAGAGTTTAACCGCAATGGCCTCTCTCAGATATGAGAGAATAAAGCAATTATCTTTTTCTTCCACATGCTTCATTTCTTGGAGCAGTACACTGATACTGCGCAAATCCAGAAACAAGACAATCAAATTTCCGGAAACGATTGAGCAATAAACAGGCCATGCCAATGGTACTGAATACATAAACGGAAGGGGAAAAAGATGTCCCTGTACCCAAAAACGAATTAAAAAGAAAGAATCTGAAAAAAGAGGTATTAACTAATCTGAAAAAAGAGGTATTAACTACCCAGCGACAAGGCGGCATCCGGCCTCGTAACGTTGCTGGTGCCGACCGGTACGAGCCACCAATTGAGACATTTCTGGATTTCTATATTCGTTGCAGCTACAAACATGAAATCCTCCCGATTCCAAACCAACGAAGTGAAAGGCTGACGTGAATCATAGTCTTCACACCCATTTGAGATGGAATCCTATTTTGTATCGAAGAGGGATTTCTTTCTTTTCTACCGTTAGCAGTTTCTGTTGAAATCCCTGCTACATCTCATTCGCGAAGCTGCAATCTCGAAACCCTGCAACGCCATGCACTGCCCGGAAACAACAGCATAGGGTGGCTGTATTCCCGATACGCGGACCGAGAAAGAGGATAGAAGGAGGAGGCAGAAACGAATGGAAGGGAAAGGGGGTTGTGATTATTCTGGTGGTGTGTAGAAAAAGTGAAGTGAGAAAGGGAAAGAAGGAGCGAAGGTAGAAACTGGGGTCACAAAGCTACAAAACAAAGATGCAGTTGATGGTGAAGGTGAAGGTGAAGGTGAAGGTGAAGGTGCAGGTCGGTTATATCTGTTAAAAAGAGAAAGTGATGAAGCAGTAACCACCGCCCTTTTTTCAATTGCCAACTGCCTACAGGGCCCCTAGTCCCTTCGCTCTCTTGCCTTTCCCTCTTTGGTTTCCAAGTTCAAACTATCATTTTTTTAAAAAAATTTTCTGACTTTATCGAAAATGTTTTTATATGAGATAAAATAAAAGATTAAATATTTTCAAACTTTTAAATATAAGAAGTAGAATCCTTTTTTCAGATTAAAATATTTTGACTGTAACATGTGACGTTAACTTTAGCAAGTTAATATGCATCATACTTGGTATGCGTATCAGAAAGGAAAGCATTACTGTTTTCCCTTCTCAGGTTTGGTATGCTCTCTCGAAAGGAAAGCAAAACACTGTTCTCCCCTCTCAGGTTTGGTACATGCTCTATACAGTGACTGGAATTCTAGGATTAATTTCCACTCTCCCATTTTATGGTACAACAGGCTTCCTTCGCTGATGGAAAGCGCGGAAGGAAAGGGAGAATCCCATTTTGCCCTCTGTTTGTGTTGCCCTAGCATTTGAGCTTGTCGTGTTGGATTCAGCTTGTCTGTGCTCTACTTCACCACTCGCTGTTGAAGCTTGTTCGTACTCTGCTTCGCCGGTGAGTTTTCGATGCTATCTTCTTTTTTCTGTGTTGACTGTTATTGTGAATGGGTGTTGCGTACTGGAACTCCAGTTTTTTGTGTGAATGGAAACTCAATTTTCAATTTTGGTGAATGTTTGTGCTCTGATGTGTTGGTATTCAGTTTTCAAATTTCTGTTTCGAATTCGTGTGAATGGGTAATATACTACAGAGACACACAATTCATGCATAGCATCGATTTCCAGTAGAAATGAGGGAGCACAAATGCGATGGAGGAACACTGCAACATTTTATTTCATTCCTTCTCTTTTTATGAATTCCAATCGCTGGGGAGGAAGAACATATGGAGGAGGAAGAACAGAGAGAAAGAATTGGGGGGGAGGAAGTCAAACCTGCGATGGAGTCGTCATCGAAGCCATCGTCCGATTCAAGTTCACAGCACCGTCGCACCGTAGGGTTCACCATCAAAGCCACCCGCGAAGGCAAGGGATGGTCTGCTGAGTAGGCAAGGGTTCACGATGGTCCATTGCGTCGAAGAAATTTTCTGCTTGTCTTTTTTTTTTTTTTTTTTCCAAATAACGATTTGAAATCAAAAGAATAATTTAGTAAAATTATTTAACATATAACTTATTTTTTTTATTTTTTTGTCTCATATCAAATATTCTTTTTTTATTTCTTTCTCCTTTCTAGTTTCCTTTCTATATTTGCTTTCATTTTATTTTTATTTTTTTCTTGCGTACCAAATGTATTATAAGTATTTATCTTTACTTAACTTTTTGTCATATTTGTGTCATATTATTGATATTAAATGTTTACATTCACAAGCACTATGCGGTGTATATATTTTGAATATCATATTGGCTTGATATATCAACCCAAAAAGATAATCAATTTTTAAATTTTTATCGGGAAACTTACCCTAATAGTATCTCAAATATAATTGTTTGAATAATACATATCAAACAAAAGAGCATCATTTGTAAATTCATTATTAATATTCAGTGGAGTTAGGTATTGTGATGGTGGGATTTGTGTTTGGCATTGTAGCGATTATTGAAATTGAGTAATGAACACATACCACACACACTCTCCCTTCTTGGTAGGGGTGGGTAAGGAATCCATCAACATACACATTTAGATTGGTTTGGATTGGATTTATGAGTTGGATTGGGTTAAAAATCTTCAATTCGTCCATTGACGAGTCGAAAATTTCTAACGCAACTCAACCAACTAACTCGATCTATTTATATTTTTTTAAATTTTTTTAGATTGGTAGTCGTCTTGTCTCCAGTCCTTCATTGAGTTTGATCATCTCATACTCTCCTCTCCACTATCCAAACCGACGTCCAGTCCTTACCTCGGCATCTCCTCAGTCTTCGCCCTTCGGCTCTTAGCATCTCGGCATCTCCTCTCCTCTCATCTCAGTCTTCGCATCTTGACATCTTCTTGGGTTTATCTTCACAGTCATTCATAGACTTACAACATCACAGTGGCTTTGTGGCTTCATTTCGGCATCTCCTTGGTGGTGGATCTTGTTCTCGGAGTGGCTTTGCTGATGCAATTGGAAGAGATTACAGAGGTCAGAGAGACTGTGGCGAGATGAGAACAGAGTCATTATCTCTCTCAATTCTTGGCGTCGACAAGTCGGCTTTCGGCTTGAGCTGATCTCTTCCCCTGATTTGATTTCGCTTCACATAACCTCCTTCACTTTTAGTCTGTCGTCTTCACAAAATCACAACCGTAGTTCATAGATCTCCCCTTCTCCTGATTTGATCTCACCTCTGCTCTAGTTCCATGGTGAAGTAAGAAGGAGTGCAAGACAGAGGAAGAAGGAAAAGGAAGGAAGAGAAGGGAAAGAGAGGAAAAAGAAAAAAGGTCACAACCCGCCAAACTTAACCTGACCTAACTCATTACTGATGGGTTGAATTGGTTCGGGTTCAGTCTTCACATAAATCAGAACCCAACCGGCTCATATGAGGTCGATTCAGGTTGAGATTTATACTCTAGCCGACCCGATTTGACTCGACCCGTGTTCACCCCTACTTCTTAGAGTGGTAGTGAGGAGTGAGTTGGTTAGTTTCCCTTCATTTCCAACTGAACCTCAACTTTGCCTCCACTATTCTTTTGGTTTGGTACACTTGTCTTTGTCAAATAACATTTGAAGGCTCAAAAAGGCAAGAAGGGCAACTATTTTTTGACTGACAAACCCTCTTTTAATCTTAAACTTCCTATGCTTGCTTTTTTTTTTTTTAATTTCTGAATGTATATCATTTGTATTGTACAATTAATGTGTCGCCCATATCAGGGACGACATATAATGTACTGATTTCCCTCATGTGTCACCCATTTGACAGGCGACACATGTACATATATATATCTCTCTTTCTAAAAAAATTCATTTTTGCATACTCATTAAAAAATGCTAGCATCTTTTATTATTATTAATGTACTTAATTATTTGTCTCTTCTTTTCTCTCTCTTCTTTATATCTTTTTATTTTTGACTTTTTGGTTAAAATGAATTATTTTTATTCTAACCAAAGAAATTTAAATTAATATGATAAAAAATGTTTTAAAAAATATATTTGCTCTCCCTATAAATTCTACAACTTTTTACTCTAGTTAATTACCTTTCAGTAAGCTTGAATGTCAAAATCTGAAAAATAAAAAAATAAGATTAAAAAATAACAAAGTATATTATTATTTAGTTAGGTCACTTTCAATTCTTACTATATATTTTCATCACATTAATTAGCAAAGATTTCTTATGCTTTTCATTAAGTAAATATAAATATAAATATAAATATAAATTTTATTTCAAACTAAGGAAAATCTTAAAAATACATTACTTAGTTATGCTACCTTGGTTAAATATAAATATAAATATAAATATAAATTTAAATTTAAATATAAAAATCTTTATACTTTTATATTCCTAAAAGCGTGAAGCAACGTAGCAAATGTATATTTATATATTGTTCGATCTTTTTTTTTTTGGTCAAAATATTGTTTGATCTTTCATTATCTCTAACAAGCAACTTTTATATTCTTATTTCTGAATCCCCTTGCTTATTGCATTTTTGGTGCTACTAATTCTCCTACCCTTATTAATTCTATTCAACTATTTAAGTCAATAACCTTTTTGTTATTATAATTAGTGTTGTGAACCGTGTGATGCATGAAATAACACAAATATCACAATTTTTGTTTATCAATAAATAAAAATAATTAAAAAATATATAAAAGAATACATGTACAAGAATAATAAAACATTCAAGCCATATTAAGACACATATAAGATGATTCATTAGATACAAATGTTTTTAAATGCTCTGAAGATAGAATGTCAATAACATCAAATGAAAAGAAGAACAAAAAATAAGGTATTACATGAATTAATTTAGATAAATATATTAATTAATGATGAAAATGAGTAGAAATAAAAATTACTAACCTAATAGGTCTGCTAGGATTAAAATCTTTGTCTTCCTTTGATTCTTTCTTCTTCTATTTCTTCAAATATACATTTGGATTAGCAATAATGATAACAACTATAGGTTTATTGAAATTTAAAACATAACTTACATGCTCACAAAATCTTAAAACAACAAAAAGAAGATAATCAAGGGAAATATACATCACATCCTAACTTTAAAATTTAATACTTTAAATCTTAAATTAGCATTCAATCAATCTGTATACATGTAATCTCGGCATTGCCCGAAGTTTCTCTTCATAGGGAGGGCTCTACCTTTTCTTTATAGTAAGCCTAAAAGGGATTATTCATTAATCATATTAGATGAAAAAACTAAAAAAAATTAATTTAAAAATAGTCAAATTATATTATTCAAACACAAGTAAATATTTCAATGGCATATTTTTTTTTTCTTTTAGGTTTTGATCTTTCTCATAACCTGCTTTCTTCAAAAAAACGTAATGACAAAAATAGCAAAGCAAAACTTGAATTAGAAAATCAGAACAATGCAAAAATGAAATACAAGAGATAGGAATAAGAAACCAGAAGATCAAAAACGAGAAACATAGACGAACCAGAAACTCAGAAAATAACAACGAAGAACGAATACATAAACAAAAAGAGCAGGAAAAAAAAAAACGAGCGAAAGAGAAACATAAAATTAAAAATCACAATAAAATAAACAATAATTGCAAATATAAATAGTATGTGAATTGTATAGACTAGAAAAATAAATAAAAAGAAAACTGAGTGAGAAAAACATCACTTTGATGATAAATCGTCATTATTGTCCTTCATTCATGTTAGGGAAGAAAAAGCAAAATCAAAGAGAAAAAAGAAGGAAAATTGTGTGAGAGAAAGAGATATGCAAATATGGATGAGATCTTCGAAAGAAATATATAAATATCTACATTGATTTTGAATTTTAAAATTTTAATTTTGAAAAATGAAAAAGCCTCAAAATTGGCCAATAGTGATGGTCACTTTTTAAAAACCTCTACATGAAAATAGGAAATTGGTCATTGATGATGGTGCAATAAAGAAGTCTAGCGAGCTTATATAGAAAAAAGAAAAAATGAGTGATAATTCATTATTATAGTTTAATCTGATAGAGGTAATTTAAATTTTATTATAATTCTTTAAAAAGATAAATAAATAATATGAACACTTGTAGGTAAGTTTTTATATAGTAATTATATAACAATTAATTATTTGATTATTTGTGTATAATAAATGCTAATTTACCAAATAACAACATATTATATTTCAATTGAAAAGTTTATCTAATTTATCAATTACATAGCAATTATAGCAATTACATACCAATTATATAGTAATTTACCCTAATTTTTTAAAAATTCATTTAATGTGATTATATAGTAATTATATCAATTATAAACTAATTATATAACAATATATCCTAATTTTTTCAAATTCATTTAATGTGATGTGATTAATTTACCAAATTTATTAATTTATTAATTTATTTATTTAAATTTATTCTATTATAATAATTTAATGATCTACCGACAATTAATGCCTTATAGTAGAATTATTTTAGTCTATTATGTTGATTTATTATTATTTATTACTAAATTATTATTAATTATTAAATTATTAATTATAAATTTTATTGATATATGGAACAATCATATATGAAAAGATATATAACCACAATTCAGGAAAAAATTATTTAATGTAGTGATTAATAAGAATATTTTTATTAATTTACATAATCTATTCATTTCATAGTTCATTTTAATTTATTAATTTTAATATATATATATATATATATATATATATATATATATATAAAATTTAATGTGGTGTGATTAATAAGAACAATTTTTTTAAAATTCATTTTAATGCATTTTTTTTAAATTCATTTAAATGTAATTATATAATTAAATTTCAATTTGCATGCCAGTTGTAATTTTCCTGGAATTTAAATTCAAGGATGCCAAGAATATGTATTGACAGGAGAGAAATAATCACATTTCAAAAGGTTGCTTTGAATTTATTCTAATTTTTTCAAATTCATTTAATGTAGTATTTAATTAGAATGATTAGAATGAATTTATTAATTTTTATAATTTATTCATTTAATGTTTATTTTAATTTATTAATTTTATTATATAGTATTTAATGATATCAATGTAATTAATGCTATAGAGTGAAATTGTTTTAGTCTATTATATAAATTATTATTGTCAGATGCATTTAATGTTTTATTTAATAGTTAGGTCGCTTTTAGGAATATAGAAGTATAAAGATTCCTATATTTAAATTAAAAATTTAAAAATTAGACGCACCAAGATAGCATAACTGAGTAACATATTTTAAAGATTTTTCTTAGTTTAGAATAAAATTTAAATTTAAATTTAAATTTACTTAATGAAAAGTATAAAAAACCTTTGCTAATTAATGTGATAAAAATATATAGTAAGAATTGAAAGCGACCTAATTAAATAATAATAACCATATAATTTGTTATTTTTTAATCTTATTTTTTTATTTTTCAGATTTTGACATTCAAGCTTATTAAAAGGAAATTAACAAGAGTAAAAAATTGTGAAATTTATAGGGAGAGCAAATATATTTTTTAAAATATTTTTTATCATATTAATTTAAATTTCTTTGGTTGGAATATTTTTTACCAAAAAGTCAAAAATAAAAAGATATAAAGAAGAAAGAGACAATAAGAGACAAATAATTAAGTGCATTAATAATAATAAAAGATGTTAACGTTTTTCAAAGAGTATGAGAAAACGAATTTTTTTTTTAAAATAAGAGAGAGATGCACATATGTCGCCTTGTTAGGGGTGATGTCAGTACATCATATGTCGCCTTGACATAGGTGATATATTAATTACACGGTATATATTTAGAAAAAAAAAAAGAAGGGATGCATGAGGAGTTTTAAATTAAAAGAGGGTCCTGTTAGTCAAAAAGTTGAAGGGCGACTATGATATCAACAATCATTCTCATCGGATTTAACTTTCAAACTTGCCTTTTTAAAAAAATAATATAAATTTAGTGATAAATACTTAGTCTTTTCTTTTTTTTTTTTTTACCACAAATGGTCTTAAACCATGATCACAAATCTAAGTTTCATATTATTTAAGCCACAAACTCCGTATATACTTCGTAGATTAGTTTTAAGTGATTTTTATGTATAATTTAGTAGTTTATATAGTTATATTTGATATAAGTATATTAATTTGTTTTATAGCATAAGATAGACGAACATAGAGAGAAGCAGTCTAAATGGAACAGGATTCCCTCCAGGAGTTGGAGGGAATAGTTCCATTCAGCTCTTAATATGAACTGTTGGATAAGATCATCCAACGGTTCAGATTAATCTTGTGTTTTTTTTAAAAAATTATATAATTAATTTTAACAAGTTTAATCTTATATTTTTCTTTTTTTTTAAATTAATCATGTAATTTTTTTTAAAAAAGAAAAAACACAAGATTAATCTAGACCGGATCAGGAACTAGAGGGAATAGATCATTCCAGCTCCTAAAGGTAATTCGAATTTGCCTAAATGAAACCTTTTTTGGTAGTTTCTATTATTTTGTGTCAATCTCTCTCTAAGTTTACTTGATAGAAAGTATCTCAATGGATCCAAATCTTGAAGGTGCGTTCCATTTTTTCATCAAGTGACTATATGTGCTTAGACCAAAAAAAGTTATGTAACACCCATGGTTTTTGGATGTTAGTATTTTTTTTATTTTTAAAGGGATAATTAAGATAAGGGGAAAATTTTTCTTTGCCTAAATAAAGAAATATGAGACTAAAAAATAACAAGGCATATAAAATAATAAATGACAGAAGATTGAGGCAGTGTACACGTGGCACTGAGGGAGCCAGATGAGTACTGAGTCCAATGAAGGACTAAAATGTAATAATAAAAATTAGGTAGCACTCAGAGTATGAATAGCATTTGAGTTGAAGAAATTACAGATTTGTCATTACGAATGTTAACCAGGGGCAAATTCATAATTTTACGTTTAAGGGTATATGTGGGTGGCCCCACACTTATTTCTTTCATTCTCACTTCTTTTTCTCTTTCCTCACTCTTATTTCTCTCCACTTCTCTCAACCCTCTCCACTCAAGCTCACACCTAAGCTTTCGACAATCATTCTCCGACAGCAAGGTAGTCTCTAGTGACCAACTACCACTGAAAAAACAAAGAATCAAGGTAGGCATCTCACTTTCCCAAATTCTTTCCTATTTTTGAATTTATGAGAAATTGAGTAAAAATTGGGTTTGTTTGGGATCTTTTAAGCTTGGGTGGTGTTCAAAAACCTCTTAGATGATTGATGATGGGGTTAGAACCAAGAATTAAAAGAATAAACATGATTAAGAATGTGATTAAGAGTAGGAAATGATATGAAGAAAATGTTAGGGTCTGTCATTTTTTATTTTCATTTTCACTTTTCATTTTCTAAAATACATTTCCTGAAACACTGAAAACATTTTTTTAATGTTTTTAGATTTGAATATATTTTAAGAAATGTTTTCAAGAAAACATTTTTAGTAAACTAAACTAAACACATTTTCAAGCTTGTTTTCTATTTTCAGTGAAAATGAAAATAAAAAATGTCCAAACCAAATAGGCCTTTAGGGTTTATAAGGAAAATTTGATGATTGGGACATATATGCTTGGAATTAATTGGGGGATTTTGGTGTCAAAATGTTCATTAAACATCTAAATGAAATTTTATGGAAGAAATCAAGTTAAATAGTAAAAATTTAACCCAAATACATGAAAATTTGAGAGGAATCGCGAGCTACCAATGGGCACCCAAGGCGCCACCACATCAAAAGCGTGGCTTTGAATTAAGGTTGGCACCTAAGGTGCCACCCAGGTCGCTGCTTAAATTTTAAATTGCTACCTTTTTTAAATTGTTTGCTTCCTTTTTTAAATTGCTACCTTTGTAGCTGCTTAAATTAAGAAAGTATGTCGTGATATAATGATATGTTTGTCGTATATGAGGTCCCATGTGATCAGGAGTTGAGATGGCATACCCATGTGATAATTGTTTATGACATGCTTGATTTCCTCGAGTCATGGATGAGAATGAATATTTATGGCATTCTTGCACTTTTTTGCTAAAGTAGTAGTTATGAGGAAACCTTAATGGAAATTCATAACTAGTATGGAATAATATAAAGTGAGATGTAATTGCATATATATATATATATATATATATATTATACACATGAACACATGTAAGCAGCCATTATACTACGTCAAGGAACCTATCTAAAGTGACAACTATTTTTGTGCAATGAACACTTAGTGTGGTTTGGCTTAAGCATTGTGAAATGGTATGTACCTTGTGTGTATATACGTGTGGTCTATAAGTACAACCTTCGGGCAAAGCATAGCCTCTGGGCGAATGAGTTGAGCATCCACATCCCACCATTACTAAAGAGAAATGTACTTACATTATGTGCATGAGATTTGCATAAGGAAAGGTGAGGCATGTACTAGGATTTGGGTATTTTATTTACAATTGTGGTGAAAACCATTGAGTTTTGGAAAGACCCCAAATCATAGCACGTGTAGCAAGCCAAGATTGAAAGGAGGCTTCGGCCACCTACGAAGCAATCACGAGAGGAGTGTGGGATGAGTTTGTGCCATGAGGTCATGTGGTGATAAACACATCGTCAAGGTAGGCAAGAGACACAAGAAAAAAGGCCTAGGATAAGATAAATTGTTGTACCAGAACTTTTATGCATGAATGATTAATTGTGATTGTAGATGTGATTGGTGGAGGAATTAGTTCATGGGAATGTATGTGACGATCTCTTGAGTGATGAATATGTGAAAATTTAGACCTATATCAATGAAGCTCTTGATCAATAAACCCATGGGAATGTAAACCCATGATGTAATACCCGAGGTTTTTGAGACAATTCACAATGAACTTCCAACATGGAATTTAAAAATAATTATTATTTTATAAAACCACTAAGGATGAAATTGAAATTGGAAATAAAATGAAATTATGATAATAAAATAAGTTTTGATTTTTGGCAAAGATTAGGAAAATTTACAACAATATATTCTTAAGGACCTATATGAAATTTTATTAAAGTTGTGTAGAGATTTTGAATTTAAGAAAAGATAGGATAATTGGTGATGGAATAAAATTGGAGATGTTATGAAATTTCAGAGAAATAAAAAGAAAGGGACTCAAGTGAAGTCATATTTTAAGATGAGGAGACTTCATGTAATTAAACCAATAAGAGGATATGTGGCACTTAGGGAGTGGAGCCACATGTACCTTTCTGGGTATCAGACTAAATGGGGCTTCTAATTGAAACCCTATGAGAATACACACACACCAAACTCATTTTCATGAGAAAGGCAAAGTCGATAAGGGACAGGGTGGCAAGAGAGAGACGAGTCTGACGTGGTGGCCACCATAGGCCACCACCTTCGCCGAAACTTCCCTCCTTTATTGAGTTTTTGAACTTCCTTTCTTGTATCTTGATCCCTTGGGTGTTGCACGAGGCTTTAGGGTCCTTTTCACCACCTTGGAGGCTTGTTTCTAACTTCAACCAAGGGGAATTAGTAGAGAATCTCAAGCTAAGGTTAGGAAGTTTCCTATCCTAAGTTTTGGTTGTCTTTATGAATATGTGTAGAATGCCTTGTGCTTTTATATATGTGATTCGTCACGTCCCTCCCAAGATAAGGCCTTTATGGAGAATTGTTTCTGATGCATCGTCGAAGAAAAACCATGACATACATACCCTCATGTAAGAGTAAATTAGAGCTTAAGGTATGGCCTTCTATGTGACACCTTAAGTAAGTATGTGTTGTGATGTTATTTAGTAATAAATGGTGTAAATACTAAGACTAATGATGACCAATTAGGCATGTGAACCAACGTTTGTAAGCTTAAGAGAGCCTTTTTGGTTCAATCATGGTATGTTATGTTAATGCTTATGCTGTTGAGAAATATTGAAATTGTATCTTAGAACTAGGATAGTGAGGGTGGATGAGTTAGAATTATTGTTAAAAGCTTTGATTTCTATTACACATTCTTGTTATAAAGTGTTGGAGATCGAGAAAGATTTTATTGTCGTATTAGCTACCACATTTCTAAATTTATGATTGCCTATCTATAAAGGTGTTGATTTTAATGTAAGGAATACATGGTATGTGCATATATGCTTGTCTTGTATGAATGATTCATAATTTCATCGACCGCTTGACAGTAGTGATATGCTTGGGTTATGAGAGGCGTGGTTGGGCTTTAATGTCCTTGTTCTCCCATTGCTACATGCACAATAATAGCCTATGCTTTGTGGTTATTGAATTGCTTAGGAATATATTGGCCTCCGATATTTGTGTGATTGTGGACTTTGTATGTATTTCAATTGCATGTAAGTATATAGTGTATTTCATTTCATCAAGTTGATTGGCATTGCTTATTCGTAAATGATGCATACTCATCCATGATGTGAGAGTGAGACAGGAAGACTTATAGTAGGATAAGGATGGATGATGGTCCCGCCAAGGCCTCATGATATAATGTGCAAGATGTGTTGGAGGACAAGGAAGGATTTTCTTGTGCCATTGATAGTCATTGCGTGCAAGGGAGACCAAAGTGAGTGAGTCATGTATTCATACATCAAGTGGAAATATCACTATATATATTTCTTTATTTTGTGTATGTCTCACATGTACGTTGTCCAATGAAGTTGATTTGTCTAGTCGAAGCTATAATTATGAAAGTGATGCTATTTGAAGTGATAAGAAATTATATCATGGACCTATTTTGATAATTTCATTATTGGTTGATTATGAATTTTCCTTGAGTACATCTAGTAGTTTGGAATCACATTATTCTAATTCTTAAAGTGACCTACTATTTCTTCATTATATTCTTGATCAAAAACTAAGGGAGAAATTGTATACTTGATCATGCTCCGTCCTAAAGGTGGAAACCTTGTAAATAATAATGACTTGCTGTCACATGACATAATTTCTTTGATTAGTTATAATATATATATATATATATATATATATATATATATATATATATATATATATATATATATATATATATATTGCCTAATCTATGTTATAGTGTCAGGCTTGTGGTAGGATAGGATTTTTTCTCATTGAGTTTACGTCTCACATCCCCATAGTTTCAGATACCACTTAAGGCCGTAAGGTTGATCCGTCATTGTTGCTGTCTGCTGGATCAAGGTTTTGCTCGTTTTAAAGTTTTCCTGTAAAAGGAGTAGTGAGTATTTCTTGCCTTGCCCTTTTGTTTTGGGTTGGCTTTTTGGTAACTGTTTTGTGTACTTTCGTCTAGAAGGCTTTGTGGTCATATAAGCACTTAAGTCTTGGTATATGGTTGTACACTGTGAATCAGTATGTTGAAATTTGACATGTTAGTTATTGATGAAAAATATTATTAGGTTATCTAAATAACTATCCATTTATGAGTAAGTGAATTCTCGTTATAAAAAGGTCAAACGTCATTAGAATATATCAAGACTTACGAGTGCTAGGAGATTTATTCCTAGGTCCTGTGCTAGTTATTGCCCAATTTGGATCATGACACATGAGATAAACTTTGGAGTGATGAATTCGTTGAAACATAGATTCACGTTGATGAAACTCTTGAGTGATGAATTTCGTGGGAACATAAATTCACGTGAGATGATGAGATTGCTTGATATGTATTTGTCAAACTTTGGCATTTGAAAAGTTAATTGTTGTGATATGTAGGTGGGTGTTTACATATGAATGTGCAAGTGTATATTTACAGTTTTTCCCTTAATTCGTATGCGATTGGAAGGGTCAAGGTTGGGGCATCAAGCATATTTTCTAGGTGGCTTGATGTAGTGTGTGAGTGGTTATTTACGGTTGCACGCACGCTCACACACAGATATATATATAATCACCCCTTCACAGTTGTAGGTACCGAAGGACATTTAATTCGATGACTGGATCAAGGATACCTCTCCATTACTTGAGATAAGATAAATTTCTTTTAGTTTTGAGTTTAATTTTTTAGAATGCTCTATAATTTGATAGGTTTCTTAGGATGTAGTATATGTTAGTTTGGTTAAATCGAAAAGATCTTTGTTTGTAGCAGTGTGAGTATTACATTATTCGTGCCAATCACGGGTCCAATTTTCAGGTTGTGACAGGTTGTGTCAAATGAGTCAGTCCAGACTAGTCTGTCACAAGCTAAAGAAAAACATATCTCAAATAGCATGTCTAAGACTGTTTGTCTTAGAATGCAGGCCTAAATGGACCGACCTACAAGCTACTTTTTTTTTTTTAAAAAATATATTTAAATAATATAATGTTAAAAATTTTTAGTAAAAAAATTCAATAATTTTGTATTAAAATACAATTTATATATGTAAAATATTACTTTAATATTTTTTATTTTTTAAATTAACTATATTATATTTAAATTTAAAAATGCTATATTTATGTTTAAAAAATTACAAAAGTTTTCATATCTAAAAATTACCATATTTATGGAATATAATATTATAAAATATAAAAATATGATAAAATAAAATTATTTATACTAAACAATATAATTTTTGTAAAAAAATAAAAAATTTAGACAAGTTTTAAACAGGCCTAAAATAACATGTGCAAAAACTCCTATTTACGGACTGTCATAGGCAAATCAGCAAGTTTCAGCCATTTTCACACAACTAATTTTTAAGAATGAATGCCCATTCTAAGCGTCAATCGCCGGCCATTCTCACTGGGGAAAGAAGAACGGCTAACGTTCTAATTAATAAATAAGTAAATTAACGAAACACACAAAACAAAACTCAATAGCAGTAAATAGTACACTGAAGAGTTACATATGAAGAATGACTACAAAGGTTTGCTTACTCTCTTGTTGCGATGCACGCCAAAGATAAATTATATATTGATTCCACTAGAAAGCTCAGACCTCGTAGCGAAGAGTTCCAGGACATAAGCTCTATATATCATTACGGTAATCTAAAGAGGTGGAGGCCTCATAAAGGAATCAGGGTCTTAGTAACTGTCCACAATTCTTGACAAAGAAGAATATGTTCCAAGGATTGCACCAGCAATTCCCACTGCAATAATTGCAACACTAACAACAACCTGATGACATCAAGAAAAGGGGATTTAAAAATAAGCGATCAGCTGTTAAAAATTTAAGCTTAAAATAATAAAATATTTACAAGACAAGCATGCGCCTTGACCTGTGTTTTTGTAGCTCTGCTCCCCACAATTTTGAGAAAACATAGAGCTGGCACTATCACTGCCTGAAAAGTTTAGCATTCCCATATTACATCCAAATTTCATGTCAAATTCTTTACTACAATGAAGGAAGTGCACATAACTTCATTTGGGTGCACCTACAAATTTGTTAGACCTCCAATTGGCAGTTACTGTCAAGGATTAATTTTATCCTTTTTTTCACATCTTTAACTTTATAAGAGTCGTAAATTCCTAATTTCCTCTTTGCAAACGAAGCTTTTGTAATGTAAACATAACCAGGCAGTGACTACAATATATATTTAACTTAAGTGTGAGCTTACCACAAGTATACTCAGTAGAGAACCAATCAAAGCCATCACTAGCCCTGAAATTACAATGAAGGGTATTTTTGAGCCATTCTTTCACGGTTTCACCCATTAGGAAGATAGAAACGTACAATAAAATTCAAAAAGAAGAACTACTAAAAATCCTCGCCAACAATGAAATTATAATAGAACTCATAAGACAATGTTGCTTCTCTTCCCCATTCTATACTTGATATTTGCTCTCAGGTAGGTAACAATCTTCCTATGTTGACTCGCCGAAGTTATTAGAGGAATCGAGCAGAATGTAAAATATTAATAAAACAAAACCGGACTTACCAAAAAAAGGAATCAGAAAAGCTACACAAACTGTCGATATAACAAGTGATGTTCTGAGAAGCACGAAACACCAATCACTATATGAAATTTCAGCAGGCAGCAACTCCTCTATACCCCTTGCGAGTGGGTTCATCAATAAAGCATATGTATCCATTATTAAGGAAAAGGAAGACTAAACTAACTCCTGAATATGGTTAAGCCATGTCCATTTATTTGACTTCCATGAATAAACAAGTAATTTGTAGCAGAAAAAAAAAAAGGATATTTGGTGAATGGGTTAATCACCTGAAAGAGCAGGGAACACAAAAATTAGAAATCGCAGAATGGTTTACGAAAAGGCAAGTTTCATAAGAGACCTCAAAATTCTCATACTCACTGTTGTCCACACTGCAACTTTGGAAGTAAGAGCATGTGGTGGCATATTCAATGTTATCTGAGACGCAGTATCTTGACCAAACACTAGAAATCCAATAACTGCAACGCCTCCATATATTAAAACGCACAAAAGAAAACTGTATACAAGGAAATGCGTGAGGTACCAGAAAGAAGAAATCAAATGTTTTTCTTGTGATAATTACTAATTAGGAAATTGTGCAGTTTCCACCAACCATATTATTAAGGCCTTTGTAAATTTTGTTTTGTCAGCCATAGAATGGTAAATGTTGGGAAAAACTGTGTGTCCAGAATAGCAAAACCCATAGATACCAATGGCATATGGAATTCCACTCCAATTCACAAACTGACCAGTGGGATGGAATCCAATACCATCTGTTGTCCCAACAACAAACACACATACAACAATTAAAATTGTCGCAACAACCCCTCCAGCTGCAGAGACAAAATAGAGGTTCCAGTAAGTGCATGCTAAACATGAAATGTTAGAAGTAAAGGAGCCTTCTTTGGAGATTGGAGAACCTGAAAGATAGGAGATTACACGAAGATCCTTCAACCAAACTGTAGGTAGAACAATAAGTGCAGTCAACACTCCAAACAAGTGCATGGAGTCCAACTGGATACGACCCCAGTCCAGGGACGTTCCAGGAAACAACCTAGTAAGATTATCTCCTTCCAGAATAATAAATTCCACACAATATGTCTGCGCTTATGGAAAACATACACATTTGCTACATTACAGAACAATTTTCTTTTACCAAAGAGAAAAGATCAAATAGGAATAGATGCAATACTTACATATAATTCAATGTACAAAAAGACCTGCAAAAAAAAAAAAGGAATTATATAAGTAAACAACGTATATTAAGACCAGTGGTGCGTAAGAATGAGAAATGAGATACATCAGACAGCATTCTTTCTCACCCCTATCATAGAGAATGTTAGGTACTAGTAATGGGGTGTTTGTTATAGTTTGTTGTACAGTGAAAGGGTAATAAGGGAGATATTACAGAAGTGAGTTAGTTATAAATAAGAGAGTGAGGCTCTGAGAAGGGGTGTGAAGAAGAATAATTGTTGTGTGTAGGAACTTTGTTCTGGAGGGAATCTTATGGCTCTAGGAGACTTAGTCTCTATTTTATTGTTTTCTTGATGATTCTTGTTAGTCTTGTTCTTCCATTATCTGAATAATAAAATCTTTAGTTTCTTTTTTTAATTAAGTTTGGGTTCCTAACAATTGGTCCGATCTGTCGGATTATTCGAGGGGAGCCAATATACCTTGCCACCCAAAAATGTTAGACAAAAGATGGGAAGAAAGAGTAAGAATGTTGGAACAAGTCATTACAGATGTGTTCGACCAAATGTGGGGAACAATTGAATCTATTAGTTTGAATGGAGAGGCAAAGAAGAAGCCTGTGGGGGCAGCCTGTGAGTTTTCAGCTCACAAAAGCGAAGAAGATGATGTCGCGAATGTTATCAGGGGAAGAGAGGCGGGTTGGAGAATAGGTAACCCAACTCGCACCCTGACGCCTTTCTCTACACTGAGCCCAAAATCTTTTAATGAAGCTGGTAGCAATACGGGTCAAGCCTAATCGCACGCAGGAGGAAAAACGGATCACAATCCATACCTGAACCTACACTCTGAGAATGCTACTAGAGTAAGTATGGGCTAAGCCCATACTTTTTCGGGTATGAAAAGGGAAAGCCATAGCTGAACCCGTCCATTTAAGGCTGCGTCATGTACGCAAGGCTCCATGACCAAGTGCACTCCATCAATTGCTTCATTATCGTCGTTCACTTTTGGACATGTTCAAAGAAGACCATTAGAAGCGCCAGTAAGGAGAGTTGAGCAGATGGTTTGGAGTCCTGTGAAAAAAGGTCGAGAAAGACCAAGAAGGACACTTAAAGAGGCTATTGAGAGAGATCTTCTGGTAAATGAGATCCCTAAAGAGTTAGTCATTGATATAGCTCAATAGTGTCGGGCGATCCATGTAGCCAACCCCACCTAGTGGGATAAGGCTGTTGTTGTTGTTGTTATCGTCGTTCACTTTTGCAAAGCTATTCTGTGATGTTCGCCGGCCATAGTCGTAGGAAAGGAGTAGGGGAATCCGGAATCCCAAAATTTATGGGCTCACAAATACGTTTAGGCCACGCAACACCGGTGCACAGCCAGCAAGAAGGTCGTCAGCGGTGGAGTCAGCACAGAATCCAATGGCAAAAATTTCAGAGGTTGATCGAAGATTTGGCAAGAACCAAGGGTTGCAATGGGTACAACAAAGCCTCGCACGAAAGAAGGAGGGTCTTAGAAGGGTTCCATGTCTTCTTAGGTGAGCAATGGTAGGGTGTCGACGGTGGTGAAGAGAAAGAGGAAGATGAAGATCTCTACGGCCATGAGAAAACGCTGGAGGGAAGGATTGAGCACAAACATGACACTAGGGAGCACAAAACGCTGGACAACTATGTAGGAGGGACCAACGCACGGGAGAGGAAGACGATGAATAGGACAGTAGACTAAAAAGAAAAACGTAGACCTTGGTGAATCCTACCTTGGGTAACTCAGTCCGATCACTTAGGCTTCAGTCAACTATGGGCCCAAGTCCAACAAAAGAGGCCCAATATATCTGGATGTGTCCACTGTTGAGAAGAGAGGTAATAGGATGAAGTAGGAAAAAAAAACACACACATATACCAAAAAAAAAAAATTCAGTCAGCCTTGGTTACAAGGCTGAACTTAAGGAGGGAGTAATGTTAGGTACTGGATAATGAGGTGTTTGTTATAGTTTGTTATACAGTTAAAGGGTACTTAGGGAGTTATTAGAGGAGTGAGTTAGTTACAAATAGGAGAGTGAGGCTTTGAGAAGGAGTGTGAAGAAGAATAATTGTTGTGTGTAGGAGCTTTGTTCTAGGAGGAGTCTTGTGGATCCAGGAGACTTAGTCTGTGTCTTATCATTTTCTTGATGTTTTTTGTTAGTCTTGTTCTGTTCTTTCATTATTTGAATAATAAAATCCTCAGTTTCTTTCTTTAATCAAGTCTGGATTCTTAACAAAAGTTAAAATAAAGCTTACAAAGTTGAGAAAAAGTCATCTTACTGTGTCAGAGCCTTAAATTTCAAATTAAATAAGAATGATAAAGTGAATATATCTAAGAGCATACTAAAAAACAGAAGTAGAATATTTAGAATTTGAGGCCAACATAAGGTCCAATCATATAGAATAGAAGGAAGGAAATCATGATAAGCAACTATGCTGCCGAAACACTTCAACTTGCCAAAGCACAAGCATTGCACAACCATCTAAACTTTATTAGATACAGTCATACAGAAACAAACTAATTATAACTCACCGATACAGCAAGACGGCCATATTTCCCAAAAGCAGCTCCTCCTATATCTGGGAAGGTTATGATTCCTTCCTTACTTTCAAAGCAGTGCTTCATAAGTTGCGCCGTATAACAACATACAACTGCAAACAGTAATAGTACCACCACACTCGCCCACCCAGCTTCTTTCATTGTACTAGGCGCCGACAGCAGGCCAACTCCAGCCAACACATTAATCCCTGCCCAGGAATAAAATTACATATCTATTAACAATATCTTAAAACTAAATACCAACCTAAACGGTGAAGTATATGTGTAGTGCTCCTCGTTTTCTCACGTCATTAAATTGAGAAAACAATAAACATTGCCTGGTTAGAGATTTTATTTTATTTTTTCAAAGTCACTGAAACTTCCAAAGTTCGTGGAGCATATGTACATGTAAATATAAAATGCTGGAAAATATGGTATCAGATCACTACTAATTCGCTGAGGTGAAAGAATCAAAGAACTCACCATTAAAAACTGTTTGAGTGAAGCTACATCCAGAACCAACGGGTAATTCTCCATGATGTTGGCTATGAAATGAAGCCTTCTCCCCCAGCGATGATTGTCTTCTCGAGATCCTACCCGATTCGCCATTCTCAAATTGCTTTATGCCTTCCTGCCCTGATAGAAAAGGAGTCTTTACGTCTAGGTCTAAATCGCTCTTTGAATTATTGGTGAAACTTGAGTATATCAATCTCGGTGGTTGCAGAAGCGCTCCAAAATTTGGTGACGCAGCAATTGTGTAAGAATCAGTAGTCTCTCTGTCATGAAAAAAAAAAAAAATATATATATATATATATAGATAAAGGATGCTAATAAAAGAGAAAAGTGAATGCCTGGGCTTACAAGTCACAAGGAAAAAGAAATAAAAGGAAGAGTCACATAAAAGCCACATAACACGCGATGCTACCATAACTATGCTTAGTAAGTCAAAACAAACATGGTCCGAGGAGAGATGATATGGCATCTTTATCCTCCAGGAGGTAACGTAATAAAAGCGCTAATTCTATGGAATTTGGACGGAAGATTTTGGCATCTACGTATATTGATACCCTTAATCCAATGGCCATTCGGAATTTAAACTTAGGAAAAAGAAATGCACGACACAAATGTACTTGTAACTTCGAGGCCATTGTTGAGAAGAGAAAGCCTCAGGCGGCGCTCTACGATTTCCCTCATCGTCGCTGCCGCCTTCACTGCTGCTTCCACTCACGAACTTGGTGGCTTCAATGTCCTGTTCCCCTTCGTTAACATCCTCGTCGCTCTGATCCAAGAAAAACTCACAGCTTTTCTTAGTGTCTTTGTTTGACATTTCAATCACTCCTTCAGAAACCGAATACCTCTTGCACAGCAGGACGCTAATACACAACGCCCGTGAATAGAGAATAGTCAGAGGCAGATTCAGTAGGTGGTATCCATCGAGGCTCAAGCTTGTCAGAAACAACAGATTAAAAAAAAAAGATTAACCGTTTCTATGAGGAAAAATGAAGAACGATGATATTGAAGTACGGGGCAGCTTTGTGTGATTTGGTTTGAGAAGAGATGCAGGAGCAGGAGGTTGGAGGCGAATGTGGCACGAAGTTCGACGAGTTGTATATGTATTATCTACCTGGAAGCGACGCTGACGTGTCCGATTGTGAATTTTTGTTTGGATTCGGAGTTATGAATCTTGTACTCCACGCGCCTTCGTCTGCGGACAACGCGCTCACGAAACGGAGGATTCAATCTACAAAGTACAAACCGTGGGTTATCTAGAATGCGTAACGTACATGTAAATATATAATTCATAAAATAAATAGTTTAAAGTTATTTCAATTACTATATTTATGATATTTAACATTTTAAACTGCTCCCTTGAATTTGAAGCATGTTAGAAGTGATCCTATTTTTATTAGAGCATCTACAGTAGTAAATTTTAATTTAATTGTTATTGTGAGTTTCATAATGTCACATCAACTTAAGTAATTTTAGTTGTGAACCTTTTAAAAACCTATAAATAGGTCTTACAATTAACTTTACACTACTTTAACATTTATCACTCTCTACAAACTCCACTAATATTTATTGTGAATTAATTATTTTATTGTCACTCTTTGTATAAGAACTGGTTCTTATATAAAAACTTTATTACGCGTGGCAGTTAACATGACAAATTACAGTGATGAACCAAAATAAAAATCGATTCTTAAATTTAAAAATTCTTTAAAAATCAACACTGTAGATGCTCTTTTAAGAAGTTTAAACATCCTTAAAATGTATATAAAATTATATATATTATCTAAGAGTTAGACTTTTTTAAACTAATCCTCGATAATGTTCAATAGCTTTTCAATATGATATGTTTGCCTTCAATACAATCGTTCTTTATAAAGTTATGAAAACTGTAGTAAAAATTAATTAAAATTGCTTTATTATTTTATTTATAAATAAAGATGAATGAATAAAAAGTAATATCCAAAAAATCAACACCTTAAATTAAATTCTGAATACAGAAAAAAAACTTAGGAGTCAAGATTTTAAGGTTTTAGAAAAAGGAAGCTTACTGAAAAAAATATTAATAAATAGTTTGAAAAAACTAATTATGGTGTACTTGGAAGAATTTATTTTGAATTTATTAGTTTTATCTTATGGCATAAGTGTTCATGCACGTATTTGAGAGCTTGTAGAAATAGTTTATGGTATGCTCATAAACTGTTTTTAACTTATTTTTATAAATTTTTTAAATTAGGTTATAGAAACAACTTATACAGAGCTTATGTGAAGTTTGTTTTTATAAATTCTTCAATTATAAAAATAATTTATATATAAATGCTTAATTAAGCTGTTTACCTAAACGCACCCTAATCATTAAATAGTGTATATATAATTTATGTTAAAGTTATTAACGCAATCATTGTTGTTTTTGATGATATAACACCTCAAGTCCTCAGTATTGAAAACGGATCCAATGCTTGTTCTTATATAGACTGTTAAATTTTAAATTCAACAATTCATATTTCAATGTCTTTTTTTAAAAAAAAAATTACTAAAATTAGTATTTAAAATCTGAACCATTGCATATAAAATGCAACACTCCAGAGGACAAACACGGTCCTTCAGCATCATCTTTCAAATTGTGTTACTTAGTTCATTTACCATTTTTCCTTTCTGTTTCATAGCTTTACGGATCTAATGTCATGTGTACCATTTCACATTTCTCTCATTGCTTAACTGTAACTAAAGTCTCTATAAATGCATATTCTGAGTGGCTCTAGCGATCGTTGAGCAGAGCATTATACACTGACCCTTACTTTCTTTACTGCAGAATTCATTTTCGTTCCTTCCTTCCTTCTGCTTTCTATTAGTCTGACTATTTATACACTTTTTAAAAATTGTTTACTACTCATTAATTAATTCCACAAAAGCACTTATTAATAAGATTTTATCTTTAATTACATCTTATAAGTATTTCAAATTGTCAAGTCTTTCATTTCTATCAATACTAAAAAAAAGTTTAGATCTTTTGCTTGACCCTAAAGTTAATAAGGGTGTTATGTGAGTCATTAATTTTCACAACTAACAGTCTATATTTCAAGATATTATTTTTTATTTTTTAATTTTATTTTTAAAAAAAATCATAAAATTTGAATTGTTAATTATAAAAACTAATAACTTAAATTGAATTAAGTATCATGTTTAGCTTTAAAGCCAAACAAAAGATCCAAACTTAACAGTAAAATAGCTATATAATATATATTAGGCGAGAAAGAAAAGGAGCCAAAAGGTGTGGGCTAGCCATTTTGAAATTAAAAAAAAATAAAAAAAGGCTAGAAGGAAAAGTTGGAGAAACTTTGGCACCGTTTTTGTAAAAGTTGAAGGCTGCAAATGAGCGTCGAAATCTCTGCAGCATTTGAAGCAGTGGCAGATAGGAGAAGCAAAAATTGATTTTTGCATCTTGAGAAGGGATTCCTTCAATATCCTCTCATCCCACGGGGGATCAACCAGCTCACAGAGCGATCTTCACAGATCCTCACAACTTCATCTTCAGAGAGAGAGAAGAAAAGAAAAATAGATAGAAAAGCTTTAGTAAAAAAAAATTGAGAGCAATTTTCTGAGTATAATTGTGAGTTGTGAGTGTTTTATAAACACTTTAAAATTTTCCTTTCAATAAAAGTTTGCAACAGTTCAAAATTCAAAGACGTAGTTTTAATTGGCCGAATTTTATTATTAATTTTGTGTATTATTATTCCGTATTTATTTCATTTTTCAACAAATCTAACTCTAAAAAAATTTGCGTAATTTTCCTAACACTATAATCAAGTTAAAATCGTGTTTCACGTGATTGCCGACTTAGTAATTTCTTAACTTAGGATTGAAACCTATACCAATTCAAAGAAAAATGTTATGGAATTGAGATTATAACAAAAATGACTGATCTAGTAGCCATGTGATAAAATGAATACTTATAAGACTTATTAAGATAAATGACTATTTCAACACCTGATTGATTCTCAACATGTGGTAATCATGGTTCCATTTTTTATTGAGAAATGTTATATTTAATATCTAATAGTATCTCAAATAAAATTGTTTTTAATAAAAAATATTCATGAAAAATTAAAAAAAAACTATCGCAACACAAGAGTGAATAGGTAGAATATATATATATATATATATATATATATATATATATATAAAACCCATAATTAGCTTGGATTGATTCAACCGATCAAAATTACTAAACTACCTCCAGAGAACTTTCCTATAGGTTATGACTAGCTTAACATGTTGTAATAGGAATATACTTTCGTCTTTAACTTTTAACCCTAGCCATAGGAGTTTTTTTGAGTCTTTTGACTTCTCACATTGTTCCTTTAACTTTGCAAGATTTGAGGCTTGTTTATACCCTATGGAAGATCCTAACATCGTTTGAGATCCTTGGATCGACCTACTGGCCAAATGTAATTTGACACAAAATTAACATTGTTATGCTTTAAGAAGAAAGAAAATAACAAATAAGTTAAGGAATGAAATGAATTTACTAAGGTGAGCATACGAATACAAATCACCGATTATGGAATGGAAATGAGCGTGACGTTCAATTAGGAATGAAGCATAAGCGGGGAATCCCTTGCAGTTATAGCCTATAGGCCATTATTATATTTAATATGAAAAAAAATTTAATTGAAAAGTTAAAATGTAGAACAAATTAGTTGGCATAATCATTACTAAGATTGACAAATATGTGAAAAATATCAATTTAAGATATATTTAATTATATTTAATATGAAAAAATTATTTAATTGAAAAGTTGAAATATGAAACAAATTATTGGACACATATAAGTCATTACTAATTACAATAATTACAAGGTTTACAAATTTACGAAGATTTCAATATTTTGCATTAAATATGAATTAATATTAATGTATTCATATTGTATTCTAAAATAGAATTTTTTATTGTCGTAAGAGACATTCAATTACATCTAACATGGAAAAAACTATTTAATTGAAAAGTTGGAATGATGAACAAATTATTAGAATGTATAAATCATTACTAATTACATTAATTATAAGGTTGATATATTTGTGAAAACTAACGCATGACCCGTGTGATGCATGGATTTATAGCACAAGGTAAAGTAATAACCGTATAAGAACAATAACTTTGAACTATTTATATATAGAAAGCGCAATACCTAAGAAAAAATATAACTCAAGGAAGAAGATAGTTCACAACTTTTGTTATACACTTTTACAGATAAACCAAGCCAATTTGAATCACCATAGTCTGTAAAAAAAAAACTAAATTTTTATGATTGCCTCTATTAATACAGATATATATAAGTATGAATATAACAAATAAGTAAAGTTTAGATCACTTACCTCTAACAAAGATTTTTGAATAATTCTTTATAGACAACGTTGGTTGTTTTTTCATTTGTTCATTGTCACTGTCAAAGACCAGAATCTTCAATTTCTTTTTGCTTTTAACTCTGGAGATGACTATATAGAGTTGGCCATGGGCATGGCTGAAGCGTGGGTTTTTTTAAATATAATCCGACTGATGATAGAGATTGCCCTTGACTTTTATTAATAGTCATTGCAAAGCATAACATAATGGGGAATTGCCTCCTTTGAAGTTTGAAAGGAAGTCTGGAATTTGATGGAGTAATAATCATTCTAAGTATCATCACTTTATCACAAGTATTCTTTCCAGCAATAACTACTGCCTCGATGATGTGCTTCCCCAACTGTGTGATAATCAATCTGCTTCCATTACACAAACCGATGGCTTTATCAATATTTTTAAGCAACATTATTGGAGCACCAACTTTTAACTTCAATTTATGGTTTGGAATACCAGAAAGCTTCAAGCTATTTAGGAATTTAGTAGGATACAAATCATCCATATTATCGCCTTTTATATCTATTTTGCATACATTTTCAGAGCTGAGGTATATTCTTTCTTCACCTAGAAGCAAGACAAAATGTAATCATTTATCTCATCAACATCTCGTAATCTAGGGGTAAGAATTGCTCTTTTTTCAAAGTACTTTAAATCAAGAATATTTGCCAACAAATTTGGATATGTTGACAAAACAATAGTAGAAATTCGATCATCGTCAAACTTAATGAGTAAGTCATCTGGTATAAGGACAGCTGATTCACCATTGTCATGATCATTATTGCCTTCCCTAATGTTGATAATGCAACTTGCAAATGATTGAATCTCCTCAAGTTCTACACTTGATACACTACTCCTTAGATGCATGTTTTCTTTTAATTTGAGAACTTTACAGAGCTCCCAAAGGTAGGAAGAATTAATAGTGGAGAAAACTATCTGTTCTCTTGTGGCACATGGTATAACAGGGAGAATTTGCCTTACAATAGCTTTGCCGCCAAAAGTTGTTTGTGAAAGTTTCTTGTTACATGTATTCATTAAGTCTTTCAATGTCCTATCTAGTGCCTCAAAACAATATTTGCTCATCATAGGAGCCTCGTCCCAAATTATGAGATGTGACTTTATGAGAAGTTCAGCAAACTCAATTCCTTGGGAAATATTACATAGTGAATCTTCAGTTATTTGCAAAGGGATTCAAAATCGAGAATGAACTGTTCGACCTCTTAGCAACAATTGTGATGCAATACCACTTGAAGCAACATTTAGCACTATCATCTGTTTTGATAGTGCTACAGACAATGTTTGCCATAGAAAGGTTTTTCCAGTACATCCATAGCCATACACAAAAAAAAATCCCTCCAGATTTTGAGTACACTGCATATAAAATTTCATCATATATGCGTCTTTGCTCATGATTCAAAGAAGCCAACAAATGAATATGTTCTTGAGACCAAACATTTCTATCATAATTCAATTCTTCATATAGTAGTTTGTTGCTAATTCTTTGTGCTTGATCCATAACAGGGAACGACAATGTCGAAAATGCAATAAGGGATATTCCATTACTTTGCAAGGTGTTCTCAATATCTATCAAAGCATGGTTCTTCAATTCATCGTCACTTAACTATAAGTCTAGAACATACGTGAATAACTTTTAGCTAATAAAAGTTTTGTCACGACCCATTTTCTAGGCACATGACCGGCACAATGATGAATATCCCATCACTGTAAGCCTTTCGATAAATTCTTCCCACAAGTAAAATTGTTAGTCATTATCTCTATATTCTCAAAATACCATTCCTTAATAAATACAAAGAAAATACATCAGATTTTCTTAATTAAAAAAAATAGATCCTCAGTACAAAATACATTATCATACTGAAATACAAGCCAAATACCAAACCCCTGACCTAGATGTCCTAGACGGTTACAGAGCAATATACTGTATAACAAAAGAAGGGCCTACCCGACAGCGGGAAAGTCCAACGTGATCTACTCCTTTAGCGGATGTACTTCGGCGGCAACCTGATCTGAACAAAAAGTTTGTACAGAGAGTGTGAGCTTTTAAACTCAGTGAGCAATCGGCCTCGCGTTAATAAAATTCAAATACATCACCAGTCATGCAAGCAAATCCGAAGGCTCAAGCTCAACCAATAGACATAGTTAGAAATTACATACAAGAAAATTTTATCCAATTCAACAAACGATACTAGTACTCGTCAATGGCAATATATCCCGGAGAGCGCACACAGGCCAGCTCACCAATTTTGTATTTTTCCTCCATGACGCACAACCTCATCCTCTTAGTTAGGGCGCCTCACAGATTTATCACCAATCCGGGCTATATCCCTACTGAGGGAATCGTTGTCTCCACATTCATTGGTCAAGACACCTTTTAACCCGGGTTTTCCGCCTTGCCATGAGAGGGGGTACTGTACCGCTCAATCACAATCAATAGTACAACAGTTCATATCATAATCAGAAGTACAATATAATACTCATCCATATAACAGGTATAATATATAACTATATGATTCAAATTTCATATCATCATGAGATACTTGCTTTGTCTTATCCATACTTCTGGATTAATTATCTCATTATATTCGTCATTCTGAATCCAATTTCCTCCTATGAATCTTGGGAGTGTCCTACGACATACTTTTTATCACCAGTAATGCTAAAACTCTATTAAAACAGGGTCGTTTCACTCACCTGGATTCCATACGAGTATCACTTCTCTAAATCGTTACGGACAAGAGTACGCAGGTGAATTTCAGTGTTCCGCTACAGAGATTTTCATGAAAGATTACAGAAAATACGTTAAGATCGTTTTCGTATAGATACTGTTCATACGTACGGGTACTATTCATACGGTCACTATTCATACATACGGATACTATTCATACCGGAAATACAGAATACAATCTGTAAAAGAGTACACCAGGTAAGTTCCCAGGAAAGAGTAGAGGGTCACACTGGACACACTTAAAAACCAGGTCTTTCCTTAGCCAGAACTTTCCTAGACATGTATTCTCCACAGATTATATTCTATTTCGGTAATCAGAGAATCAAAATAACAGTTAACGACAGTTTTTCTGATGTGGAAGATCGGCCAAAGCCGCAACCACAGAGCATACTTAAGAAAATAACTTCTAAAATTTGAAAGACATAGAAAGAACATAGTATCCTTACCTAAGCAAAAACGGAAAGGCCCAAAATCTCAGAAGCCTAGCGTCGGAGCAAGAGAAACTTAAGGAGAGAAGAAGAGAAGTTGAAGGTGTGAGTTTAGAAGTGAAATGGAAGGGCCTATTTATAGTAAAAGTCAAGGGTACTATTTGACACTATGCGCTAATAAAATATTCAATTTATTATTTATGAAAATGACATTTCTAATAATGCAGTTACTGTGCACCTTACGCGTACGATGGAAAATTTTCGTTTATTTACTATTAGAAATTTTAAAGGAAAAACTATCCTTTCACCTTAAACCTTTAAGTTTCTTTTCAATTCAGTCCTTTCAATTTAGTCCCTGAGGGTATTTTTACACATAAAACGTCATTTTCTCCTACAAACTTCTTTCTAGTTTTCTCTTATGACCAAACCACATCTAGTATTTGACATTTTGATTGTATAAATGAACAATACCATATACGTAAATAGTAACAGTAGTTTGAAAACACGCATTTATATTTTATTTTTCATGGGTATTACATTATCACCCCCTTTAAGAAATTCGGTCCTCCGAATTTAAATTACCTCAAGTCGTAAAAAGATGCGGATATCTAGAACGCATGTCGGCCTCGGCTTCCCATGTGGCTTCTTCGTGAGTTTGATTCCTCCACAAAACCTTGACGGATGGAATCTCCTTAGATCGGAGTTTCTTTACTTGACTATTGAGGATAGCTACCGGTATCTCCTCGTATGACAAGTTTTCATCTACTAGGATAGAATCATTCTGAGAAGGGTGAAATATGTGAGAAGGGTCATGAAGGTACTTCCTTAACATGGATACGTGAAAAATAGGGTGAATCCCTTCCAGATCCATAGGTAGGGCAAGTCGATAAGCCACTTTTTCCACTCGTTCTAGAATCTCATAAGGCCCGATGTATCTAGGACTCAACTTTCATTTCCTTCCAAATCTCAACACACCTTTCATTGGAGAGACCTTAAGGAATACCATATCGCCGACTGAGAACTCCAAATCACGTCGTCTGTGGTCAGCGTATGCCTTTTGTCTACTTTGAGCTGCTCGCATCCTATCTTGTATTGTCTTAAACTTGGTTAGGGCATCCTGGGCCAAGTCAGGTCCTAATGCTTTCGCTTCACCTACCTCGAACCAACCGATCGGAGATCTGCAACGTCTCCTATACAAGGCCTCAAAGGGTGCCATCCCAATAGTGGCCTGATAGCTGTTGTTATATGCGAACTCTACAAGATACAAATGCTTTTCCCAGCTACCACTGAAATCTAGAATACAAGCTCGTAAAATATCCTCTAGCGTCTGAATCGTCCGCTCTGACTGTCCGTCTGTCTGTGGGTGAAAAGCGGTACTAAGGTCCACTCGAGTACCTAATGCCTCTTGAAAACTTTTCCAGAAACGAGAGGTAAATTGAGGACCTCTATCAGAAATGATAGATATAGGTACTCCATGCAACTTTACTATTTCTTTAATATACAATTGTGCCAACGTTACTACACCATAAGTGGTTTTGACTGGAATGAAGTGTGCAGATTTGGTTAGTCGGTCAACAATGACCCAAACTGAGTCATAACCTCCTGTGGAACGAGGTAGACCAACAACAAAGTCCATCGTCACTCGTTCCCATTTCCATTCAGGAATCTCTAATCGTTGTAACGAGCCTCCTGGCTTTAGATGTTCAGCCTTAACCTGTTGACAGGTTAAACAACGAGACACAAATTATGCTATGTCTTGTTTCATTCCTTTCCACCCGTAGATCTGTTTCAGATCCTGATACATCTTGGTGGCTCCTGGATGTACAGCATATGCAGCACGATGGCCTTCTTCCATGATGTCTCGTCTAAGAGTTCCAACATGTGGTACACACAACCATTGCTCAAAATGTAAGACTCCTGTATCGTCGAGTGTGAAACTATTCACTTCACCAATCTTCACCTTTTCCATAATTTAGACAAGCTCAGGATCCTCCATTTGAGATATCCGTATCTGGTCAACAAGGGAAGATCTAGCCCTGATATGGGCTAAGAATGATCCTGTCCTTGTAACCTCAAGAGTAGCACCTTTTGCTCTCAGCTCTTGTAGTTCTTGGATCAAGGGTCTTTTTGTTACTGCTATATGGGCCAGACTACCCATAGATTTTCGACTCAAGGTATCTGCTACCACGTTCGCTTTGCCTGGGTGGTAAAGAATATTGCAATCATAATCTTTTAGTAATTCTATCCATCTCCTCTGCCTCAAGTTTAAGTCCTTTTGGTCGAAAATATATTTTAGACTTTTATGGTCAGTGTAGATTTCGCAAGTTTCTCCGTATAGATAATGTCGCCATATCTTTAAAGCGAAAACTACTGCTGCCATTTTCAGATCGTGGGTGGGGTAGTTTTGTTCATGTTTCTTAAGTTGTCTTGATGCATATGCCACTACCTGGCCATGCTGCATGAGAACACATCCCAACCCTACTCTTGATGCATCGCAGTATACTGTAAAACCTCCTGGTCCTGAGGGTAAGACCAATACAGGTGCGGAGATTAACCTTTTCTTGAGTTCTTGGAAGCTTTCTTCACAAGCGTCATCCCATTGGTACTTTACCCCTTTCTTAGTCAGTCGTGTGAGAGGGGCGGCTAACTGGGAAAAATTTTGGATGAAACGACGATAATATCCTGCCAATCCCAAGAAGCTGCGAATCTCCGTGACGGAGGTAGGTGTAGGCCACATTTTGACCGCTTCTACTTTGCTTGGGTCTGCTTGGATGCCATCTTTGGAGATCACATGTCCCAAGAAAGTTACACGATCAATCCAAAACTCGCATTTAGAGAATTTGGCGTACAATTGATGATGCCTCAATGTCTGCAACACAACACGAAGGTGTTGTTCGTGCTCTTCTGAAGTCTTTGAGTACACCAGAATGTCGTCTATGAAGACAATGACAAATTTGTCTAAAAAAGATTTAAAAATCCTATTCATTAAATCTATGAAAGTAGCTGGTGCATTCGTTAATCCAAATGACATCACCAAGAACTCGTAGTGCCCATATCTGGTACGGAAGGCTGTTTTAGATACATCCTCCTCCTTGATCTTGAGTTGGTGATAACCAGACCTCAAGTCAATCTTTGAAAAACACTTGGCTCCTTGAAGTTGATCGAAAAGGTCGTCGATGCGAGCCAACGGGTATTTATTTTTGATAGTTACCTTATTCAGTTGTCTGTAATCTATGCATAGTCTCATCGATCCGTCCTTCTTTTTCACGAACAGAACAGGAGCTCCCCAAGGTGAATAACTTGGCCTTATAAAGCCTTTGTCTAGCAAGTCCTGTAACTGAGTTTTTAACTCTTTTAATTCTGTTGGTGCCATTCTATAAGGGGGTATGGAGATTGGACGAGTATCTGGTGCTAACTCTATCTGGAACTCAATCTCTCGATCTGGGGGTATACCTGGTAGATCATCTGGGAAGACATCTACAAACTCCTGAACTACTGGAACGTCTTCTACTTTTAGTTCTTCTTTCTTAATATCTTTAACGAATGCCAGGTATCCTTGACAGCCCTTTCGCAATAAACGTTGGGCACACATTAAAGATATAAGATTCCCAGAAATTTCACTCCGTTCACCATGAAATACGAAAGAAGGCTCCCCCGGAATATTGAACTTAACTATCTTATTATAGCAATCCAGGGTGGCATGACAAGATGCCAGCCAATCCATGCCCAAGATGACATCAAAGTCTGTCATATCTAACAGCATTAGGTCTACTGTTGTATTTATTTCTCCGACTCTTACCTTGCAAGCTTGATAGCCTCGTTCTATTAGTAAGGTGCCTCCAATAGGCGTAGTTACTAAAAACGGACATTCTAATCTAACAACTTTTTACTTAAAGTTCTTAGCAAAGAATGGTGACACATAGGAATGCGTAGAGCCAGAGTCAAACAAAACATGTGCAAAATTTGATTCAATCAGAAGAGTACCTGCTACCACCGTATTAGACTCCTGAGCATCTTGACGGGTTAAAGCGAATACTCGAGCGTTCCCTCGACCTGCTGAAGCCTGACCTCGACCACCTTGTCCTCTGCCAGTACCTCTTCCAATTTCATTGCCTCCTACAGTTACAGGGGCTCTGTTGGCAACAGTGGCCTCTGATTGATTAGGGCGTACTGACCCTTGGCCAGATCTCGTGTAGAGTTGGGGGCAATCTCTTTTGATGTGGCCCTGTTGACCATATTGGTAACAGACCCTAGTGTTGTTGTTGACAAAACAAGCTCCGAAGTGATTTCTTTCACATTTAGAGCACCAGGGCCTTTGTTGACCCCCTGTACCACTTTGTTGACGCTGTGGTGCACTAGCGGTAGAGGCTGCACGTCCAGAACTCTCTCCGTGGTAGCGTGATTTCTCATCTTGTTTCCTCTTTCTTTTGTTATTCCATTTTTCTTTTTGCATATCTCTTTCTTCCATCATACGGGCGATGTCGACGGCTTCTGTGTAAAATGAAAAATCTCGTATTTTCGATCCCACCCTATTAAATAAAGACTCTCGAAGGCCTTTAATAAACCGTCGGATCTTTTCTTTCTCAGTTAGGACCATGTGAGTAGCATATTCAGACAACTCTATAAACAGATTGTCGTATTCATCGACGGTTCGTGATCCTTGCCGGAGTGCCTCAAACTCATTTATCTTTGCTTCTCGTATACTCTCCGGAATAAATTGTTCTCAAAAAATTCTTTTAAAGTCATTCCATTTAACGGGTGGGACATTTCTGGCCATGCCCTTCTTCCATGTTCGCCACCAGCGGTCGGCCTTACCTCTTAACTGAAAGGTAACAAGGGTTACTTTTCGAGGTTCAGGACATTCTAACGTGTCAAGGATTTTCTCACAGTCATCTAGAAAACGTTGTGGGTCTTCATTAACATCTCCTGCAAAGGTTGGCGGATTCAGCTTCATAAATTCTGAAATCTTGACCTCCGTCCCTACCCAATCCTGAGGAGGGGGTGGAGGTGGCATCTGGTCTGTCTCTTGTACTTTTGCAGCATGTACTGATGCCTGTGAGCCATCTTCAGATGATTGTCCCATCAGAAGTTCCTTTAGCCCATTCACCTCGTTCTGCATTGCAGCTAATGCTTCCATCACTACAGTCGCGTCGATTTGTGATGGTTCTCCAGCATTTCTTCTAGGGTTTTCAGTGGATATTTCTCTGTTTTGTGCATGGTTATCTTCTGCACGGTTAGGTATCTCCAGTCTTGCATTTGCTGATTGAGCAGCTGGAGGGACCAAGGCCCTGCCAGATCTTGTGCGGATTCCAGAAGCGTTTGATTTTCTTGGTGCCATCTAAACTTATTCTACAATTAAGAATAATATATATCGTCACTATTATGCTTCAAGTAAAGACACGAAAGAAAGGGATTTTAATCTCTACAGGGCTTTTGGTGGATCTTCATCCTATGGTCGTGCTGCAGTCACGACAATAGGGGAAGGCCCACTAAAGACACCTTGCTCTGTAATCACTAGGAGACCTAACAACCTATGCTCTGATACCAACTTTGTCACGACCCATTTTCTAGGCACATGACCGGCACAATGATGAATATCCCATCACTGTAAGCCTTTCAATAAATTCTTCCCACAAGTAAAATTGTTAGTCATTATCTCTATATTCTCAAAATACCATTCCTCAATAAATACAAAGAAAATACATCAGATTTTCTTAATTAAAAATAATAGATCCTCAGTACAAAATACATTATCATACTGAAATACAAGCCAAATACCAAACCCCTGACCTAGATGTCCTAGACGGTTACAGAGCAACATACTGTATAACAAAAGAAGGGCCTACCCGACAGCGGGAAAGTCTAACGTGATCTACTCCTCTAGCGGATGTACTTCGGCGGCAACCTGATCTGAACAAAAAGTTTGTACAGAGAGTGTGAGCTTTTAAACTCAGTGAGCAAATCGGCCTCGCGTTAATAAAATTCAAATACATCACCAGTCATGCAAGCATATCCGAAGGCTCAAGCTCAACCAATAGACATAGTTAGAAATTACATACAAGAAAATTTCATCCAATTCAACAAACGATACTAGTACTCGTCAATGGCAATATATCCCGGAGAGCGCACACAGGCCGGCTTACCAATTTTGTATTTTTCCGCCATGACGCACAACCTCATCCTCTTAGTTAGGGCGCCTCACGGATTTATCACCAATCCGGGCTATATCCCTACTGAGGGAATCGTTGTCTCCACATTCATTGGTCAAGACACCCTTTAACCCGGGTTTTTCGCCTTGCCGTGAGAGGGGGTACTGTACCGCTCAATCACAATCAATAGTACAACAGTTCATATCATAATCAGAAGTACAATATAATACTCATCCATATAACAGGTATAGTATATAACTATATGATTCAAATTTCATATCATCATGAGATACTTGCTTTGTCTTATCCATACTTCTGGATTAATTATCTCATTATATTCGTCATTCTGAATCCAATTTCCCCCTATGAATCTTGGGAGTGTCCTACGACATACTTTTTATCACCAGTAATGCTAAAACTCTATTAAAACAGAGTCGTTTCACTCACCTGGATTCCGTACGAGTATCACTTCTCTAAATCGTTACGGACAAGAGTACGCAGGTGAATTTCAGTGTTCCGCTACAGAGATTTTCATGAAAGATTACAGAAAATACGTTAAGATCATTTTCGTACAGATACTGTTCATACGTATGGTCACTATTCATATAGTCACTATTCATACGTACGGATACTATTCATACCGGAAATACAGAATACAATCTGTAAAAGAGTACACTAGGTAAGTTCCCAGGAAAGAGTGGAGGGTCACACTGGACACACTTAAAAACCAGGTCTTTCCTTAGCCAGAACTTTCCTAGACATGTATTCTCCACAGATTATATTCTATTTCAGTAATCAGAGAATCAAAATAACAGCTAACGACAGTTTTTCTGATGTGAAAGATCGGCCAAAGCCGCAACCACAGAGTATACTTAAGAAAATAACTTCTAAAATTTGAAAGACATAGAAAGGGCATAGTATCCTTACCTAAGCAAAAACGGAAAGGCCCAAAATCTCAGAAGCCTAGCGTCGGAGCAAGAGAAACTTAAGGAGGGAAGAAGAGAAGTTGAAGGTGTGAGTTTAGAAGTGAAATGGAAGGGCCTATTTATAGTAAAAGTCAAGGGTACTATTTAATACTATGCGCTAATAAAATATTTAATTTACTATTCATGAAAATGATATTTCTAATAATGCAGTTACTGTGCACCTTCGATGGAAAATTTTCGTTTATTTACTATTAGAAATTTTAAAGGAAAAACTATCCTTTCACTTTAAACCTTTAAGTTTCTTTTCAATTCAGTCCTTTCAATTCAGTCCTTTCAATTTAGTCCCTGAGGGTATTTTTACACATAAAACGTCATTTTCTCCTACAAACTTCTTTCTAGTTTTCTCTTATGACCAAACCACATCTAGTATTTGACATTTTGATTGTATAAATGAACAGTACCATATACGTAAATAGTAACAGTAGTTTGAAAACACGCATTTATATTTTATTTTTCATGGGTATTACAAGTTTATTATATTTAAAATTTAAATTATTTAAATTAGTTATTATGTTAGAGCAGGTTAACTGAAAAACATATTGAAGAAACATAAGTATACCTTCATGACGTAGTAATTTTCTTCGTGTATGAAAAACATCATCTGAAAAGTAAATGCCAAGTTTTACTCCATATTTGTTCAGGTTTAGAAATGCTATTAGATATAAGTAAGGTTGCAAATAAGTGCCTCAAATAACTACTCGACCCCCAATGACTTCCTTCAATTAGGTCATATATGTACTCTCTGTCATCATCAAGTAGTCCTAAAGCACAACAGGCATCTTTGAAGGTATCATAAACAACACCATCAACTGTTCTAATATCTTCATATGATATAGGATACTTGACGATGTTTAACAATGTTCTGAGATAATGTATGTCACTACTACCAGGGGGAGTGTAGTGTAGTCTGCAGATAGAAAAACCTGACTTCCTTAGACATCGCTCTCTAGAGTTTGTCTTATAAACAAATTTTGTAGGAAATTTTGTGTATGATATCAGCCTTGCTTCAGGGTACTTTTTATTAGCCTCAAACCAAGATAAGAACATTGTCATTTTGTTTGAGTTATGCTCAACAATTGAATCAGTAGGTTCATCGTCTAAAATATAGAATAACAGAAATTAGTATTTTATGCAAAAAAAATCGTAAAAAAAGAGTTGTTACACCATAAGAGGAAAAATAAAAGCTTTACTGCAAAATAAAAAAGCCTTAAAAATATTAATAGTCAAGTAAAACCAGTCTATAAGTACCTGGAAAAATGATTGTATGCATCTTAGGTAAATGAAATGAGAGTCGTTCAACAACTGGCTCCCTAAAGTTAATGTCAAAACCAAAGATTCTCCAAACTACCTTACAAGGTGATACATATCTACAATTGTAAAACATTTTTATCTCATCTTGTTTGGATTCAGAATTCTTCTCAGACATCTCATTAAAAGAGACGATAACTCTATCATGACCTTTGTTGATGTACTTAAATAGATACTTGATTGACTTTGCTTGATTACATCTCTCAACATTGATATGAGCATGATATCTAGCTAGAAGCATAGGATTGTAAGGTATTACAAACCTAAAAATAAAATAAGAGGACATTGATAGTAAATTTTTTTGTCAAGTAGAACTCCATAATAGCATAATTGAACATTAAAAACTATACATGTCTAACAAAACTCTACACTTCTCAACAAAAGCATTAGTATTTGATCTTTTATACCTTAGATAGCCTTCTTCATCAATTACAGTGGAAGCAGTAAAGGGCTTTGGAAAGTGTTTAGTGCATTTTCCATCCAACATACACGGAGAATTGAAATTAGAAAATCCACAAGATCCATGTATCATCAAATTGCTTACTAATTCATGCAGACTAGGAAATATGTTTATATTAGGAATCTCAGCAAAAATAATCCTATCTATGTCACTTGTTGTGATGTATTTATCATTCAGATGGAGGAAAATCAATATATGGGCATGCGGCCACGCTTTTGAAATTCAATAGTATAAATAACTGTGCAAAACATTTGTCATAAAAACAATGTGAGTCATAATTTGTAATTGGAACCTAATATACTTATACAGAAAAACAATAATTAGTACCTGTAGTCACTTTGCCAAATAAGTTATTTTTTTTAATGACCCTAAGAAGTTGATCTAGCTTAATGTTAAATATTCTAGAAAGCAAGTTTGGTCTGTCTTCAACTTTCAGTAGATTAATATCTAAGAACCTTACAATCTTCGGCCATTTCGAATTACATGTGAAGGTAATTAACAAAGGGATTAGGAGCACGAGCCCACTTACATATAGCCATAGTGTCATGATAGTTCTGAATAGTGTAACGAAGAAGGCAATGTTGTTCTTGAAAAGTTGGTTGGGTGTGACTGGGTCCAAACCTTGTTCATGACCGATCGAAAAGGTAGAGAAGACAACCACAAAGTCATAATACAACTCACTGAAAAGCTTCAGAACCTCATAATCATTAGTGGCCTTGTTCTCGCAAAAAGCATGATAAGAATGAACTATTTCAAGCAAAACGAAAATAAAAAATCAGGAAAATATGTGAATACTCTAAAATTGATACACAAAAATATAGTCAATGCAATCTTTAATTTATTTTCTCACACACACACATAACAAGAGAGAAAGACGAGAGAAGAGAGAATTTTAACTCTATATTTAACACAATTGGATACATATAACACACACACTGAAACATGGATTTTATAGGCTACAAGGAAACCCATTGATGAAGGAAAAGTGTTGATACATGTATATAATAAAATAAGCAAAACCCAAATGCTAAGGAAAGAGAACACATAGATGGAATGATGATACTACAACATGTTGGCACCTATAATTTCAGTTTGCAGAAGGTAAGGGTGGCTACTTTCATAAAGTGGCGTTCAATTTCCAATGCACAAGTTAATTTAATTCTGACAGTTAACAATAAATTATGCATACCATGATAAGTTTCAGGATCAATATCCATGGATTCAACTGAAACTCTACTGAGAGGATTATAAACAATTAAATGATCAACACGGTAAGTGACAAAGCGTAAAATATAGATTAAACCGTTTATACCACCAACATATTGAATCCTTCTTGGATCATTATTAGGATGAGTTAACTGAAGTGTACGCATTTGACCACTATTGATATCAAGCAGCATAATATGTTCCGAAACACTTCGATTATGCATGGACCTCTTGGACAGAATTACATCACTTGATTTTATCAATTGAAGGTTGTTGTGTTTCTCTAGGAAAGAAGGAGAAGTAATGCACAAGACAATAGTAAATGATATAACTATCAAGATCGACACCATTGTCGAAATGATTATCCATTGCCGTAAACATGAAAAAGCAAACACTAGAAATTTGTTAAATATACCATAAGGAAAAAAAAAATCTCATATGAGATGGACGATTAAGTATGAAAGGCTAAAAAAAAAATCGACAGGGAAGATCATAGAGATAATACTTGAACAATAAGTGAATAGATATTGATAGGTCAGAGAAAAACAGTGGGATTGACAGAAGAAAATAGGACACTTTGATGAAATAGGGAAGAAATTGTAAAAATAAAAAAAATAAAATGAAGAGACGCTTTGAAACAAATAGACTGAGGCTGAGAACAGGATAAATACTAGAGAGTAAATTTTGTCCATACCTGATAACTCCAGAAAGAGAGCAAGTGCGAGAGGCAAAATTTGAAACAAAATCAATATTGAGTAAAGGACTATAGATGCCGATATGTAGAATGAAAAAAGAAGGAAATGGACGAACACGACCTTTGGAATGATAACGGGCAATTTTCCATCTGACAAAAAAGATGTGGCGCATAGAAAATCGTGCGGTACGAATGCTATGTTTTACAAATGAAGTGACAATTGTCGGCATTATAAAATTGCGAAATAGATGCAATTTTTTGATAAAAAGAAACTCTGTACAAATTTTACACCATGCAATTCTATAAACATAAACATAACTTCGGAAAAAATGAAATATTTTCAGTCTACGAATATAAAAATTGTTTATAAGAAACATCATTATATATTTGAGTAAACATTAATATTTATGAACTAAACTGAAAAAACATTTTAGACATGTGATATATGAATTGAATTAATGTGTTTGAAATGTAATATATAAAAATGTTAAGACATCTTCGAATTTAAGTTAATATTAATGCAAATTTTTGATTCTATATAAAAAAATATGAAAAAACTGCAAATTTTTCATTCTATATATAAAAAATATGAAAAAACTAACATATCTTCGAATAAACGATAAAAGGAATACAAATTAACGAATGTGTAAATACATTACATAAACATTAAAAAAAAATGTTAAAACATATTAGAATTTACATTAACATTAATGCAAATTTTTGATTCTATATAAAAAGGAATTAGGAATGATTTACGAATTAGCATCATTGAAAAAAATATTAATTGAAATAAACATGTGGGACATGATATTTATGAAACAATATTTATAAATATATTATATAAAAACTTAAACATAAATTAGAAAAAATATGAAATTTTTTCAATCTACGAATTTAAAAATTGTTTGTAAGAAACATCATTATATCTTAGAGTAAACATTAATATTTATGAATTAATTAACTGAAAAAACATTTGAGACGTGATATAGAAATAGAATTAATGTGTTTTAGATATAATATATAAACATGTTAAGACATCTTCCAATTTACATTAATATTAATGAAAATTTTAGATTCTATATATAAATAATATGAAAACACTTAACAAATCTTCTAATAAATGTTAATAGTAATACAAATAAACGAATGTGTAAATACAGTACATAAATCATTAATATTTGCTCGAGTAGGCAGAAACAATTTAAGTATTAGAAATAAATATTTCAGTGAAGAAATTCGCAAATCCATACGCATAAACTACCAAAGTTTCCAAAAATAAAAGCTATAAACGGTAAGCAAAAAATCAAAGTAATTTAAGACTTGTTGTATCACACTAAAAAAAGCGTAGAAAAATAAAACTTCGAAGCAGCGTTGAACCAACTACTATACCCTCAAAATGAAGCTAACAAATATATGTCCATAATTCATGATCAAGGGAATACAAATAGATGTGCAACGTTGTCTCATCAGCCTATCCTTTGTTCACTACAAAAATAGCCAGATTTAGAGACGGAATTTATCCGTCTAAAAAATCTGTCTCTAAAGTGATGAAATTTCATCCCTGAATCTTGGAATAACAGAAATCAGAGACGGATTTTGAGATGACTTTTTTCGATCTTTGACTGAATACCCGTTCCTAATTTTAGAGACGGATTATGACGTTTCAAAACTTTGCCCATAAAGTTTTTTAAAATAAAAAATGTTAGAGACGAAATAATTCCGTGCCTAATATCCGTCTCAAAAATATTTAAGTCAAACGATGTCATATTAATTGTTTGAGACGGAAATTTCCATCTTAAATATACGTCCCTAATATCTGACTTAAATCCCCAATTTCCCTTCCCAGTTTATTTGACTGTCTCAACTCTTTTCTCTCTGTCTCTGAAGCTCTCTTTGGCGCTTTCTCTCTCTCTCCTCTCTGGAGCTCTCTCCGGCACACACACACTTTCTCTCTGTCTGTGTCAAGGTCTCTCTGGTACTGTCTCTGTCTCTCTTTGTCTTCACTCTCCCATTCATGTTCGTCCACTACTAACATTCTTCAAATTTTTAAATTTTTTGTAGTTTTCGATTATGTTTCAGCCATTTGTTCAGCATGCCCATTAGTTTTTTGATTTGCACAACTCCTTTGCTGAAGAAGGTAAGGTTTCTGCTCTTTGGGTTCTCCCTTCTGCTTGCTATATTTTTTTTTCATTTCTGGTATATATATATACAGAACATTGCTGCCATTGTTGTTGCTGCCATTGTTGTTATTGTTAAATTTACACTTTCCTTTTTGTTTTTTTTGTTTTGGTTGAGACCTTTATGTTGGCAAAAAGCTTTTCTGCCATATAGCCATTAATTAACTATGCTTAAAAGTACTTGAGAATTCATGTTTTATGGGTACTTTCATATTTGACGAATATAAAGCTCTCTTCAGAAAGTAGCTAGTCATGTCTGTCATATTTTAATGGCTAAGAAGTGATTTTTTATTCTAGTAAAAGGGTAATATATCAGTGGGATCACCATTTATGGAGGTTCTTTAATGTCATAAGCCAATTCAATATATAAGAACTTATTATTTATAGTTGATTTTTCTCTACATTTTTAACAAGTAACTGTTGAATTTTAATATAATATATATATCCCATTTGGATTAGCAATAATCAATTATTAAATGTCATTATCATATTAACTATATTATTCTAATATATAGCATTTAATATATGAATATTATAATTGGGCTTTTATATTGTGAGTGGCCCGTGATGGGTTGGGCCAATCATATAGCCTGTTGAGAAGTCCCTGCTCTCATCTGATAATAAATAGACTGGCATCCCATTTATCAGTCTAACCCTAGATAGAACACTTATCAGACAGAGAGTAGTACCACTCTCACATAACCCTAAAAATTCCCTCTGTTCTACTGTTCAAGATGGATAGCGCGATAATGCCAGGTACACATTCTGTTCATCCCTTTTATGTTCTGTTATTTAATATGTTGTAGTTTGTATCTACACTGATCTAGGATTAAAAATTAATCCCATTAATTCCTTCAATGGTATCAGAGCCAGGTTGGTAGTACAAACTATGGCTATTAATTAGTAATTTAAATCTGATTTTTGCAATTCCCAAAAAACCCTAATTTGAAAACAAATTTCGTTTGCCCTATTTTGTTAGATTAATCTTGAAATTGTTTTAGGGTTTTAATTCAACACTATAACACGAATCATGTATGCAAAAATCATAGAGTTTCATTGGGTATTTTGTGAGATTTAAAGTTTTTTTAAAATTTTTTTTGAGTTAAACTTCGAATCCGATTTGCATTCAAATCAGAAAATGTTTTCCCAAATTGATCTAGGGTTTTTCATCGATGCCATTACACGAGTAACATATCCAAAAATCAGGTTTTTTCATCGAAGGTTTTGAGAGATCTAAACTTTTTTGAAACCATTCTTCTCCCAAAATTTTCGAACAACGATTCTCCAAATCTAGCCTCTGTTTTTCAAAATTAATTGAGGGCTTCTCTTTTTCGCAAGATTTCGAACAAAAGCCCTAAAGAAACACAGTTTTTCATGGCCATTTGAGGAAGAACCAACCGGGTCGCGATCTGGGTCGCGCGACCCGGTTACAGGCAATCCGGGCGAAGGGGATGACCTCCCCAGTCTACGCCCACGTGCGGGCCAGGTGAGTGTGGGCGCGTGCTGCACTCTCCAGGCCCCAAATTTTTTTTATTTTTTTTTGAAAAATTAAATAATTAAATAATAGTATTTTTGGTAATTTTTTGAAATTTTTTTGGGACCCCTAAGTATTTTATTTCATTTAATCCGAGACTATTTTGCTGTTTTAACTATCATACTCTCGGATTTTTGGACTGAAATTTTTTGTGGTAATTCCTCACTCTATTAACAACATCTAGGTATGTTGTACTCTCCCCAGTAAGATATCCTAGTGATGGAATTAATTTCAGTCCATATGAAAATTATTCCCTTTTATTATTTTTGATTTTTCTGTTATTTATTTATTTATTTTTTTCCTTTTTTCCCCTTTTTAATAATTAATTATTCTGTTGAATATAATTTCCTTTTATTTTGTATGATTGTGAACTCACCTATCGTGGGCACAGTTATGCAAAATCTTCGATTTAAATGATTAAAATTTTATTTATTTTATCCTTTTTTTTAATCATTATTGTTAGTCTAATTTATTGCATTAATAATAATTATATCCTATCGATATATTATTATTAATGTAATTTCTTATACAATACCATGTTAATCAATATCTCTATCAATTATTTTGAATACCCTATCGGCATTCAAAATTTAGATGATGATATGAGGTCTAAAGTATTGTATTATTATATTTCTTGTTTATTTTGGTTCGGGACCCTTAGGCGGGACCAAGTAGATAAGAAACTCTCTCTAACAAGCTTGATTGGCTGTGCACATAGAAATATTTAATTCTCTTATAGCATAATGACATTATGCATATTAAATGTTTTCTTTTGTTGTTTTAATGCCAGCCTCCCTGCCTATGCATTTAACTTCTGTCAAAACACTAAATGGGACCAATTTTGAGGACTGGAAAGAATCTCTGGATTTGTATTTGGCCATCACTAATATGGACTTGGCCTTGAGAGAGGAAGAGCCCCCAGCTCTTACTGTTGAGTCCACTGTTGCTGAAAGGGCTTCTCGTGAAAAATGGGAGCACTCCAACAGGGTGTGTCTCATGGTGATGAAATACACTATGGAGAAGTCTATTAGACAGAGTATTCCAGAGAGCAAGAATGCTAAGGATTTTCTGAAGTCCGTTGGTGAGAAATTTACCACTTTTGATAAAGCTCAGAAGGGCCAGTATCTCTCTCTGATTGAGAAGACTAAATATGATGGTGTTAGTGAAGTTCGTGAGCACATCATGAAGTTCGTCCACTATTTTAATAAATTGAAGTCTCTCAAGGTTGATCTTGGTGAGAGCTATCTAATCTGGCAAGTACTGGAGTCACTCCCTTCTCAGTTTGACGTTCTGAAAACCTCCTATAATACTCAGAAAACTAAATGGACGATTGATGAAATGATTGCCATTGTCTCTCAAGAAGAGGATTCCATAAAGAAAGGGAAAGCACACAGTGTTCAGTTTGCTGCTGCTTCTTCTTCTGGTGCTAAGTCTGAGAAAATGAGAGGTCACAAAGGAAAGTTTCAACGTGACAAGAAGAAAGGGGGAAAAGTTTCTCAACACTTAGAGCCAAAGAAGAATTTTTTCAAAGGAAACTGCAAGTATTGCAAGAAGTATGGCCATAAGGTGGATGATTGTTATACTCTCAAGAGGAAACTTGACAAGCAAGGTACACTCCTAGCTTTGGCTTGTTATGAATCAAATATGATTGATGTTGCTCCCAATACTTGGTGGTTTGACTCAGGTGCAACCATTCATGTTGTGAATTCTTTACAGGGGTTCACAAGCCTGAGGAAACCAAGTGATGCTGAATCCAATATCATTGTGGGAGATGGAGCTAAAGTATCGGTGAAAGAAATAGGAGTAGTTACATTGCTTTTACCTTCTGGACATACTTTATTGTTAAAAGACGCTGTTTATGTACCTTCTATGAGAAGGAATTTGATTTCAATTTTAGCTTTGGATAAATATGGCTACACTTTTGAATTCAGTAATGGAAAAGTTTTTATTCATTTTAATTCTATTACTGTCGGTTCAGGAGTATTATGTGATGGGCTTTACATACTGAATTTGAATAATATGTCTGTTAACTCTGTTGTTGGAAATAAGCGTAATAAGACTGATGAAAGTTCTTCTATGCTGTGACATAGACGCTTAGGGCACATGTCTAGGCCCCGGATTGAAAGACTGATTAAGGAAGGTATTCTTCATGATCTCAATTTCTCTGATTTTGACACTTGCATCGATTGCATTAAAGGCAAGCTCACTGCTAAGACTAGGAAGAAAGGAGCAAATAGGTGTGATGATGTGTTGCAGTTGATTCACACGGACATATGTGGACCTATTACACCCACTGCTATGGGTGGATATAGGTATTTCATTACCTTCATAGATGACTTCTCGAGATTTGGTTGGATAGATCTCCTCCAAGAAAAATTCAGTTCCTTGGATGCTTTCAGATCCTTCAAGGCTGCTATTGAATTAAAGACTGGAAAAAAGATTAAATGCGTGAGGTCTGACAGAGGAGGTGAGTATTATGGCAGATACAGTGAGACTGGGAGAAATCCAGGATCATTCGCCAAATTTCTCGATGAATGTGGGATTGAAGCTCAATACACTATGCCTGGTACTCCTGAGCAGAATGGAGTTGCAGAGAGACGTAATCGAACACTCATGGATATGGTAAGATGCATGATGAGTCATACATCGTTACCAGTTTTTCTTTGGGGAGATGCCTTAAAGACAGCCGTGTACATCCTTAATCAAGTACCTAGCAAATCTGTGCCGAAAACTCCTTACGAACTGATGAGTGGAAGGAAGCCGAGTTTGAAACACTTTCATGTGTGGGGTTGTCAAGTAGAGGTTAGACCCTATAATCCTCAATTGAAGAAGCTTGATCTTAAAACTGTTAGTGGTTTCTTCATCGGCTACTGCGTGGGCTCTAGAGGTTGCAGATTCTATTGCCCTTCTCATTCTACGCGAGTTATTGAGTCTGACAGAGCGATATTCTTTGAGGATGATTTGGATAGTGGGAGTCATACACCACGACCAATCACTCTCAAGGAAGATCGGACCACAGGTCTTGCGTCGCCTGTTTTACTTCCCATGAATATTGTGGTTCCAGTCGCTCATGATGATGATCAGACACTTCAAGGAGGACATGATGTAGTGGTACCACCTGTTATTGAACATGAAACTGATGATACTGCTGAAGCAGGTATAATGGCACAACAAGATGTAGTGGCACCGCCAAATGACATTGTAGAAGCACCTTTATTGAGAAGATCTCAAAGAGTACGCAAGCCTTCTATACCAATTGATTATGTGGTGTATCTTCAGGAGCATGAGTTTGATCTCCATAATGATGACGATCCTATCACTTTCTAGGAGGCTATCTCTAGTTCTCATGCTTCTGATTGGCTGGATGCCATGCATGATGAATTAGCTTCCATGTCTCATAATAGTGTTTGGGATCTTGTAGAATTGCCAGATGGTTGCAAACCGATTGGGTGCAAATGGGTTTTTAAGACCAAGCGTAGTCCAGATGGAAAAGTTGAGAGGTATAAAGCTAGACTAGTAGCGAAAGGCTATAGTCAAAAGGAAGGCATCGATTATAAGGAGACATTCTCACCAGTTTCTACGAAAGATGCATTTCGGGTTGTTATGGCTTTAGTAGCTCATTTTGATTTAGAACTTCACCAGATGCACGTAAAGACAGCCTTTCTGAATGGAGATCTAGCCGAGGATGTCTACATGGTTTAGGCTGATGGTTTCATTGAACCAGGTAAAGAGCATTTTGGTTTGCAAACTTAAAAAGTCTATTTATGGACTAAAGCAGGCATCCAGGCAATGGTACTTGAAATTTGATCGTGTTGTCACTTCTTTTGGCTTCAAGGAAAATGCTTCAGATCAGTGCATTTATTTCAAGACTAGTGGGAGCAATTTTATAATTCTTGTTTTATATGTCGACGATATTCTGCTTGCAAGCAGTTGTGTTAACCTTTTGACTGAGACAAAATTGATGTTAAATAGTCACTTTGATATGGAGGACCTTGGTGATGCTTCAGTTGTTCTAGGCATCCAGATTTACCGTGATAGGTCACATGGCATTCTTGGATTGTCTCAGAGAGGATATATTGAAAAGATCCTCAAGCAGTTTAACATGCATTCTTGCTCTCCATGTGCTACACCTGTTCAGAAAGGTGACAAACTATCTAAATCTCTATGTCCTCAAAATGATTCAGAGATATCTGAAATGAGAAAGGTCCCATATGCTTCCGCTGTTGGCTGTTTAATGTATGCTCAAGTTTGTACTCGTCCCGATATCGCTTTTGCTGTTAATGCTTTAGGGAGATACTTGAGCAACCCAGGTTTGGGTCATTGGAAAGCCGTGAAAAAGGTCATGAGATATTTGCAGGGAACCAAGGATTACATGTTGACCTACAAGAAGTCTGATCAACTTCAGGTCATCGGTTATTCTGATTCTGATTTTGCAGGTTGTTCTGACGACCGTAAGTCTACTTCCGGCACTATTTTTATGATGGCAGAAGGAGCTATTTCTTGGAAGAGTGTTAAACAGACTCTTACAGCTACTTCTACCATGGAGACAGAGTATGTCGCTTGCTATGAGGCTACTTCTCAAGCCATGTGGCTGAAAAACTTAATCTTTGGTTTTCACATTGTTGAAAGCATTTCTAGGCCACTTGTGATATATTGCGACAACACTACTGCTGTTCATTTCTCTTAAAAAAACAGAAGCTCTTCTCGATCAAAGCACTTTGATATCAAATATCTGTTTGTTAGAGAGAAAATTCTGGAGTTTCAGACTCGCATTGAACATCTCACTACAGAGAATATGTTGGCGGATCCACTAACTAAAGGCTTAACTGTTAAAGCTTTTCAGAATCATGTAACCCATATGAGATTAGTTAAGTCTTTTGATGTTTTGGGTTAGTGGGAGTCTGAAATTTTACATTTACTTGATTGTTATTCTTATGAGATATGTATGAGATGACGTCACTTTTGTTATCATATCTCTTGTAGCATTTTCAGATGCTTGGACTATTCTTGGATTGCATATTTCTTTTAATTAATTATGCTTATCCATATTCATTATTCTTTATATGAAATATGGGCTTTTACTTTGTATGATCTACTTCCCTATCGGATACTATTTTTGCATCATTAAAGCTTATGTTTCTTGACATGTGCTATAAATATAGTTGGTATTTTAGCCTTAATGATTGTTGCACTTTAATAATTGACTATTGCTATCCAAGTGGGAGAATTGTTGAATTTTAATATAATATATATATCCTATTTGGATTAGCATTAATCAATTATTAAATGTCATTATCATATTAACTATATTATTCTAATATATAGCATTTAATATATGAATATTATAATTGGGCTTTTATATTGTGAGTGGCCCGTGATGGGTTGGGCCAATCACATAGCCTGTTGAGAAGTCCCTGCTCTCATCTGATAATAAATAGACTGGCATCCCAATTATCAGTCTAACCCTAGACAGAACACTTATCAGACAGAGAGTAGTACCACTCTCACATAACCCTAAAAATTCCCTCTGTTCTACTGTTCGAGATGGATAGCGCGATAATGCCAGGTACACATTCTATTCATCCATTTTATGTTCTGTTATTTAATATGCTGTAGTTTGTATCTACACTGATCTAGGATTAAAAATTAATCCCATTAATTCCTTCAGTAACACCCAAAAAAATTATATATAAATCTGAATATCTATAATTCTATATCATGATCCACGAGAGAACTTGTATATTCTTAGAAGAGGTTTAAATGAGAATCCTCGTTTTACTACTATAGGTCGTCCTAAAACAGTCGAAACTACAAAAACTCACAAAAGAAAATTGTAAAAAATTTTCTTTCAACTTATAAGGGATTATGCATACTAGCTAGCTTCTTACCTTAAAATTTGACACAATAGACTATTTTAAACTTTGAAGTTTCTGTAACATAATTCTTTTATTAACTTTTTCATCAAAAATTCAAACAACAGTACTTGTCTAATTAAGTTAGAAGAAGCCAAAAATTAGTAACACACACACACACACACACACACAACCTATTAACTAGAGTGGCAAACAGTAGTTTTTTCTTGTCACTTTCTTTAGCATTCTGCAACAACAAAAGTCTATAGTTTGATAATGTTTGCTGATTTAGCCTCTTTTAACTTACATGGCTAAGTGATGTTAGAACTGCACAGCCTCTAAATTAACACAAGTTTATGAAGAAAGATTTTTAATGAAAGAATATAAACTTTAAAAAGAGGTTATGTGGAACAAGTAATGGGGTAGTGAGTGGCAGAACTGAGCCAGAGAGAAGAGATCAGAGGAGTGAAGCCTATTTGGGGTAATGACGTAGGTTAAATAAGCCAACATAATTATATAATTATGAAGCAATGTCACCAACACATCCAAAACAAATGCCCAAGAACAAACACCCTTTTTTTAAATTTATATAATTATTTTTAAAGAATGATTACTTCATATGATGCTACATTAATTATAACATCAATTATGAAACCTTCTTTGTTTATGACAAACAAGATTTATAGAAAATTCAAATGGGTAAAAAATGCAATCATTGGATATGTATAATAATAAATAATTATTTTATGTAAATTTTGAAATGATTTAATAGTTAAATAGCTCTTCATAATCTCGTCCGGCAAACAAAGTGGTCTCATTTTTTTTCTCTTAAATTCTAGCGAGATTGATAAGATTAATATTCTGCCTCTAAATTAAAGGTAGTGTCTGTGATGTTGAGGTTGCAGTTTTTATCCTCCACCTCCTTTTCTATATGGATGGCCAAACCTAAATTGAAACCGCCATAAATTTTTCAGGAAGAAGTCATTACTTTACTCTGAATCATAATTTTAAGAGTCCTAGCGAAAAGTCACTAGATGTTAACTTCGAATATTAAGATGAGAAGTTTAAATAAATAACATTGACAAGTTGGTATATAGCAATATTTAGGAGATAGACTAGATGGACAATTTGCTTTGTGTGCTTGAATTGAAGAGGGTGTGAAAGAAATTCGTTATATATATGTAAGACAATATTCAGGTTGAATTATATTTATGAAGTCTCTAGAGAATAGTAACGCTGAAGGACTAATTCAAAGCACTAATTAGTGGAAAGTTAAGTCCATATTATAGAAAATTTTGGCAAATCTTTGTTTTTGCAATTATATCTATCTATCTATCTCTCACCACAAAGGTCAAATCCGCTCTCTCTCTCTCTCCTGTATTGAATGCAATGTGTGTTTGCCACATGAGACCTCTATGGTCCTTTAGCTACCAAATTAATTTCTACTGCCATTACATGTTTTTAAGGTTTTTTGTCAACATACATGACTTTACTCTGTATCACGCCTTTATAGTGACTGATTAGTGATATATATATTTAAAAAATTAATAATTTATCAAAATTGTAAATTAATCTACTCCATAGTGATTCTTAATTGTCATTTTCTTTCATTACTTGAATTTCTTTTTTTCTTCGATCCTATTGTGATTGGTTGAGAGAAAACTTTCTAACTTTTCTAATTGAAATGCTTGATGATTCTCTTATTCCTTCTTAGCTTTTTAAATAGGCAAAATACACAATGTGGTTTTTGTTGCTTCATTTTTTTTTTGGTTGGTCAGCACTTGTGTGTGCACTAAAGTGTTGACCATTGGGCTATTTTCTTTCAAGTATGACATCAAGACCTTTTTGTTATTTTGTCAACATTTGATAATTGGCTTCATTAGATTTCTTTTATATTTGGATATGTGCTATTTTAAGGAGAAACTCTGCCAAAATTTCTACTGACTTGTAATCTACTTTAAGGTGAAAGATATAAATATCAACCGTTAAGATACTATAGGGTTAAGATAAAAGACATAAATTTCAACCTTTAAGATACTATAGGGTTAAGATAAAAGACATAAATCTCAAATGGCTAAGATACTAATTTATTTTAAATTGTATAGTTAATCTTAGAATGTCTTGCCCTCTTAGGTGGAGAACATGAATGTGCTACAAAATCATCAGTGAATGTACAATAGGGTGGGAACTAATAGAGTTGGATTTACATATAAGTTTTTGGAGCGGGTAGAGATGTTTATTAGTCATGCCGAGAAATTACGAGTTTATTTGATAGAATGGATGATAAGGTGTTCTTGTGTAAGGTGCAAGTGTAGGAATCTTATGGGACTCGATGACATGAGGTTCCACCTCTAACAGAACAGTTTCCAACTGGATTACTATCATTAGACTTCCTACAGGGAACGGTTGCCACGGGTGGGTGAATCATCATTGATAGGAAATCCTCTCAAAGTTGAACAAACTTCCAATCATGGACAATCTGATGCACTAGAGGGTCGATATAAAAACATGGTTTGTGATGCAGCTAGACATGCACTTGGTGAAGAGCTTTGTAATACCCCAGGCATTACGGTATGGTAAAAAGTGAGTAAATTTGTGAGGATGAATTTGGGTCCTTGGTGATAATTAAGTTATCTCATCACTGTCATGATTCTAGTTATAAATTTTTTACAAAAAGCGACCAAATTGAAAGAAGGTAAGTGGGCCCCACACTTGGGCAAATTTAATTACACTCATCCTCCTATTCTACCTATTCTTCTTTCCCTCTCACGATTTCTCTCTGCTTCAGTGTCAAGGACCATCTTGCTTCAACCACCACTGCTTTGATCTTATCCAAGCCTTCAGCCTCTCATCTACGGCATAAGGGCAGACCTCCAACTAGTCACCACACTGGGAGAGCAAAGAGTTTAAAGTGAGTTCTTATCTTCCTATTTTTTCTTTGTATTTTTAGAATTTAGGCTTTTTGGAAGGAATCTAGATGATGTACAAGTTTTAAAGTATGGATGGTGTTTTTAAAACACTATAAGATGATTGTTGATGAAATTAGATCAAAAAATACATGGATCAACAAGATTTTGAGTGAAGTGTAGAGGTTGAGAAGAGTTATGATGAAAGTAGGGTTTTAATTGGGATTTTTACGATTTAAGCTTGTATAATCAGTTTTAGCTCAAGATTTTAATGCCAAATAATTGATCCTAGAACTCCAACAATGAAAATCCATGAACAAGTTTGAGCGAAAATGATGATCTTTTGGCTGAAAATGCTGAAATCGCAACTGATATGCAAAGTTCTATAACTGGGCCCACCAAGTGCCAAGTAACAGAGAGTTGATAGGGCACCAGCCTCCTGATGCATGTTGAAATATGGGTTTTTGACCCTTTTCTCTTGTATTCTTAATCCTTAAGTATTGGATGATGCTTAGGGTCTCCTTTAAGCTCCTTAGAGCTTGCAAAGCCATTTTTAAAGAGGTGGAATCACCTAAGAGCTCGAGCAGAGGTGAGGGAATCCTATCCTATCTTGTATGTTTATCTATAACAAATATTGATAAATTAATATATGTCTATACCATCACATAAATCAAATAAATTTCGGGACTTATGAATGATTAAATATTAAATAATTACGAGTGTATGTTTTGTGCCAATATAAGGAATTCATGAAGGTAGACATTTAAGGAAGAGTATAATTATGTTAACTTCCAAGAAAGTGTTGAGATTAGAGCAATTTGCTACTAAGGAAATATTGTAGTCAAGTATATGTATAAATGTATTCTTAACAAAGTTTGTTGGTTAGTCAGTGCAGAATTAGTGTAAGTATGATATGAAAACCCTATGGATGCTACTTTTGCCCTAGTTGGCTGTGCATTGAAACTAGCATAAATTTGTTAAATATATCTATGTTTATTATTGCTTTAGCTTTAAATATTGTAAGTGAATATAAGGGAAACCTTTGGCTACAGTGAAATTGTAAGTGAATCTTGTAGAAAAGAATAAGGAATGGTACATATGAATACTATTGTGAATAATTGTGGAAACCAATATTATGTGAAAGTTATGTTATGTGTTTAAATAGGTGACTTGTGTGAGCATGATTTACGTGGTTTAATGTCAATCTTGAGGAACTCCCATGAATGTCCAAGTATGTGTTGTACCATAGATGATGGTCTTGTAATTAGTTGTGGATAATTGTGATTTGTATGTGGTTAATGATGTTGTAAATTGTGGCCATGCTTTTATGTTTTATGAGAACTTGTGTTGTGTATCATGTGCCCTTTTGAAATATGATGTAAAGGATTTCTTGATGGTTGGACTTCGATATCCTTAGTCTCACGTTGCTGCACACACCGGGATAATGCGTTTGGTTGTTGAGTTGCTGAAGAATTGATTGGCTTCCGACCTTTGTGTGATTGTGATATGGTTAGACTTTGATATCATTGGTCTCACGTTGCTGCACACACTGGACTAGTGCGTTGTGGTCGTTAAGTTGCTGAGGAATTGATTGGCTACCGACCTAGTATATATATGTATATTGATTAAGTTGACTTGAAATGTCATTTAATGTCCTTCTTGCTTTTGACTCAATATGTATGAGTCATGATGTATGGGGCCTACTAAGAGTAATTATAATTATATAAAGTAAATGAATTTACATTGAACTTAGTTATCCACCCATGATATTGTATTTTGTATGTCTTGTATTCTTGTATAGGTAGGTTTCATGGTGAGTCAAGTGGTTAGACTCACCTCTTCACAGTTTAAGGTATTGTGGATCCCGCTATCTAGAGGCACGTGTACCCGAAGACCTTCCCTTTGTTTGGGTTTGGTATCATCTTAGGTAGTTCTTTTTTTTTTTGGGTAGGAAGTTAGAAAGGCTCTATAACCGAATAGGTCATCCTACGTTATGTAAATGAATTATTCTAAAATGTTTATGAATTGTTTTATTTGAGAACAATATAATGACTATGAAATCATGAAATTATGAGATGTTTTACTACATTGTTAAGGAGGTTGTGTTGTATAAGTTAGGCTTGCAGCAATATGATTAATACACTGTCTGCACCTGTCATGATCTAGATTTCGAGTCATGACAAGCTTGCCCAAACATTAGACGAGCCCCAAACCCAACTGCCTAAGCCTTTTATGATGAATTGTGGAAGCTATGGTTCTAAGAATGGGCAATAAGTTATTTTTTGTTAAGCTTTGGCCTTTTGTTTATCTTCCTTATTTGAAAGTCATATCCAACTTTAATTGTTACAGAAACATAACAAGTGGTTGCCCAAACATGCAACCCAAATATGAAAGAACTGGGACGCAAAGGCTGGTTAGGTTTTACGTTGCATGATGGGCAGCATCAGGACTGAATAGTTTGTAAAAGAAGAGAAACCGAACTGGATCAGCAAGGAATTAATGCTTCAACTAGACCTTGCATGGAGAATCAATGTGTTTAAGAAAAAGCAAGCCCCGGTACAAAGAATAGGGCCTCCACCACTGGAAGAATACTCCACACCGGAGAAAGCATTCTAGCCTTTAAGCACATGCACTGCCTAGTATGCCTGCATTTCAAGTCCAATTAAGTTTTTTAATGCTTGTATTTGGAAAATTTTTAATCTTATAAGTTACAGGAGAGTGAAATTGGGAGGAAGCCTTGGCTAGTTCATGCGCACCCACAAAAAAAGAAACACAAATGAATTTGTTGATGATTGGTTTTGGGAAGTCTACATACATACACTTAGCTATTTCACTTTCAATGATCTTTTTTCATATTTGTATTATGAGGTTCTAATGTTTGGAGTTTGACAGGAGGAGTACATGCAGTTGAGGTCCTTCCAGGTATCCAAGACTGTGCCAAAGTTAGGGATGATGAGGCTGACGACACAACCTTGTGGCTATAGGCTGTTGGAGGGAAAAACAAGAAGGGGCAGATCTTCGGCATGGGGTATAAGGCACATCAAATCGTTTCCTCGAGCCACCATTATGTTGATTCATCTAGTCTCTATCCTCAGTTCGAGGAGGAGCTGAAGCATCGTATGGAGCCCGTGATTGAGTAGTTAAAGACTCAACAAAGGCAACTTACCATAGCAAACCATCAATTGAAGGAGTGTTCTTAGTCGATACAGATACGAGCGTCCCAGTTGGATCAGTTTTGACGCATGATAGGTTGTTATATCGAGTCCATGGATAGACACGTTTAACGACGACGAGACCCAGCCCCCAGATCATCCCTTAGATTAGACTTTTTATGTTATGTTTGGATGGACACATGGCTTTTTTTATGTACACACACTTGAGTTTTTATTGATATACTAACATATCTTTATTTTTATATAGCTAGTTTGCATTGTTGGTTTTTCTTCATTGTTTGTTCTTCATTTTTATATAACTGTTTTAAAAAATATAGGTTCTTTATTACTTTTTAGAAATAAATTATTTTTAAAAAGTTGGTCAGGACATTAGGTGTGAAAATTTGGGACGGATTATCCGTCTCTAATTAGGGGTGTACATTTGGGACAAATATTCCATCTCTAATTAGGGATGGACATCTGGGATGGATATTCTGTCTCTAATTAGGGATGAACATCTAGGATGGATATTCTGTCTCTAATTAGGGATGAAATAATCTGATACAAAAACAAATTCGTCTCAGATTATATACAAATTTTTCTATTTTTGAATTTGCCCCAATTTAGAGACGGGCTTCAAAATCTGTCTCTGATTAGACACGAATTTAGGAACATAAAATACAGTGTTAAATCTGAGATGGACAATTTATCCGTGCCAAAAATATGACATAGAATTCTGGGTCTGAGACAGAATTTATCCATCCCAAAAATCTGAAGTGGATTATTTAGCCGTCTTAGAAATCTAAGATGACTAAATCACAAACGGATCCAAATCCGTCTCAAGTTACATCTCTGAATATTTAGAGACGAAATTTGCTTCAATTAGAAACGAAAAATTTTGTCTCTGATTCCTTTTTTTTTTTGTAGTAGTAGTTCTCAATGATAACTCTATTTTATAGAGTTATTTTCCTTATATTTTTATTAATAAATTGAGTAAATTAAGTGATTTCAAGTCTTTTTTCTGATTTATTAGTTTTTTAATTGCTTAGTTTAATTTCATAGGGAATTAGTTTTTCTTTAGGATTTATCTTAGGATTTATATTTTATTGTGGTTATTTAGTTTGATTTAGTTTAGTATATTTAGTTTAACTTTTATTAGAATTTATTTTGGTTAGTTTCTTTTAGAATTTATTTTAAGATTAAGTTTTGAAAAAAAAAGGTTTTTGATATTTTTATGTTTTCTTTATTATTATTATTATTATTATTATTATTATTATTATTATTATTATTATTATTATTATTATTATTATTATTATTATTATTATTATTATTATTATTGGATAAGTTTGATTTTGAACTTAGTTCGAAAGAGGAGACTTTTATAGAGGAAAGAAAGGAAGAATATATGGGAGAAGGGAAAGATGTCGCATGCAACACGAGAAGGGAAGACGAAAGGAGCTTTGGAGATTAGGATTCATTCATTCATTCATTCATCTTCTTCATCTTTTCTCCTTTTTAATTTTCTTTTAGTTTTGACGGAAAAACTCATGGATGTTATTGTGGATATTTTATGTGACATAAGTAGCTAAATCCCTTTTTGTTAGGAGGAAGATGTAGCTTTTCTTGAATACTATGAATTGAGTTTTCAATTAATTTAAGTTTATTTAATTCTCTTGTTGAGTGATTATTTTTGTGTCTACTGTTTTTTTCACTTGAAAATTAATTTAGGGTTCATATAGAGAATTGAAAAATTCATATATTGAATGTGCTTATTGAAATAATTGCCATAAGTAGATTTGATCTAGGAATAGACAAATTTCTTGTGTAATTTTGATAGAATTCACCTATACTTACTGCATGTGCCTAATTTGATTGGTCTAAAAAATTAGAGAATTTGATTAGGTTTAGAGAATTGATTCACCAAGGAATTGGGTTTTAATCAGAATTAAGAATTCTCCCATCAATATAAAAATTAAAAACTTAGATTAAATTGGAAAACTCATTCATAGTTGGATAGGTTAGTGAAATCAGATCCCTAACACTTTGATAACTTGTAGATTCTAAATATTTTCCCTTGTTTAATTGTGTGATTTTTTCATTAATCATTAGTAGTTTAGTTTATTTTAGATAAATTAATTTAGGCTAGTTCAGTTTAATCTTTCATTAAAAATCGATCGTCTTGATAGTATAGAAATAGCAAAATTGGTACTTGACTACTACAATGCTCGTGGGATCGACACTCTATTCACCTTCTATATTATTTGTTGACTCGGTATACTTGCTAATAGCATTTCAGTCCAACAAGTTTTTGGCGCCGTTGTCGTAGATTATTGGTGTTAGTCAATATCTGGAGTACTTATAACTATACTAATTTAGACACTTTCTTTTTTTTTTTCTTTGTTTTACTTTATTTTGTTTTATTTTATTTTATTTATTTTTGTTTTAATTTTCAGTATTTTCCTCTTCTTTAGTAATTTGGATCTTTTAGTTATTTATTTATTTTTTCTCTAACTTTTTTTTCTTTCTTTCTGGTTTATGCGACATACCACTGATCCAAAGTCACTTTTGTTTGACTTAGAAATAGAGAAAACAACACGCTTAAATAGGAAGTAAGCAAGGGAGAGAAAAAGAACTTAAAAAGTCGCAGAAGCTCAACCATTGACAATAGTTGAGGAAAACCATAGAGTACATGATAATGTGGCTAATCAGGGTAATGTTGTGAATCATGGAGGTGTTGTTAGATGAACGATAGGAGAATATCTTGCACCTATGACTAATGGATGCCCCATAAGCATTGTCATACCTCCAATTCAGACTTATAATTTTGAGATCAAGCCAGCACTTTTGCAATTGGTTCAACATGAACAGTTTGGATGAAGCCCACTAGAAGATCCCAATGTCCATATTAATCACTTCTTCCAACTGTGTGATACAATTAAAGTAAATGGAGCCAATGATGATGCCATTCGACTGAGGCTTTTCCCATTTTCACTGAGGGATAAAGCCAGGTGCTAGGTATATTTGTAACCTCAAGGTAGTATTACTACATGGGCAGAACTGAAAAACAAGTTCCTTACTAAGTATTTTCCGCCATCAAAATCTGCTAAATTAAGGAGTGATATCACTTTCTTTTATCAACTTGATAGAGAATCCCTGTACGATGCATGGGAACAGTTCAAAGATCTGTTGAGGAGTTATCCACATCATTCCATCCCAGATTGGATGCAGATATGTACCTTCTATAATGGATTAAATGAATCATCACAAGTTATGATTAATGCAGCTGTAGAAGGTTCACTGAGAGGTAAGACCCCAGACGAAGCATTTCAGTTGATTGAGACGATGTTAACATATATTTATCTTATCTCGAGAGGTAGAGCTATTCCAAGGAGACAAGTGTTGGAAGTGGATAATTTTGATGTTGTGAAGACACTATCTCAGCAAATGGCTACACTGACACAGATTTTGGACACTATGCAGATAAGATCCATGAATACTCTATATCTTCTATGCAATTTCTGTGGAGGTAATCATGTGAATGGGCATGTGAGGCCAATACACACACAGAGTAGATAAATTACATGGGCCAACCCCAACGACCTTAGTATAATCTGTATTCAAACACATACAACCTAAGGTGGCAGAATCACCCTAACTTCTCATGGAAAGAACAGGGAGTGCCTAGACCATAAGTGCCTAGACCATCAGTGCCACCATACCAGCCTCCTTATGTTCAGAGAGCACCTGAGAAATCTTCTGGATAGGAACAAGCTATCGAAAAGCTAACCCAACACACTACAGATTTTATGACAAAGACAATGGCAAACTTCAAAAATCAAGATGCTGCAATAAAGAATCTAGAAAATCATGTGAGACAAATAGCTAAGCACTTAGCTGAAAAGCCTTATGGACTTTTACCGGGTAACACAGAGACAAATCCCAGGGAGCATTGTAATGCAATATCCTTAAAAAGTGGTAAAACACTTGAGCCACTTCCCGAGGAGGACAAAATTGAACCAATAGTTGAACTTCCACCTGAAAACACTGTTGAGGCCCACGATCCCAATGATAATGATTTGAGTAAGAGTGAATAGAAAAAAGATCAATCTGAGGAGAAATCTCCTAGGAGAAAGAGAAAGAAGAAGGAACCGAATTGGGATAAGCTATATGAGCCTTCACCATACTAGAAAGTTCTTTATCCTCAGTGTTTGAAGAAACATATTCAAGATAGGCAATTTTTAGAATTCCTGGATATCTTCAAGAAGTTGTGGATCAACATTCCATTCGCTGAGCCAATTGGGCATATGTCAGTTTATGCCAAATTTTTTAAAGAGATCCTATCTAAGAAGAGGAAGCTTCCAGAGGACGAGACAATCATGCTAAATGAAGAGTGCAGTGCCATACTTTAGAAAAAGTTGCCTCCAAATCTTAAGGATCCATGTAGCTTTCACATACCTTGCAAAATAGGAAATTTAATTGTTGAAAAAGCTCTTTGTGATCTAGGAGCTAGCATCAACTTGATGCCATTGTCTATTTTTCATCGGCTTGGGATCGAGGAAGTTAAGCCCACAATGATATCACTACAGTTGGCCGATCGGTCAATTAAGCATCCTTATGGTATCATGGAAGATGTGTTGGTGAAAGTAGATAAATTTATCTTCCCTGTTGACTTTGTCATGCTAAACATGGAGGAAGATAAGAATATCCCACTTATTTTGGGAAGACCATTTTTGGTAACGAGTCGGGCGTTGATAGATGTGGAAATAGGAGAGCTTATGCTCAGGATAAATGATGAAAAGGTGACGTTCAATGTATTTGAACCTATGAAGCATCCTATAGAAGATGATGAAAAATGCCTCAGAATTAATTACACTAACTCCTTTGTCACCGAGGAATGCCACAAGTATATTCCTAAACCATCTCTTGAATTTGTTTTGTGTAATTCAACTAAAGTGAAATGTGATGAAAAAGATGAGAGTGAATTAGAAATTAAGAGATGTACAGAACAGTCACGAGCCTTTCCTTGTCCATCGCTTAGCCAAGAAAGTAAGGTTGAAATTTTGGAAAAAGATGAGATAAGGAAAGACCTTCCAAAACTTGATTTGAAACCCCTTCCCCTTTCATCTTAAATATGTTTTTCTTGGTGAAAATAACAAGTTTCCTATTATTATAAGTGTTGAACTAACACAGGTAGAAGAAGAAAAACTTTTAAGAGTTTTAAGGAAACATAAATCAAAGATATATAAAGCCATAATTGACATGAAAATGGTGTGTCTAACAAGTTGTAGAATATTCATGGAAGACGACTGCAATTTAGTGGTCTAACCTCAATGGAAATTTAATCCTCCATTGAAAGATGTGATGTTGAAAAATAGGGAAGCACTAGCTTTGGTGAAGCATTATCCGATGGGAGAGGTCAACTGGAAGAAGCTCTCCCTGAATCTTATTGATCAGACATGAATATTGGAAGAGTCAAGCTAAAGACTATAACTAAGCGTTTGTTGGGAGGCAACCCAATTTTTAATATTTAGATTTTAGAATTATTTTGTTTTTGGTTTTGTGGTGTTTGATTTTCTTTTTGATTTTATTGCATTTTTTCTTATTTTTCTGAAGACTTGAACTATTTTGCAGGTAAGTGAAAAGATCACTAATGAATTTAATGGATAAAAAGGAAGTTTGGCACATCTGCAAGTGTTAAAGGTCCTTTTTACTGAAGGTAAGTAGCAAAAATTCAAAAAGGAGATGAGGTAAGTATGTATTTTCAATAAAATTCATGAATTTTGAGAACTAAATATGGATGTTGCAGCATTGAATCTGATGCCTTGGCATTGAGCTATATAAAAAAAAAAGGGAGAGCTACAACAACGTACACAATTTTTAAAATTCAAAGAATGAATGCTAGGGCATTCATTTTGGATTCCCTGGCATCCAAAAATTCGTAGACGTAAAAAAAAAATAGCTTCAGCGTACAGTGCATGAAACTAGAAATTGGATGCTAAGGCTTCCAATTTGGACGCCTAAGCATCCAATTTATGTTGACGTTAAAATTTTTTTATTTTTTATTTTTTTATTAATTTTTTTAACTCTAGTTCTGTTTAAATATTTTCATTTAGCCCTTGTCAATTGTAATAAGCATAGGAAACTCATCTTTCTTTTGCATTTAAGTCCCTAATAGACAAAGGCACTCAACCCCTTTCTTATGTTTTACAACATTTAAGCCCTAACCATCATCATCACCATCTTCAACCTCCCTCACAGCCACCACGTCGTCCCTTCCTCTCTTAGCCACTAATCGCCATCGGCCTTCGCACATCGTCTTGGCACAATCCCACCACTGACCATCTACCCTACTTACATCCGCCATTGATAACCACCATCGTTGACCTCCATTAACCTACGCCATATGTTTATAGCCATTGCTCACCACATCGTCGACCTTTCTCACTCACTTCTTCATCTCCATTCAAGCCCTCTCCCCTATTCTAATTTTATTTATTTATTTTTCTTCTTTTCTTCATTTATTTTAAATTTTATTTTGAGATTAGAAGTTTAAGGTATTCGCTGTGAGGATTGTCAACAACAAGGTCAGTGATTTTTCTTTATGTGGAATTGAGGTTAAGATTTTTATTGGATTTACTTGTCATTGACTGAGCATGGAGACTTGGAGAAGTAACTAAACGATTGGAATGATTGAATTTTCTTATAATGATTAAGTTGTTGATTCTGGAAGTTGCTTCAGTCATTGTGTGCCTCTCAATAGTATAGATGATTATGTTTGATTTACTCAATTTCAATTGAATAATGAATAAGTTTTCAATTCCTAACCCTCTTTAATTTTTAAAAGCATGTCTAAGCATTGAGGACAATGCATTGAGGACAATGCTTCATTTTAAGTTTGGGGATAGGAAAATATCTTTTTAAAATTCATCAAAATTTGAAATTCTTGCTGCAAATTGTTTAGTGAATTTAGTTTTGGATTGGAGAACATTTTAGTAATTCAATTTGTGCTTTTAAATGAAAAACTTAAATTTTACTTGCCCTTGAATATTCTTTTAGAAATATTTGAAAGTTGTTGATTAATTTTGTAGTTTTTCCTATGAAAGCCAATGACCTATGATGAAAATTAATTGCTAAAGGAAAGATGATTTACAAGAATTTAAAAATAGTTTTAGCAATGGAAAAGATTGATTGATAATGATTTTATTTTCTTAATTCTTGAAAAATTATTGAGCATTGTAGCCAATAATATTTAAAGTGTAAATTTTTTTTTGAAGAAAATTTTATGTTTATTGAATTATATACTTTATCTCAATTTTAAAGCTCTAGAACTTGGTTTTATATTCTCTTGAGGCGAAATTCTAAGTAGCATATGGATAGAGATATGATTTAGGCATTTTTTTTAATTTAATTTGAGCCTTGAACTTTTTTTTTCCAGTTATTTACCACTAGTATTCATTTTGAGCCTTTTAATTGTGGAAATATTGGAAATTGAATTTTCTTTTTGGTACCTATACAAGTATACAACTTAAGCCCAAAAAGAAATTACCTATCCTTTCAAGAGAGTAAATAGTACATAGAAAAATTCTGAAGGAAGGGAGGTTAAACGAAAAATGATGAAAATAAAGATGAATGAAGCCAAAAATGCTCAACCCCTCAGAAAAAAGAAAAATGAAAAAAAAAGTAGATTAAAATGATTCAAGTTTGGGGGAGTTGAAAAAAAAAGAGAGAAGAAAATAGAAAACGGAAAAAGAAGGAAAATTGAACTAGAAAGTAGAGAAGTAAGAAAGTTATGTTGTACCCTATGTATTACTTATTCTCTTGTACTTTGTATATCCCTTATCTCTTTTCTTCTTTTACCTTTAACCCTTGGCCCCATTACAAGCGGAAAAAGACCTATTGATCTATATTTATATGTTGCTTATATTCATGGAGGGAGATAGAGGATTAAGAATATGGAATTGTGAATTTTAGGTTTGGCTATATAGTTTAATAAATATAGAATTGATTTTAAATATTTGCATGAAAATTCTGTTGGCTACTCACACACACACTTCAAGGGTCTGAGAAAATGAATTATTATCTTTCAAACTTAGAACTTGTTAGAATTGTTTTAATTTCTTGTTTATTGTCTTAGTCTATGCAATTATTGAGGATTGAAGTTTGGCTTTCAGGATGAATTACAGAGAGTGGTCAATTTGTATATTTGAAGAGTTTTTCTTTTGCTTGAGGGCGAGCAAAATCTTAAGTTTAGTGGTGTGATAACTCTATTTTATAGAGTTATTTTTCTTATATTTTTATTAATAAATTCAATAAATTAAGTGATTTCAAGTCTTTTTCAGATTTATTTAGTTTTTTAATTGTTTATTTTAATTTAATAGGGAATTAGTTTTTTTTAGGATTTATCTTAGGATTTATATTTTATTGTGGTTATTTAGTTTGCTTTAGTTTAGGATATTTAGTTTAACTTTTATTAGAATTTATTTTGGTTAGTTTCTTTGAGAATTTATTTTAAGATTCGATTTTGAAAAAAAAAAGGTTTTTGATATTTTTATGTTTTTGTTATATTATTATTATTATTATTATTATTATTATTATTGAATAAGTTTGATTTTGAATTTAGTTTGAAAGAGAAGACTTTTACCAAGGAAAGAAAACCAAGGAAAGAAAGGAAGAATACATGGGAGAAGGGAAAGACGCAGCACGCAACACGAGAAGGAAAGATGGAAGGAGTTTTGGAGATTGAGATTCATTCATTCATTCATCTTTTTCATCTTTTCTCCTTTTTAATTTTCTTTTAGTTTTGATGGAAAAATATTTTAGATTAAATTAGACACTCATTCATAGTTGAATAGGTTAGTGAAATCAGATCCCTAACACTTTGATAACTTGCAGATTCTAAATATTTTTCCTTGTTTAATTGTGTGACTTTTTCATTAATCATTAGTAATTTAGTTTATTTTAGATAAATTAATTTATGCTAGTTCAGTTTAATCTTTCATTAAAAATTAATTGTCTAGATAGTATAAAAATAGCGAAATTCGTACTTGACTACTATAATCTTTATGGGATCAACACTCTATTCACCTTTTATATTATTTTTTGACTCGATACACTTACCGATAGCAGACCAACACTCAACCTCCGAAGTGTATATGAACAATTGGTGGTCAAAGCCATATATATGCTTATAACCAGGGGGCATATCTTTGATGAGGGATAACTGACGCTAAGAACATTGGATGCATGTTTCAACGTCAAAAGAAGACAAGAACATTTCAAACTCAACTTTTGATCCACAATCATAAATGACAATGGCAAAGGAGTTATCATAATTGCCTATAATCATGTAGCAATTCCTCTTAATTGTTCAGGTTTTTGAAGGGTGTAGAAAGAAGAGGTACAACATTTATAAACAACAATATAATCTGGACCAACATCTGAAGACTCAACTAACTCAGAATGGAAAAAAAAAATGCATTCGTCAATTGCCACAGGTTCACCAAAAAAAATTCTTGCCGCACATTGGTTGGGCGAGGCTTTGTCCATTCCTTGGTTCGAAGAGAAAAAGTAGAGAATAACAGGTCAGAGTCACTGAGCAACTTATGTCAAAGCTTGAGAACATGATAGTCCTTTGTCTATGTGTTCTCACTAAAGGCATAGTAAATGCCCTCCGATGAAAGAAATAACATAAGAAATTAATAATGTAAACAAAAGGATGACATCGAAAAAAAAAAAAGGTGGTATCCGAACTTACCGCATTGCTCATCACTCTCTAGGTCCATGAATTCCACATATTTCTTCAGCTGATCTAGTTTCTAAATTCAGCAACAACATATCATTATAAAAATTTGCATTAAATTTTGAAAATCTGGAAAGCAAAATGAAAGGCAAATTTTCTATTGTTCCTATCTGTGACTATCAAGGAGGAACAGACTTAACACTATCGAGCCAATTCCTACAAACAATGCTAGGTTTGACATAATCATAGGCGTCCATTTTTGAGAAAATCTTCACCATTATAGCACTATCAAATTCAACGCCATTGATGAAAAGAGTTTTCCATTAGGACAGAGAGCCTAAAGAGAAGAGAAATAGTTTATTGAAATATACGTGGAAACTATATAATCAGTAAAATCATCCAAAAATTAAAGGAACAAAAAGAACAAAGATAAAAAAAAAAATCAATGGTTTAATAATAGAAAAAACATAAGAATATGAAAGATCATGAGGAATGGATGTTGCATCTGATTCAAGCAAATAATCGTAACCAATGACAGAAGTTAGGGATAGCAAACAAACCGAAGTAATATAAAAATAGTTAGAAATGTACATAGAGAATACATATTCAACAAGAAACAAAGGAAGAATGACTCGAAAATCACAATAGAGACAAATATAGACAGATCAGAAAAGTTATGAAGATGATAATTAGTCGGTAAATAGAAAAAACAAAACCTTGAGAAGAACGCTGCTTGAGGAAGATGCTGCACAAAACAGTTAACCAATACAAAAGACAATTTCACTAAAGCATTTTATATAGAACGAAATGAGGAAACCAAAACGACAAAAGCCAAATAGAGTGTTGGAGAGCGGAATGGACGCACTAATAATGCATTGAATCAATAAGAATTAAAATAAAATTATATTTCCATTGCCAAAATTTAAAGATATAATTATATTAGAATTTTATATTATAATATGAAATCATTTAAATTCATATTAAAATTTAATTATTATCAAAAAAATATAATATCAAATTATATGAAAAAAATTTTAATATGCATATTATTTTTTTTAGATTTTTTTAGCATATATTTGATTTTTATACTGTATCAAAAAATATATTTATATTATAAGATTTAGTATCAAAATAGATAAAATTTTTACAAATTTAATCTTCCCAATGTAAAATAATAGCATATTATTTTATTATAATATTTGTTAGAATGACTGGTCAATGATTAATGATCTAAAAATATATTTTAGAAAACATACATTTAGAAAAACGAAGAAGTTTGAAATATACACGTGGGATTGGAAAAAAAATATTTTATAGATCGAGGTTGACGTGTGTGAAATATACTCATGGAAAGAAATCATGCGGCTCCATGTACGACATTGGGAAGATAATATGAAGAAGAAAAAAATGGGAACGGACGAATGGAAAGAACAACTATGATTGATACAATCAATTGCATTTCACGACCAATGAGATACCAAAGGACAAAAAATAAACTTCAGTTTTAAGTGCTTTGCATGAGATAATTAAACTGGTATACATATATTAAAAAAATGACCAATATATTAATCAAGCACTGACATATATGAAACAAAAATGGAATATATAGTTAACATAATAATTGAGTTTTATTAAGAAATTATGTAAAAGCAAGACAGATGTAGTGAACTTTCTGTGATTATTCAAATAAATGAACAAATTGTCTAATAGTTTTAATTGACCAGCAAATTATAAAATATATTTATTCAATTTTATGGACATATTACTATATATATATATATATATATATACACACACACATGAGAATATTGACCAATGTTGATCAGTTTTAATAGGAAATGTGAAAACTTAAAAGGGAATTAGTGATTTTTGTTCTTATCAGAATAAATTTAAATTGTTGCCCATATTATATTGAGCAAGATATTTATAAAACACCATTTAAAGTGACCAATATTTTAATTAAACACCAGGATATGAATTAGAAATGGATTATATAACTAATTAAAAATATTAAGTTTTAATAGGAAATTGTTGTAACTTTTAAAAGAATTAGTGATTAAAAGTTCTTAAAAGAATTATTTTAAGGATGCAACAAAATATATAGTGAAACATTTATTATTCTTCAAGGTATGACATGAACAAATAATATTGGGAGATTCATAAAAGGTAAATATGGATTAGTGTGTTAACTAGGGATAAGACTGAAGTGGACAATCGAAGGAGAAGAACTAATGAACAAAACATTTAATTGCCAGATAGTTTAAGGCAATAAAATATTACAGATATTTTATATATAAATATTGGTCCACAAAATATTATTACAATTATCAAGATTGGATAAGCATCCCACATAGCCTGTTCAGAAACATAGTCACTCAATACATTTTCGCAGCTTATCAATTTTCTCAGTCTTTACATGCTTGTTAACATTTGAAGACATTTGACAGGGTGCACCATCTTCATCGAAGGTATCCAATGTACAACCTTCAAAAATCCTCTTCATAGGGGTTAAAGAACAAGTCCTAAGTTCAGACTTAGACACAATTGAATTAATATCCTGTGTCACGACCCAAATTTTGGGCACATGACTGGCACATTGACACAAATCTCGTGTCACTGTAAGTCTAACTGACATATCAATTTCTACCCCCTTTTTGTTTATTTATGAATATTTATAACAAAATAAATAAAAATAATTGTTATAATTAACAAATCTAAATAGAACACATTATTCAAATAAAATAATCAATTCACCCCAGACCCCCTAGATGTCCTAGTTGAACACAGAGCTTCCTAATACTTAATAAAATAAATATCAATATCTCAGGACCCATCCAACAATGAGATAGTCCAACGGCGAACCTAGCTTCTTGCGGATATTCCTTTTTTGCTACTTGATCTAAAAAAAAGTTAAATCAACGAGTGTGAGATAAATATCTCAGTGAGCAGCCAATCCACATCCTAATAAAATCCGCTATGCAAAAGCAATAAAATAAAAACATATGCATAAATTATAAATCACAAGGAAAGATACACATCAAAGAGTTTGCAATTCAATCAAACAATTCAGACTAACGAAACTAGTACTCATCAATGGCAAAATATCCGAGAGCACCCGTAGGCTCACTCAACCAATCTCATCATACCTGAAAGCACCCGTAGGCTCGCTCAACCAATTTCATCAAGGACCAAATCAATAATTTGCAATATATCTATAATTTTATCAATATAATCGTTAATGTAATCATCATATCAATTTCTATCGGATAACTCTAAAGTATCCCAAATTACAATAAATCACATTTGTCTCATGAACTATCTTTTTCCCTTAATGTTTCCCGTTAGTAATTTCACCAACAATCAAATTGTACATAAAAGTTTCAATTTCAATATTTCGAATTTCTTAACCGAATTCTCCCTTTTCCACCATGATCATTACCTATCTTTATATCATATTACTTAAACATTTAAGATAATATTAAAGAAGGGTTGGTTCACTCACTGGTTTCCTTGCTAAACCATAGCATAATATTCCAAGGTTCTTCGGTAGTGTACCAGAGTTTTCCTATCATATGTTTGAAAGAGAAACTTTGAAATTAAAACAGAAAATTATTTTATTTCAGTTTTCTTACCTTCATGTACTGTTTCATCCATATCTCCCAAACAATATGGAGTTTTCAAACGATTTCAGCTGAAAAATAGACAGAAAGAGCTTTCCATGCATAAGTAATTTGAAAATTTTAGAGTTTTCTAGAGAGAGATATGGTCATTTTAATTTTCAAAAAAATTGTTATAGAATTTTCGAAAATAAATGTTCTTACCTTGATTTTAATTCTTGCTATAGATGAAACACTTTGAGTTCTTGTTTGGGTATAGAATGTGTAGATTCTCTCTGTGTGCATGGGCTAATGTGCTGCCGAGAAAGAAAATTGATGGCACTGTGTGTGTGAGATACAAGATGCTTGAATGGATGCGTGTATGGCTGCTAGGTGGGCATGGCGGCTAAGTGGGTGTGTATGTGTTTGGAGTTATTGAATGTGCCTGTCACATCCCAAAAATTGAACATGTGAAAAGATACTACTCATTTGATAAAATTCTCAAACATACGTTATTTACATATATTCTGTAAGGTTTTACATTCAACCTTAATCATTCATTCCACACTACAGAATTATATTCATCTGATAAGCACATATAGACATACATAGTCTGATATTTCTATCTCATCGCAAGCCTAGGAGACCTATAGAAAGTACAGAGCGTTTCTAATATCCACATTAATAAGTACTGGTATCCCACCAGACAGAAATAGAGAGTAATCCCAAGGGGCTTCTAATCTTCCAACGGATACTCTTTTTCTTTGTTTTCTGTATCTGAAAAATAATCATAGGGAGTGTGAGTTTATTTAAAAACTCAGTAAGTAAATAACTGTACTATATAGAATATCAAAAGTACAAATACCACATTTACTCATATAATTAATTGTCTTATACATCGAGTAGTATGGGACTCTAACCCCTTTCAAACTCATGAATAAGGTTTCTTAGATATACAACGAGTAGTATGGGACTTTAACCCTTTCAAACTCGTGAATAAGATCTCATTGGTATACACCGAGTAGTATGGGACTCTAACCCTTTCAACTCGTGTATAGGTTTCATAGATATGTACTGAGTAGTATGGGACTTTAACCCTTTCAAACTCGTGTATAAGCTTTCTTAGATATAGACCGAGTAGTATGGGACTTTAACCCTTTCAACTCGTGTATAGGTTTCATAGATATGCACTGAGTAGTATGGGACTTTAACCCTTTCAAACTCGTGTATTAGATCCCGTAGATCTTTACTCATTGACAAGATAGTGAGAATTTATCACATAGCACAATTGTCATGAAATAAAATAATTTCTACATACTCTTATTTCTACCGATCATCATATACTCCCATATGAAACTTGATTGCTTATTATCCAAGTAATATTGTAAATGGGACTTATATTATACTTTGACTAGTAATATCAAATTAGCTGAGCAAGGTTATTCACTCACCTTGATGTTTGTCCAAGTTTACCTTGTTCCACACTAGAATTTGTGTAGGAAATTTTCTAGTAAAATATATTACAAGGAAACATAAGAAAGGAAACAAAATCACGAAAATACGCAAAATTTCCTGATTGCTACAGTAACGGTTGCTACAGTAACGGTTCGCTACAGTGTCGGTTCGCTACAGTAACGTTGACTGCTACAGTACCGTTGACTGCCGACACTACAGTACTGCTACAGTAACTCGAAGAAAATTTTCCAGGATTTTTCCGAAATCTCTTGTCGCTACAGTAACTCGAATTTTTGCAGAAAAGTCTTTCAAAAATTCATCCTTTCCTTTCTTGTTTCAAAACCAGAATTTCAACTCTTTTAACCGATTATAACTCAAATATAACTTCTAAAACTACTGAGATTCATGAATTATCATCAAAATCTTCAAGAACAAAACCTCCTCTGATCTTCTACATAAACTGAAATTTAAGGAAAATAATGAGATTAAAGCTTACCTTTAATCCTTACAAAGCTTTTGAACCGAACAGATAATCGAAATTCTGAAGATCAAGGAAAGGATTTGAGAAGAGGGTGAAGAAACGAGAGAAAGTGAATTTACTATTTACTTCAGCTGCTTCGATCGTGAGAAAAAAATAAGGGGGTACTATTGAAACTTTATATTAAATATTTCTAATGGGTTATTCAATAACCCATGGGTATCCATAACCCAACATCCAAACCCATCCAGTCAATTTACAATAAATGGACTAATTGACCATTCTGAAACAATTTTTTCATGAATTTCACCATTCTTAGAATATATCCCACATTGTGCAAATATTTAGTCCAGTCATTTAACTTAATTTTCATAAATAATATTCAAAGAGAACAATTAAATATGAAAATTAAATATGACCAAAATAAATAACTAAAGTAACGTAGTAAAATTTTAAAATACTCTTAAGCGAATTATATTATGAAATTATCGGGTATTACAGTGTCAGAGATGAAGCTTATGAACATGGTGAGCTTTGCTCAACTAGTATGCAATGTACGAAGATGTGAGAGGGAGAGAGAGATGTGGTAATGGGAATTTTAGGGTTCTAGGTTTCCTGGCTAGTCTAGTTAGATTGATTAATTAAATAAATAGTTGAAAAGATTTTGTAGATCCAAATACGTGTAGTTTAGTTTAAATTAGAAAAATCTATCCATTAATTTAACTAATAGCTGAAGTGGGATAAGGTAAATATATAAACTATTAGATTATATTTAATCCACATTACTACTATAACTATTATCATATATTATTACTTATATTATGTCATTATTCACAGTAAGTTTCGGACGTCTCCTATAGCTTGCTAGGTTGACATTTATTTTATTATATCAATAATCATCCACTAAGGCTTATTCTCCTTGTCAATTTCATTTATTGGAAATTGAAATTAAATCTAATACTCTAGTATAGATTTACGTAATTAAAAACTGGGATTTAAAAATTGATTTGAATGATATAACTTTTTCTTTAAAAGTAATATTTGTCAATTATTCTCCTAGACACATAATCCCATAAATTTCATTGTTTTAATTTAAAAAGATTGGTTGCTTAGATCTTAAATTATTCTAAGCAAAAATAATATGTTTTAAGAATTTGATTTATTTTATTAATTTAATTGTTCAAATTTAAAAGTAGATTTGATGTTCACATTTTACATTAATCTAAGAAGAGTATATATTTAATTTAGATATTCAAGATACTTTTCAGATTTATCTATTAGTATTATTTATACTTTACTTAGTATAATTAGACTTAGTTAATATGGATAATTATCTTTTTCTTTTTATTTCTCTTTTGCATTAACTAACAACTATTACTACTACTAATTATTTTATTCAATTACACTTATTTATTTACTATGAGCTGTACGGCATCCACCTTCAATATATATATATATATATATATATATATATTTCTTTTATTCCTTTCTTATTTTTTTAAAGATTTAATTTTACTACTTATTCAAAAGTCAATATCTCATGATTTAAGAGTTGTTCTTTATTTCTTATTTCATATCAAGATTTCTTATAGTTTTCTCCACATATTCCTAACTTTTATAGACATTTCGCTATACCCTAACAAAATCTCAAACTTTTCACTTTAGTCTCTGTACTACCTAGCGCCACACATTGCTAGCTTACAGGCCCAATCACATATTATAACATCATCACATCATATAATAATATCACACATACGTATTGCACACAAAATTTACAAATTCAAAAATTGTGAAATTAAATTCATTATTTAAATAGAAAATAAAATAATAGGTATTACAATATTACCCCCTTTAAGAAATTTGGTCCTCCAAATTTAACTTACCTTTAGTCGTAAAAATGTCTAGATACCCAGAACACATATTAGCCTCTGTTTTCCACGTGACTTCCTCGTGAGTCTGATTTTGTCACAAAACCAAGATAAATAAAATCTTCCTAGACTGGAGTTTCTTTACCTATCTATCCAAGATAGTTACTAAACCTCCTCATATGACAAATCCCCATTTAACAGGATGATATCCTAACTTAACACACGCGAAGGGTCAGGAAGATACTAGTTTTAATACCGAAAAATTTTCACATATCCGAACTCATGTTTTCTTTTGACATCGTATTACTTAGAGTGTTACATCCTGCGAGTAAGATATAAAGACGTATAAAGACACAACTAAAAGTAATAGGTTTACAATAATGGTTAAAACCTTGGAAGAGTCAACAGTGCTATTTGTGTTCATATCTCAGTCGTTTGATTGAGAAGTCTCAATAGCACTTAGGCGACTAGGACTTAACAACTCAGTGTCTTCCATCATACACGTCACCACATAAACACAACTTAACCCCTTGATATTACGCGAGTTAACAATAAGCTCGAAGATAAATTGCTTGCCAACAAAAAGATCAAGTTTTTCAGGTATCTGAGTTACATCACCAGATTTCTATAAAAAAAGAAACAAATTAAATATCATAGTTTAAATATAAAGATATCAATGTTGCTAAGAAAATGCTTAACTACATAGTGAATAAATACAAACCGAATAAAGAAATTCCAAAGTTCTTTAGCACTACACAGCAGATATTTTGAAACTTCATGGTAAAAAACAATTAAAGGGGCACTGGATGTATTATCTACCACCTTCAATTCGAGTTTGAACCTAACATCAAGACAATCAATAAAACAGAGCATCAATTAGGATACAGTAAAATGTTGGATCCAGTGACAACAAAAATGTAATCGAAGTCAAACCTGTGAATTATAGCACTTGCATAGTCACCACACTTATCACAGAAGAAGCGAGATCCATCCGGCATGACTTTCTTGGTGCATTTTTTGTATGAATTGTGAAACCAACCATATTCTGTATTAACATGCATGATTGTAGCTGCAATAAAACAAACAGTCTCCTAGAAACAACCATAGAAGATGAAAAATGACATAAAGGATTTTAGTCAAACAAAATTATATTAACAATTATGCTGCTAAAACAAAAATACTAACAATCTATTGCAAAGTTGAAAAGTCATTGAGGGAAATGGAAGATCATATCCAACCTCACGAAGATCCTTTAGTTAAGTGAGAGATATTCTATCGGAATATTCTAGCATCGTAGAAACTGAAGAAAGGCTTGACCTACCATAATGTTCAATAGAAAGCTGTGACATTGGTTCTGGAACATTTTTTAGCCTAACAATTCGTTATTAGTACAAAGTGTTAATAAAACTATATATAAAGAAAGTGGTGGATTGAGATACTGAGGAAGAAATGAACAAACTTTGCAATGAACTGATGATACTCAGGAAGCTGGGGTTGATTAATAATTTAGAGGCATAAAGTGAGTTAGATATGCACACTGAATCTAAAAGAAGTAGAGGAATACTTGTCATTAAACATTACACAACAATTACAATAATCACGCAATGAGGATGGGTAGTAAAAGATAACTAAAAAAGATAACCAGAAAAATATCGTACCTTGCACCATAAGATGATAACAACAACTGAACATTTTGGATTGTCATTTAAATGGTGATGAAATTGATAAGCAAACTACCACCAAAATGTACACGTAATCTTATTACACCTGAAAAATAAGAATATTTATATATGTAAAAAATAGTTTAGAGGATAGAGAATGTAGAAGGAAAAAAAATTAAAGACTAAACAATATAATATTACTCAGTGTCCTCAAGCTCCACTTCCATACGTTTACTTTTGTTCCCATTCCTATAATTCTCAATGTATTTACTTAACACTCCAATTACATCTTAAAAATATAACATTAACTCCTAATGAGAACTTTGTAAAACATATATGGATCGAATAATGACAAAAATTAAAACAACAAAGAAAATCTAAATAATTTTCATTAGCAGCATGACTTAATATATCAGTAAAAAGAGTGAAGTTGAATAGAGTTTTGGGAATTGACAAATCGTCATCGACAATCTGAACATCAGTTGAGAAATAGAAATCAATCACAAAGGAATGCCTTGTAGTCCGATAGTCACTAATGCTCTTAACAACATTAAACATAAATATTTCACAAACATTTCCCTCACTGATATGGCATCTGAACTTACTAACAAAAGATTTCTTAACGTGACCATGAATCCGATCTCCCTAAATGCCAATAAAATGGAATGAAATAATGAATAACCACAAAGAAAGAATAACTTAAACAGTGATGTGAATATACATAATTAAAAGCAATACCTGAGAGTCTTGCAACACCATCTCCAAACTATATTCTTCTTTGGGCATGTTAAAGGAAGGAACAATCCTGATGTGATTTCTGGAGGGAAAACACTTAATCGATTTTTTGGATAGGTTGAAAGAAACAAACAAAGAAAACCAAATCACTCAATTGATAAGCCAAAGGGCGCCACAACTAAGAGAAATGGGTTGATCTCGCCACACTCAAGAAAGAAGAACGTGAGTGATAAGAAATCTAGCTGCTCTCGCCACTAACCCAAGTTAGATAAGAGAAAGAACTCAAGAATCCTCTTGAAAAAAAAATGCCAATATCTCATATATGATTCAAGGATGGATTACAACATATGGCAAGGACCCTTTTTATAGAGAGTCTCCAAAACAAAAGACAAAAGACTCCAACTAATACATTAAATGCATCAACTAAAAGTCAAGTAGTGTAGGCTAAATGTCAAAGACAATAAATGCATAGGTAGCTAAATGTCAAGGACAATAAATGCATAGGTAGCTAAATGACAAAGACAATAAATGTCTAGGTAATAGATTACAACTATATTCAACAAATGCAACTGTCACGTCCCAAAATCTGAGCACGTGACCGGCACGAAAAGTGAATTTCATTTCACCTCCGTAAGCCTATTTTTTTTTCTCTTAAGCATCATACCATTCTTTTTCATGCAACCAAACCGAGTTCTCTATACAAACTACAATTATTCACATTACATCACTGAATGAACCTACCCGATTACAGAGATTTCTAGATTTATACAACTTAGAATAAAACTTAACTATTATACCTTTATCCTGAACAAATGAAAAGGTAATTATGGACTAAGGATCTATAATTCCTTGTTCCGATATTTACCTTCAGCTGTCAACTCTGAAAAAAAATATCAATAAGAGGGGTATGAGCAAACCACGTGCCCAGTGAGTAGATAACACAATACTATGACAAAATAAAAATCATGCATCATAATGATAACATGCAGCAATCATACGTAGATCGATCATCATATGATATAATATTATTCATAATACTTCACAATAATATCCAAGTGAATCAAATGCATTTCAACAAAATTCAAAATTCACAACAGCAATCGATGAAATCAATTTCACACACAATTCCCGTACCAACCGGGTCGTCCAGAATACCTCTGGATCGTTGCCCGTGGCCCCCGCCGCATCCACCCTTATCGCTCCATTTATATTCTCCACCCTTATAGCTTCACATAGATTTCTCCATGGGGTGCACCACCATGCCTTTCCTTTCCAGTCAAACACAATCACAATCACATATAAAAACATCCTCAATCATAATCTTGAGCCACATACACAACTCAGTCATTTACAATTCAAGCCACAACATAATCAATGTGGTTCCAGCAACATAGCATGTATATAACATAACCCATAATATAGAACAATTATTCAACTCGATTCACATGCCATTCACAATCCATCATATAACCTCCATTCATGGGAAAATAAGAAAATATAATTATATACATTACCAGACACGTTCCACATTTGTTTATGCCTCATCGTTCCACATCATCCTCTTCAAACTTGGATATACAACATATTTCCACTATGATGCAAAAAGTCAATAACAGATATTTAATCATAGCAAGTATTAACCCACTCACCTGGATTTCACGCTCTCGGCACTCCCACTTTGCACTTTGACCATTCCTATTGTAACCAGACAAAAGCCATCAGAGTTACGAAATAGAGAAATTTCCTACCACTACTCTCGACCTTCACTTACTTCTCGAATCATAACTCCTAACTGGTAATGAATATTCAAAAGAAACTTATACCATTGGAAACTATACTTAAAGAGCTTTCCAACGATATAAAGTTTGCCCAAAACGGAGTTCGGATGAAGAAGTTATGGCCGATTGAAAAATAAACTAAACCCTAAACCCTAAACCCTAGGCGCCACAAGTGGCGCCTGGGCGCCAATTCCTTCTTCTTCCCATCTCACCTTGGCGCCTAGGCGCCACACATGGTGCCTGGGCGCCACGATCGCGACCCCTTCGCGATTTCTCTCGGTTTTGGCCCAAATCTGGCCAAATCTTCACCGTTTTTCATGATTTCTTCCATGGGATCTCACCCTTAATGTCTAAGGAGCATTTAGACACCAAAATCACCAATTTTAATCGAGAAACGAAGCCGGAATCTCGATTTTACCTCAAACACTCTTAAAACTAGAAAATAGAGAAAAGCTTAAGAAATAGAAATTTCTACCTCGATTCCTTGCTTTCCCTATGTTGCTTAGCTCCTAGAGGCTCGCCCCGTAGCCCGAGATCCAGCCTCCAAAGCCCGGTTGTAGAGTTGGAGTGTAGAGAGAGAAATTAGAGAGAAGGAAGAGAGAAGGAGAGGAGAGAAAGTGAAGAGAGAGAGAGGAAAGGAGAAAAATGAATAAAAAATAGGTGAGACCACCTATATACTCGCAATTGACCCTCAGTCAATAGAGAGAGAAATTATCACTTGCTCTGCAATTGACCCTCAGTCAAGACTAACAAAAGCAAATTCATAAAATCTCACCTCAAGTGTTTCTAAATCCTCGATGCCCCACAAATTTCCTTATTCACTTTAGTCCCTCTCAATATCTCAAACTCCACTTTAACCTCGAATCCTTCATCTTTTCGGTACCGGACTCATAATTTATTCCCATAAGCTCAATTCTTCTTCTTGGGTTCCTACTTGGTCATTTCTCAAAAGTCCTCTATACTTTCTTTTCTTTTCACTTTAGTCCTTGAGAATTTGTAAAAATTTCCTAAATTAAAAATAAAAATTTCTATTCCCACATTTTCTTCACTAATTCAAAAAGAAAATTTTCCACATAATTAAATTTTTCACTAAACTTCAAATCAGACTTTAAATATTCATAAAAATTCTTGGGATATTACATTCTTCCCCCCTTAAAAGAATTCGGTCCTCCGAATTCAAAACTTACCTCAAGATTGAAGCAAATGCCAATATTTTGTTTATATCTCATTCTCTCTCTTAGAATTTTCACAATCAAGTACAAAATATAACAAGTTCAACATATTTTTATTTCTAATACATAAGTTACAGGCAACAAGCTGAACTTGATTTATAAAACAGATAATTTTAATACGTAAACATTAGATCAAACATCAGCTTTAGGTACAAACAAAAGAAAGAATAAATTAAGGACGAGGAGGCTTTTGAAATGCAGAAGGTGTTCCAGGTCTAGAAGAGGAAGGTGCTTCAGACCTTAAGGAGGAAGCTAATCGTTGCAGCCTAGAAAGAGTTTCTGAAGGAAACGTCTGGGAAATTTGGCGAAGTGCAGAAGTCACTCCATTCATACAGTCAATACATCTCGCTTGTTGGTCACGAAAATTTTGAGTTGCAAACATCGAATGTCTATCAACTCTATTCGCCAATTCCCTAAAATGACGATTCAAAAGCTTCTCTTGTTCTGCAAAGAGACGATTTATCAATCTCCCCTGGTCCTCAAAGTGGCGGTTTATCAATCTTTCCAAGTCCTCCATCTTTTGTCTCATAAGCGCAAGCTCATTATTAGAAGATGTTGCTGTGCTAACATCCTCTAGCTCTATTACATCCCTTTTTCTTTTCTTAGCCTCTGGTGACTCTTCCATGGATCTCTTATTCTTATAATTCTCCAGGCTAAGATTTAGATCCAGCTCTACCTTGCCAGCCTCAAAGTTTAAATTGAAAGATTTATTGCCGGCCATACTTTTCTGAGCTATAAAGGTTGTACAGAAGGAGAAGTTTGATGCTAGAAAGCTTATAGATAATGAACTCTTAGTGTAGTGAGCAGCGTAATGGGGCATCCATTATATATAGATGAAATTTAGGGCTACAAAACCTTTACATCATACTCTAAAGATGGCCTGCAGACCTTATCCGACGCAATGCCAACGGTCTCTAATAAGCATGCCAGAAAATAACAAAATATAATCTAATACAAAAGATTTCCTCAAAAATTTCGGCTAACTTTTGACTCTTGCTCAAATTATTCAACTAATCGCCGCTTCAATTTATGACTTCTTAACTCTGTATTTGTCATATCCAATAATTCTAAATCGAGATATTACTCCATGAACGGGTAGATTCATATTAACCTTATCTAGGTTTCTAATCCGTGACTTTGCCCTAAGCTTACACATTTTCAAACATACATATTAAAATAAAAACTTCTCACATCTACACATCAAGCGTTCCATAAAGTGAGAGAAAAATTTTACCTTTCACTTGCCTCTACGAGCATATATGTATATATGTATAAACATAGAGATACATCATTATCTATATATATTTTCATCTATTCAAGTTCTTTTAAATTTCAGACTTCTCATTCTCTGAATGTATGTAGAATCATTACATATTATTCCTGGCCATAACAAATAGCCTTCACTCTCTATGCATGAATAACATACATACATATCATATGTATTTAGATACATATAATCACAGTATAATTCAATCAATCATGTATATTATACTTAACTGAAGGCTTTCAAGAACAATACAAGAAAGCATAGAAATACATTTTAGTTCATCGTGAAAACATCCAAGACACTCTGTAATGGCTACATTGTCGACTTCCTTCAATTTCAGAAAATGCCAACGAGAGAAATGGAAAAACCAAGTGTAAATCGGCCGCAAATCCACCGAATATTGACTTTCATGGTTTTGCCATTAATGCGACGCGTTGTTGGTGTGCATGCCTACCCTAGACTCCTAGCTTCCAGCTTGCAGAAATCCATAGGTTAAGCGTGTAGGGTGCGGCGAAGAGATATCTTCTTTGTCTCTAAGTTCAAATTTTTCCTCTATAAGAACTGCCCCATCGTTCTCAATTACCACACTACAAAGAGTAATCATCTCTGAGCCTACAACTTCTCAGCATTCCTCTCTTCTCATACTCCGACATAAATTTCTAAATTTTTCAAATCATGGCCACAAGGAAGTACATTGATCTCACAATGGAAGCCAAGGAAGAAGAGCTCGACTTAAACTTAAGTCTGGGTAAAGACAAGGGCAAAAGACCTTTTGAGGGGTCTCCAGAGAAGCAGAAGGAGAAGAAAATGAAGAAGATCGAGGAAGCTGAGGAGATTAGCACGGGCCATACCTCGGAGGACAAAATCGCCTGTCTAGAGCAGGAGGTGAAAAATCTGAAAAAGATGATAGGAGACCTGGAGAAGTTAACTAAACGCAATCATGCAGAAATGACTTCAAGAATAGACAGGTTCTTCTATTGGTCTACCCAGTGCTTCTGCAATCAACAACAAAGAAGTGTTGATTGTATGAATGGGATTTACACTACCCTCCGCGACATTGCTCTGTCTCTCGCTCCAAGGAATGGTCGAGGGGTGATGATACAGTACAACCCTCCTAATCCGAGACCACCTCGCTTTTAGATTACTCATGCATGAGTAATTTTTTTTTTTTTGCAATGTAATCCTTCTGCTTTTAATGCCAGTGGTTTCTTTTATGGGATGGTACTCCAAAAATAGTAATAATAAAATTAAGAAGGATAAAAGAAATCAGTCACACAAAATCAATCATGAATGTAACATATAAAGCCCCATACATACAATTTGATCCGATAGCAACGGAATCAAACAAATAATAACCTTTCCTTTACCAAGTTCAAAAGTATAGCCATATCTGTCTAAAACTAAAACTAAAACATAATTCATAAGAAAAGACAAGTCTTGGAGGAAAAGGAAATGAAAACATCCTACAGGACCTTCAATGGAGCCATCTCTCTATAGTCGTGCCCGGGTTCACCACGATAGAGGAGATCCCACTAAGGTTACCTTACTCTGTAATCGGTAGGAGACCTAATCCCAAAGCTCTGATACCAACTTGTCACGTCCCAAAATCTGAGCACGTGACCGGCACGGAAAGTGAATTTCATTTCACCTCCGTAAGCCTATTTTTTTTTCTCTTAAGCATCATACCATTCTTTTTCATGCAACCAAACCGAGTTCTCTATACAAACTACAATTATTCACATTACATCACTGAATGAACCTACCCGATTACAGAGATTTCTAGATTTATACAACTTAGAATAAAACTTAACTATTATACTTTTATCCTGAACAAATGAAAAGGTAATTATGGACTAAGGATCTATAATTCCTTGTTCCGATATTTACCTTCAGCTGTCAACTCTGAAAAAAATATCAATAAGAGGGGTATGAGCAAACCACGTGCCCAGTGAGTAGATAACACAATACTATGACAAAATAAAAATCATGCATCATAATGATAACATGCAGCAATCATACGTAGATCGATCATCATATGATATAATATTATTCATAATACTTCACAATAATATCCAAGTGAATCAAATGCATTTCAACAAAATTCAAAATTCACAACAGCAATCGATGAAATCAATTTCACACACAATTCCCGTACCAACCGGGTCGTCCAGAATACCTCTGGATCGTTGCCCGTGGCCCCCGCTGCATCCACCCTTATCGCTCCATTTATATTCTCCACCCTTATAGCTTCACATAGATTTCTCCATGGGGTGCACCACCATGCCTTTCCTTTCCAGTCAAACACAATCACAATCACATATAAAAACATCCTCAATCATAATCTTGAGCCACATACACAACTCAGTCATTTACAATTCAAGCCACAACATAATCAATGTGGTTCCAGCAACATAGCATGTATATAACATAACCCATAATATAGAACAATTATTCAACTCGGTTCACATGCCATTCACAATCCATCATATAACCTCCATTCATGGGAAAATAAGAAAATATAATTATATACATTACCAGACACGTTCCACATTTGTTTATGCCTCATCGTTCCACATCATCCTCTTCAAACTTGGATATACAACATATTTCCACTATGATGCAAAAAGTCAATAACAGATATTTAATCATAGCAAGTATTAACCCACTCACCTGGATTTCACGCTCTCGGCACTCCCACTTTGCACTTTGACCATTCCTATTGTAACCAGACAAAAGCCATCAAAGTTACGAAATAGAGAAATTTCCTACCACTACTCTCAACCTTCACTTACTTCTCGAATCATAACTCCTAACTGGTAATGAATATTCAAATGAAATTATACCATTGGAAACTAGACTTAAAGAGCTTTCCAACGATATAAAGTTTGCCCAAAACGGAGTTCGGATGAAGAAGTTATGGCCGATTGAAAAATAAACTAAAATTTCCCGGTACACCTGGCGCCTGGGCGCCAATTCCTTCTTCTTCCCATCTCACCTTAGCGCCTAGGCGCCACACATGGTGCCTGGGCGCCACGATCGCGACCCCTTCGCGATTTCTCTCGGTTTTGGCCCAAATCTGGCCAAATTTTCACCGTTTTTCATGATTTCTTCCATGGGATCTCACTCTTAATGTCTAAGGAGCATTTAGACACCAAAATCACCAATTTTAATCGAGAAACGAAGCCGGAATCTCGATTTTACCTCAAACACTCTTAAAACTAGAAAATAGAGAAAAGCTTAAAAAATAGAAATTTCTACCTCGATTCCTTGCTTTCCCTATGTTGCTTAGCTTCTAGAGGCTCGCCCCGTAGCCCGAGATCCAGCCTCCAAAGCCCGGTTGTAGAGTTGGAGTGTAGAGAGAGAAATTAGAGAGAAGGAAGAGAGAAGGAGAGGAGAGAAAGTGAAGAGAGAGAGAGGAAAGGAGAAAAATGAATAAAAAATAGGTGAGGCCACCTATATACTCGCCCGGGGTGAAATTATCACTTGCTCTGCAATTGACCCTCAGTCAAGACTAACAAAAGCAAATTCATAAAATCTCACCTCAGGTGTTTCTAAATCCTCGGTGCCCCACAAATTTTCTTATTCACTTTAGTCCCTCTCAATATCTCAAACTCCACTTTAACCTCGAATCCATCATCTTTTCGGTACCGGACTCATAATTTATTCCCATAAGCTCTATTCTTCTTCTCGGGTTCCTACTTGGTCATTTCTCAAAAGTCCTCTATACTTTCTTTTCTTTTCACTTTAGTCCTTGAGAATTTGTAAAAATTTCCTAAATTAAAAATAAAAATTTCTATTCCCACATTTTCTTCACTAATTCAAAAAGAAAATTTTCCACATAATTAAATTTTTCACTAAACTTCAAATCAGACTTTAAATATTCATAAAAATTCTTGGGATATTACAGCAACCATCCCACATGCAATCTTATTCACACTTCTTCCACTTTCAACAATGTGGTTAAGCCCAATCCAAGCCCTTTAGCCCTTGAACGAGTTAGAGGCCCAATTGAAGTATTCTCCCTTTCTTGGGCTGCAATTGAGTTATCTTTGATTACATCAAATCCGCACTCGTAGAACACGGGCTTTAATCCTCCAGTCATCCCTCATAGAAGTGATATCAGATAGATTATTGAGCTGAGCCATAGCAAGGAAGATTAGAATCAATGCAGAAAATAAAATGAAAGATGGAAAACTGACACACGATAGAACTATTTATAATAACAAAAATTTTAATTTCAAATGAAGGCGCGAACAGCATATTGTCACCATACCATAATTAAGTGTTTCACCGGATTGTCAACCAATAAGAATACATTGAGAAGAGCATGCGTATAAAAAACGTGTTTACCATGAGTAGTTTAATTGGCTGAAAGGATCAGTTAATTAATGAAACAAACCCAAAAAAAACTCAGATATGTAGCCAAGTTAGCATTAGTTGTAGAACATACATTGGAACAACATGTCATAAGGGGAGGAAGGAAAATGCTAATGTGGATGCATTTAATGAAAAGTGTTGCAATTAATACGTTTGAGCAAAACTCTTTTATTAGTATATTTAGATTTTCAATTTAAGAGACATTTAATTACATTTAATATGAAAAAAATATTTAATTGAAAAGTTAAAATAAGGAACAAATTATTAGACACGTATAAGTCATAACTAATTACATTAATTTTGAAGTTTACTAATCTATAAAGATTTCCAATATTATGCATTAAATATGAATTAATATGAATTTATTTATTCACATTGTATTCTAAAGTATAATTTTCGATTAATGTAAGAGACATTTAATTACATTTAATATGAAAAAAGAACATTTAATTGGAAAGTTGGAATATGAAACAAATTATTAGACATATATAGACCATTACTAATTAAATTAATTACATGGTTGACAAATTTATGAAAATTTATAATTTTTACTAAATATGAATTAATATTACTTTATTCACATTGTATCATAAAATAGAATTTTTGATTACCTTAAAAGGTATGTGTACATATTGTTGTTTTTATTTTTTATTTTTTGGTTCAAAATTTGGTTGACACTTGATATATTATTTAGCCAATCAAATTAATTACATTTAATATGAAAGAAAATATTTAATTGAAAATTTGGAGTAGGAGACAAATTATTAAGCAGTTATAAGCCATTATTAATTACCTTAATTACATTGTCAACTCATTTGTGAAGATTTTCAATATTTTGCATTAAATATGAATTAATATTAATTTATTTGTGACCATATAAATGTTTGTTTCCACTACAATAAATTCAAATTAAATATGAATTTTAAATATGAATATATAATAAAAAATGCACTTAGAGAAATATACTTAGCTTAGATTAGTGGGAGAACAACACTGACGGGTCAATTTATCATCCTTAGTGAAATAGGTGACAACATAAACTGAACTTTGTCACTTGAGATTTCTCTTAGTAATTTGCACTTAGAAAACTAATTTCTTCCCATTAAACTTATCCAGCCTTGTAATACCCATCATTTTTGTTTTTCATTTAATTTGATGAATTTTATTTCACAATTGTTGATTTGAAAATGTTGTGTAAAATGTGTGTGTGATATCACAATATGATGTGATGATGCTTAGATATGTGATTTCAGGCTGTAGGCTAGCAATGTGTGATGTTAAGCCGTACAGGGACTAAAGTGAAACTCGCAAGGACTAAAATGAAAGATTTTGGAATCTTGTGGGGTGTAGCAAAAATGTGTACAAAGTATAGGAATAGATGAACAAAATTATAGGGAACCTTGATGTGAAATAGAAAATGGAAATTAATTTCTAAAACTCAAGATATTTTTTTTGGAATATATAGTTGTAATTAAGAAATAGTCTTATACAAAAATGTCTAAAAGGAAAAATTTAATGAATTACGAAAACAAATGAAAAGGAAAATTTGAAATATACCTTCCAACATTTGAAGTAAGATCTTAGATTTACATAATCTAGGATTGGGCGTTTAAGGTTGAATTTTGAAATTGGAACAAAAAGAAATTAATAAAAATACAAGTTGATAAATTAACCAACTAAGATACTAATCCCATGAGCAACAGGGGATTTCGGAAGACTATAAAGAATAATTAAATAGATATTAGTAATAGTAATTAAAACAAATCAAAATTAACTAAACAAAATAATATACATATAATATAAATAGTAGTAGCAATGGTTAAAGGATAATGCAAAAGATTAAATAAGGAAATTAGATAATTATCCAAACTAACCAATCTAATTAGACATTAAATTGAAGGATAAATTATCCCAATATGAAATCTGAAAAAAAAAAGTTTTTTTTTAGAAATCTGAATTAAACATATTATTTTTAATTAGAATAATCTAAAATTTGAATAACAAAATCTATTTAAATTTAAACAATTAAATTAATCTATCTTAAACTAAGTTAGAAACCCTAGAAAAATACATACTCAACCAGACTAATCCCCCCCACAAGCACACTCTCTTGGCTAATCTTTTTTTCTAAACATCAACACCCAATTTTTAATATTGGGAAACTCAAGTGGAGTTAACAACTAATAAGCAAGAAGAAATTAAGGTAAGTTATAATCTTCCCTTCCATTTTAGCGATGTTGTTTCTTTTGAAATAAATATAAGAACAACCCTAACCCCACATCATGTTTTACAGCCTACACATAGTCCTAGGATCTGCACATTTCATGCCCAAACAAGAACTCAAAGGGGTTCATCTATAGCAAGAATTAAAACAAGGTAAGAACATTTATTTTCGGAAATTCTGGAACAATTTTTCTGAAAATTAAAACAACCATATCTCTCTCTAGAAAACTCCAAAATTTTCAAATTACCTATGCACGGAAAGCTCTTTTCGTCTATTTTCCAGAAAATCTAAAATCTTTTGAAAACTCCTTACCGTTTGAGAGATATGGCCAAAACAGTACACGGAGGTCAGAAAACTGAAATAAAATAACTTTCTGTTTTAATTTCAAAGTTTGTCTTTCAAACATGCGATAGGAAAATCTGGCACATTACCGAAGAATCTTGGAATGTCATGCTATGGTTTAGCAAGGAACCCAGGTGAGTGAACTAACCCTTCTTTAATATTATCTTAAGTGTTAAAGTAATGAGGTATAAAGATAGGTAATGACTATGGTGGAAATATGATTGATGATGATAATAATAATAATTATTATTATTATTATTATTTTTGGTTAGGAAGAAGGATGCACATGTGATTTATGAGATGGTTGAGATTTGAGATAATTGAAATTATCTAGAGATTTATACTTGATGATTTATGATGTTGTATTTTATTATATTGGATGAATATTGTTTGTGTTTGGGCGGAATAGTACCCTCTCTCATGTCAAGTGAGAAATCCGAGTAATAGGATGACTTAACCTCTGAGAGTAGAGACAACGATTCCTTTGGTAGGGAAGTGAGCCTAGATTTAATCCGTGAGGCGTCCTGACCGTTGCTGATGAGGTTGTGCGTCATGGTGGGTTAATAAAATTGAGGAAATTGGTTGAACGAGCTTACGGGCGCTCCCGGATATGATGAAATTGGTTGAGCGAGCCTACGGGCGCTCCCGGATATGATGAGATTGGTTGAGCGAGCCTACGGGCGCTCCCGGATATGATGAGATTGGTTGAGCGAGCCTACGGGCGCTCCCGGATATTTTGCCATTGACGAGTACTAGTTCCGTTGGTCTGAATTGTCTGATTGATTTGTAATTCTTTGATGTGTATTTTTCCTTATGATTTTATAATTTTTACCCATGCTTTTTATTTTATTGCTTTTGCATAGTAGATTTTATTAGGGCGGGGATTGGCTCGCTCACAGAGATTATTATCTCACACTCGTTGATTTTTCCTTTTCAGATGAGATAGTGAAGGAGAATCTCCCGCTAGAGGAGTAGTTGCCGTTGGACTGTCCCATTGTTGGGTGGGTCCCATATTGTTAGTATTTTATTTTTGTTAAGTTTAGGAAGCTCTGTAGTCAACTAGGACATCTAGGGGGTTCTCGGGTAGATAAACTACTTTATTTATTGTATTTAATTTGATTCAAATTTGAAGATTTATTTTGAGAATTTATGATACGAATTATGGTAGAAATCGAGATTTAAAAATTACGGGGTTTATTTATGTTAACATGACTTTGAGAATGAATGAAATATCATAATTTATTTTTTAAAACATTAAAATTGTATGAATTGATTTTTTTTATATATTTATTTTAAGTAGTATTCATTCATAAATTAAATTAAATTTAATTAATATTAACCTTAATTAATATTTATTCATATTTAAATGCTATTTCCTAAATATTAATCTATATTATATATTTTTTTTTGTTTTTTTCAAACTCTGATTTTTCTCTATGTACGCTAAATATTTCATATGAATAACTTAAAGTGGGTAAAAATAGAGTTGTTAATTAGGCTTACGGTGACATAGAATTCGTGTCACCATGCCGGTCACGTGTCCGGAATTTGGGTCGTGACAAGCCTCTTAGGAGTTTGATTAATATTGTTACATTGTTAAAGCAAAAATTAAAAGAAACCGCGTGTTATATTTCAATGCACTTACTAACAAATATGTATATAAATTCATATGTATAGGATATTATATAGTAAAAAGAACAATAAACTTACTGCAAAAACAAAGTCACACAGCTCTACAGCAGTACATTGCAGAAATTTCAACACCTCCCGGTCGAAAACAATGAAATTCAAAGTTATTTTGAAATCACTTACATTCAACTTTAATTTAAAACTAAAAAAGAACATATAAATAATTAGAAAATCTAAGAACAATAATATTTAAAAAAATGTCATAAATATCATCATCTACTCACCATTGAATAACTAATGGAGTTTTTCCTTTGCATTTTTCAAACAAAAATCCATCACCATCAGGGAACATATTCTTTGTGCGTTTTTTTTTGCAAAAATTATAGAACCATACAGTGGCGTATTCAAGACCCCTCGGTCAGGGGGGCAAAATTTTCATTCACTTTTTTAAATCTAATGGTAATTTCCTCAAAAAATATTTTCATTACAAAAATTTTTTTCTTCTTCTAAATCCTAATTGCATAATCAATCAACCAATTTGATAAATTTAGACCTATATACAAAACCTCCAGATTCTAAGCTTTTACAAAGAGGTCTCTAACAATGGAATGATAAATTAACCATCCTCAAGAAAAAATTTCATAAAATTCACTTCACAAATATGTTACTCATGATCCTAATTGTATAATCAATCAACCAATTTGATGGAATTAGACCTATGTACAAAAATTTTAAATTTCAAACTTTTACAAAGAGGTCCCTAACAATCAAATGAGAAATTAACCATTATCAAGAAAAAATTTCATAAAATTGACTTCACAAATATGTTACTCATGATTCTAATTACATAATCAATTAACCAATTTGATAGAATTAGATTTATGCACAAAAACTCTAAATTTCAAACTTTTACAAAAAGGTCCCTAACAATCAAATGAGAAATTAATCATCATTAGGAAAAAATTTTATGAAATTGACTTTACAAATATGTTACTCATGATTCTAATTACATAATCAATTAACCAATTTGATAAAATTAGACCTATGTACAAAAAATACCAAATTTCAAACTTTTACAAAGAGGTCCCTAACAATGGAATGAGAAATTAACCATCATAAAAAAAATTCATAAAATTGACTTCACAAATGTTACTCATTATCCTAATTACATAATCAATTAACCAATTTAATAGAATTAGACTTATGCACAAAAAGACCAAATTTCAAACTTTTACAAAGAAGTCGCTAATAATGGAATGAGAAATTAACCATCATCAAAAAAAAATTTGTCACTCTGGGGAGTGGGGGTCTCATGACTGTAAGCAGTAGAGAGGGACTAAGTCACTGAATGGGTTCAAAAAAAAAACCAAGACGGGGGCAAAATGAAATTTTTTTTTTACATATGGTTATGTAAAATCCAAGGGGTGCAGCTGCACCCCCTCAACCATACATGGCTCCGCCACTGGAACCATATGTGTTTCGTATTTATGCTAACTATAATTGTAATAGTAACACATGTTTTCTATTAGAAAATATTAAAAGTAACAAACGACGAAATCATCATATATAATATCATGATCATAAAGCAATATACTGACATGACAATATAACAATAATACTACATTCTAGCAATTCAAGATTTTATCTAGTGTTTTTCAATCACGAACATTCATCAATGTATCATAACTAAACATATTTGAGGGTCCAGCTAATTGCGTCAAAAGCTGAGATAATGTATTGTCATCCATGCTTAACTTGTACAAGCATGTGTAGATATAATTCAATGAAATAATCACCTTTTAGCACGCAATATTGAAGACAAGAGAAATAGTAAACAACCAACCCCTAAATAAAGCAACGATATTTGACTATTTCTGGATTAATTAATAATTTGAAAGCATATAAAGAGTTTGAAATCTTCTTGGTGCATGCCTATATCACACTCAAACAAAACCTTAAGATAAAGTAGAAAGAAAAGAAACACTTCTTTGTGGACATAGTAAGTTACCTAAAAATACTTTTATTTTTGCCCACTATCAAACAATGATAATTATAGTGAAAAGACACTAATTCTCACTGTTTCATCTATAGAAACCTTTGAGATTATAAGAGACAATATTTCATCAAGGAGGAAGGTGGTGAGATCTGATATCTCTGAAGTCAAAGCCTTGACTTTTGATTTCGTCATGACTATCTTTAATATGAGTGTGTGGCTACGAAATACAGTTCGATTTAGGGTTTCGTAGAGACAGAGAAAGAGAAGTCTGAAATTTTTGCCTTCTCCCATATGATTGAATTTGTTTAAATTAAAAACTATAGCATGAAAGGAATTTCAAAAATAACACATTATGATCATCAAATCTATAAAGGATTCTAGTATAAATGTTTTCACATGTAAAAAAAATGCATTAATTTGAAATTATTATAATTTGGAAAGAAATCAAAGTCAAATCAAATTAGCTCATTTTAGTATTAGAGAAATTGGTGGCGATAGATAACTAAAATCAAGTAAATTGATTGACAAAAATAAAATTAGTCCTAATTTATGTATTAAGAATGTAATCAAATTAAAAATTACATAATTAACAATTTTTTTTGCCACAATACTATATCATTAATGTGTGCATTAAATGTTTAGAAGTGCAGTTATTTTAGTATATTATCTAGATAGGTCATTTGTTTTTTTAAGATTAAAATTTTCAAATATAAATATGCGTTCGATTATTAAGATTTTGTCTCATTTGAATATTGAATGATCAAGAGTGTTTATTTCTTCAACATTTAAACACATATAAATAGTTATAGAACAAAAATATATTCAAATAATTTTTAAATAAATTAGCAGCTAAACATTTGTTATTGCTTATTGTCTTTTATATTATTTGGTATTATAAAATTTGTTGTTAATGATTTTATGTTTTTATAATTTAAAATCATTTTATACAAATAATAGTATTATTTACATTTGTTATATTATATATAAAAAATTGTCTTTATATAATAGTAATAAGATTTGGTTTAGATGATTGAAATAATTTCTCAGATTCTACATGACATAAGTACAAATCTTCTTAAGAGTTTTTTTTTAATATCCAAATAAAGCGACACAAGACTTAGATTAGATCTCAATAATTTTTAGACTTGTTATAAGATCTAATCTATTAATATATATTCAGACATATTAAGAATTTAGTAAAAATAAAAAATAAATATACTTAGTTGTCTAAAATTTAAACAAATCAAATTCAAATTTTCATTGAGTGTAATCAAATGCCCACTATCAAATCACTAAATAATCCCACAGTCATGTTTTAATTTTACGTAATGATGTTTACATGGACATTATAATTTTGAAATATTTTTTATTAAATATTAATTATTAATTAATATAAAAACCATAGAGAATTTTTATTATTTAAGAAATTCATAATATATAAATTTTAATTTTTTAATAACAACTTTTAAAAACATACAACATATAACTTTATAAACTAATTCGTTAACTATTTTAAAATATGTGAAAAATATGTTGTATATTTTTTAAAAGAATAGCTAAAAAAATTAAAATTTATATATTTTAGAGAATACTACGCAAAATAAATAAAATGAGTGGAATAATTAAAATCAAAATCAAAATCAAAATATTAGTATTAATTATTATATCAAAATTTAAGGTAATCATTTAATGATTTATTTTCATTTAATAAATGCTATGTTGAACAAAATTTAGGTGAGGTGAAAATTTAATACAATTAACTTGAGTTTATTTGTGATCAAAACATCATTTTAGTCCCTCTCAAATGCTTTTTTTTCTTAAGTTAGTCCCTCTTAAATTTTTATTTTCAATTTAGTCTCCTATAAATTGATATATTATCAATTCAATCCATCATAGATTCATTCTCAATATATTCCCTCACAAATTGATATGTTATTAATTTATTCCATCACATATTTGTATTTTTAGTTTGATCCCTCATATAATTATATGTTATCAATTTAGTCCCTTTATCAAAAGTTGTGACCATCAGAAGTTATGGACAGCAAAAAAAAAGACTAAATTGATAATATATCAATTTGTGAAGGATTAAATTGAGAATGAAAATAAGTGAGAGACTAAATTGATAACATATTAATATATAAGGAATTAAATTAAAAATAATTTTTTTGAAGGACTAAATGAATAATATATTAATTTATTAAAAATTAAATTAAAAATAAAAATTTATAAAGTAGTGAATTAAAAAAAATATATCTGAAAAATCAAAATAAAATATTAGTATATGGCATAACTGATGTGACAGAATCTAAGAAGCGTTTAACTTTAATGTTCCATGACAACATGATGAATATTATATTCACAAGTCGTTTTGTGGTTTGTCCGTTTGCAGTGTAGGTGTGAAGGACAAAACTAACTAAACAACAACAACAGTCACAACTCACAACGTCTAATCTCTCTCACATCATTTCCACACTGCTCCTCTACCATTAAAATATTATTCTTTCAATGCAAACCGGTGCGAACAAAAGTTTATGCCACTGTCATGAATCATGTGATATGATGCCTCTGTTCTCCCTCCTCCTCCATATAATTTGTACTCTTCTAATTTTTCTATTGCCGACGGGGTTTGCCCCAAAAATGAAGTGACGTGCCTTATTGGCTTATTGCTACCTCTATTGTCAAATCACACTCTCACTGGTATATAAATCTGATGACAACGGATCATCTGTGTCAGCCCAGCGGAGTATTTATTTTATTTGAATTGTTAAATTTTAGATCTAATAATTTATCTTTCAATGTTTTTTATTAAAAAAAATTAATACTTAAAATATGGATTATTGACTCTAAATTTTAATAATTTAGATGAAACAAATAAGGAATCCGATAATCTGATAAGAATGTGATTCATTTCTGGTTCACAGCAGTTCTTTGATTACTTTCATTTTTTAATAAATTATTCTTATTTTTTAAAATGTTAACTATATTATATGTGATACTTTTTTTAAAAAAAATATCATTTATTTTTTAATTTTTGTATATAGTATAAAAATTAATGAAATTAACTTTTCATATAATATGAATTATTTTCATTATCATACTTTGATTACTTTCATTTTTTTAATAAATCAAGTACACTGAGTGAATTCGACGCCCAGTTTTTTCTCTTTCATGGAAAAATATTTCAATTGTAAAGCTTCTAATTTCATGTTAATAATATGGGAATCTGAAAGCCCTTAGTTATATATATCTAGTATTTTTCAGTATTATCTTTTATGCTTAACTTTTGATTTTTTTTTTTTTAATAATGAAAGTCCTGAAGTCATATATATGGCTATCACTATCGCTAGGACGAATCATAGTGGGTTAAGAATGTGGTTCTCGTATATATCCGTCAATTCATCAAAATAGCGATAGCTATATACAAGTATGAAAAAAAAACATGTCCGTTATTTATTCTTTTCATAACTTTCATTAACCTGATTATGCTTGTGTCTACGATTTTCTTTGAGATTCTTTTCTTTATCATCCGTTACTCTTCTGTTCTGCTCTTAGACCATAGCGACAAAATTTAAATCACTAAACTGCACAAGTCACGAGGTTTTCCATGACAATTTATTTCGGGAGTCGTGTCTTTGATATCGTTTACATTAACTGCATGTAAGAAAAGAGAAAAGAAAAAGAAGAGGAAACAAGAAAAAAATATTATTTAATATGAGATAGGAAAAAATAATAAAAAGTGCGTATTATTTTTTTAGATAAATGGAAGGGAGGCATTCCATTCCTGGTTTGAAGGGATATCAAACAGACCGTTAGTTTTCGGCAGAATAGCCCGAGAAATATTTTCAGTTATTTAGTATATATATATTTAGATGATATAGGGTGAAAAAGGAATACAATGGACCATCAAAACAGAAACGCAGAAATTACACGGAATTACTCGTATGCCAAGGGCGAATCCACGTTAAGTTCAGAGGTACACTTGTACTTTTTGAAATTTTAGTTAAAATTATAATTTTAAAAAAATATTTTAAAAATTTATATTTTGACTCTAAATTTTAATCTTTTTTTATTTTTCTAGCATATTTTTTTGTTAATTTTAATATTTGTGTATTTTGACCTCCTACCCTAAGGGTCCCTAAGTTTGCCTAATTATAACTGAAATTCATATAACTTGTCAGAATATGTCAGCCATTCATTAAAACTGAATTTTTATTTTTTTCAGCTATTAATAAATATTTAACATAATATTTAATACAATGATTATATATTTAAGCCCTCGCAATCTCTCTCTCTCTCACTCTCTCTCCCTTTTTGACATAAGGAAAAGTCACGTACGAGAAGAAGGACAGGCTGGGGACCTTCAAGTTTCAACTCACACTTGCAGTCCAATTTCCATGGGCATAAACTTGGGCTTCTTTGAAATGGGCTCAAACTTTCAAATTTATGACAATATAATAAATATTGATTAAAAAAAAAAAGCCGTGCTTAACCTGTCGTCTTTAAACACACGAAATTGTTATTCATATATTTATTTTGAATCTATGAGATTAATTATGTTATGATTTTGATTTATTTGGTCATTGCTTAGGGAGTTCATTCTATATTAGAAAATTTGAAGACGAAGGAAATATGAATAGATAATATTCCTTTCTTTGGGCATATATGGAAGCTGCCTGTTGTGTATAATACATCATGTACGACCCCCGTTTAAGCTTTGCTTATAACCAAAGAGATTCAATGTTCTCTGCCCCCCAACTAAGTTTTATTGTATGCTTTATTCTATAAAAGGTCCCCTCCTTTTGTTTGTTTACACCAGAGCCCTTCTTCCTCACTGTGACAAGTCATAACTCTTTCAATTCAGAAGACAAATACGAGAAGATGGGCCAGTCTCTCAAGAAGTTAACCCCTGCAGGTACCACGCTTCCCCCCCTTTCTCCTTCCCTTATAATACATCGATTCATGTTTCCAAATCATCCTAACATGCTTTTTATATGTTATTGATGAATATGTCTTTTTGGTCCAGTTCCTGAGCATAGAAAGTCAATTTTTATAGTTTGAATTATTCTTTAAGTTTTGTAATATGATATATAAGCAATCAATGTTATGGGGGCTCAAAGGCTTTGACATAAATTTTGAGCTAGACCTATTAAAACAGGCTCGACCTGTAGGATTAGGTATGTTTAACCCACTTTTTTTAGCTTGAAAAAAAAAACAGATATATTTGGTCCGACCTGAATAACTCACATGTTACTTCTTATATAAAATATATATGTTTATGAAGGACTCGAGAGTTCTGATATAAATTTCAGTTAAACTTGTTCAAATATGTTCAACCCATCGGATTGGATTCCATTTAACCTACTTTTACAATTAAAAAAAAGGCTTGATTCGGGTAATCTACATGTTACCTATATACACACACACACCCACCCATATCTCATCAATTCCTAAATTTTCCATTCCTTCCCAAATCCCTTCGTCCCTTCTTTGCACCCCAAATCAATGAGAGTAGAGCCGATGAGAGAACAAAGCAACGAAGAGGTAAGAGAGTTGCTGTCAATCACCCCTCGTCATCAAACTCTCTCTTTTACCTCCATCAGCTCTTTCCTTTCATCTCCTTCAATTTTTTCCTTTTATCTTTGACATCTAAATTGAGAGAGAGGAGGGAGAAAGAGAGAGAATAGCACGACAATGAGAGAGAGTGATCGCCGTTGATCACCAAGCCATTGTTAGTCTCTTTGTCCTCCTCCTTCATCTTTTTTCTCCTTTCTCGACAAATTTGTCCACTGGTCGAAGACAAAGAGCAAAGAATACATGAGGCGTGAGGTAAGAAGGTTGAGTTGTTGAGTGTCTGGTTGCGTAAGAGGAAATGTAAGTAAAATCTATGTGAATTGGCCCGTTAGCCCATATAAAGGTGGACCGGTCTAGTTATTTTTTGACCTATTTAAAAGACAACCATCCAACCCACATTTTGTAATTTTCAAGACGAGCCAATTTGAATAAGTCAATTTGGCTCCTTTTGACAACTCTATTTGAAGCCCAAGTTAATATTATAAAATGAAGAGTAACATTTCAGATTAAATTTAGTTTAAAGAGAGTTGGAGAAGTTTTGTTTAAACAAAGAGAAATTTACTTGAAAGTTGAAATATATATACATGAATTTTCAAGAATAATTTAGTCATATTAGTTTGTGTCAATCACAGTATGAGTATACCAAATTAATGCTTTTTGATGTGAGTAGTTGTTTGTCATGTGACTTCTTTTTTATTAAATAGGATACCACGGAACCTGGTTCGATCTTCCTTGATATTGTACATATGTATGTTGTAACGAGTCTAAAAATCATGAATCATAAATGTGTAACTTTCAGTACTGAAATCGGCTGTTAGGGAAGAAAAGATGTTAATTGTTTGAACGGTTTTTGAAATTTGAAGCAGGGAGCGGCGAAAAGGACAAAATAATTGAAGAGATTCTTAAAAAACATTATGAAGTTCATTTCGGAGGAAACAACTCCCCAAAGAATACGGCCGAATTCTATGCAGCAATATTCCACACAGTGGAGTAATTAATCACTAAACTCACCTCCCTCAGCTATATCTTTTTTTTTTTATTGGTCAAAATGTTGATCAATTCAATTCTGATCCTACTTTGACAGGGAAATGAATAAACGTCTTGGATACACGCAGGTCCGAGCCCCCCACAAGGATGAACTCAAAAGTTTTTTCAACGTAAGTACACGAATTAAATACCTGTGATGAGATAGTTCATGATTGAATCCCTCGTCGAGTAAATATCGCTGTGATATATTATGCAGAAATTTCACGGAGAAAATAATGATAAGCCACTGAGCAAGGAGGAGTTCCAGAATATTGTGCGAGAGATTAGCCGCAGTACACAACTGACTGGAATAGGAATCACGGATACGTTATTGTACATGTTCGGTGTTCCTCTCACTACCGTCTTCCTCAAAAACAGAGTGATGCCTGGCGCTATTTCTAATGACGTCTTCATCCCCGCCGTCACTTCCCTCACTGCCTTCTTTCTTGCTACCTTCAACAAGATTTGATATCATATTCCCTAATTTCTTGCGCTCTTGGGCACAGACACAATGTACAAGATCTCCTTTGTTTTCTTCCATCATCTCAACCTCCCATTTAATAAAGCGGAGTGCTTAACTGTATTTATGTACTTGTAAAGATTTCATTCCACATTATATTGCTTTGACATATTACAAGATCTCCTTCTGTCGACTCGGCCCCACGTGGCTTATTATTATATCCATTTACTTTCCTCTTTAATTGAAAAAAAAATTCATTTACATGTTGTCCACTAATGGCGGAATTTGGATAGTGAGGTAATCTTATTTATTGCATTTTACTATCATGACTTCATATGTTTTTATTTTTCATTAAAAGTAATTTACAACTACACGAAAATTTTCTCTGTCCTCTTTCTGTTTTCTAACTTTTTTCTTGTTTTTACTTCTCTAGTCCAACCAAAAAACTCATGAGGCCGACAATTTTTATTTTTGGGTCCATGATCATCTGCGTTAATCAAGAAGACCGATGCTTACCGTATGGGAAATTTGTTAAAACCTAAGATTAGCATAGAAAGCACTTTGATTTAGCGTTGGTCTCCATATGTCATGGTTCTTAGAGGTTGTAGGGGACGAACGGGTCTCGCTCTCAATCACAAAACATGCAAGAGGAAAATACTGCACCTTCGGGCGTGAATTTTCATAGCTTATTCAAGTTATCATAACAACTTAATTAATTTGGATAACAAGGTTACCAAATGAAGAACTGGTCCTACATCCTACTTCGACTGTGACAGCTGTCAATGTTTTGACACAAATTAACGGATACTATGCCTGTAAGATTAGCACGTGCCCAAACTATTTGGAAAAAAAATGAGAACCCAAAACTCTCACACCAATCTTAACACTCGCTTTGGTTCCTCGGGAAAAAATGGCGCCCTCTGGTTCGATACCCGTTTCCCCTTTTCGCCGAAACGAAGCAAGCATCACAGCATAGAGATACACACACAGAAAGCGAACGTTTAAGTTTGAATTCATATTTTTTTAATCTGTTACATTCTCCTCCTTAACTGTTCGTTTTTGTTTTAGGGGATGCACATACGCATTGTTTAATTTAATTCAATTTTACCGATGGGGTATAATGGTTTGTCATAAACAAACTTATATTTGAGTAGGAAAGAGTTTCCAGATGTGAAATATATATATATATATATATATATACATATATATAAAAGGAGTAACGAGAGAAAACAAAATAAAACAGAAATCGGTATGATGGGTAAAGAAGGCGGTGTTATGAAGGCATGGGAAGCGACGATGCGTAAGACACACGCAGTTGCTAAAAAGCGTGCCCATAGCATATTCGGGTCTTTGTCTGATACGTCAACGGTGACGCATCAAGAAGGAAAAGAAGAAGTCATCAATATCGACGATCATGGAGGCGACATCCAGTACGAAACATACCACGCAGAGAAGGTTTTCCCCAACGGGGAGTACTACAACGGTCAATGCACAGATAATTTCACACATGGACAGGGCAAATACTTGTGGATCGATGGGTGCATGTACGTGGGCGAGTGGTGTAAAGGTAAAGCCATGGGAAGGGGGACATTTAGTTGGCCTTCGGGAGCTACTTATGAAGGCAATTTCAATAATGGTTATATACACGGGACAGGTACATACACAGGGCCCAATGGGGATACTTACAAGGGGAAATGGGTCATGAATTTGAAGCACGGTTATGGGGTGAAGAGTTTTGCGAATGGAGATTGGTATGAAGGAGAGTGGCGACGAGGGTTGCAGAACGGGCAGGGGAAATACCAGTGGGAGAATGGGAATCATTACATTGGGGAATGGAGGAATGGGTCTATTTGGGGTGAAGGGTCATTTGTGTGGGCTAATCGGAATAGGTACGATGGAATGTGGGAAGACGGTTTGCCTAAAGGGAATGGCGCTTACAAGCGGGATGATGGTGGGTATTATATGGGTAATTGGAGCAAGGATCCCAAAGATCAGCATGGAACATACCATCCGCCTGAATCAGCCCAGGAAGAGCAACCTGATCATAACTGGGATCCTCACCAAGTATATGATGAGTTAAGTAAATGCGTAATCTGTCCAGAGGAGAAAGTTACAGTTCTGCCATCTCAGAAGAAACCTGCAGTTTGGAAGTCCACAAAGGCTGGGAGAACGTCGGTGGATGCCAGGACAGGCGAAAAGGGGGGCGATGGAGCGGTTTCAGGGGACGGTACTGACGGTGGTGCAGGGAATAACGATATATTGGAAGAGTTGTTGGGTTTACATATAGATGACATTATTGCCGATGGCGAGGTTCAACTCCAGAATCTGAGAGCACCAAAGAAAACAAAGAGGCAAGGAGAGACCATAAGCCCAGGCCACAAAAATTATGATCTCATGCTCAATTTACAATTGGGGATTAGGTATTGTTATACTTGGCACAAAACTGCTCTGTTTCAATGAACAAGTCTTCTTTTGTTACCTTTTGATGTTATATGCTTTAATTATTTGCTATATGGTTTGCCTTGTTTAAGGCACTTAGATTTTAAAGTAATATATAAATTAAATTGGCCCATCCAAGATGCATCCTCTCTTATGCTTTAGCCTAAGTGTTGAATAACTTAATTCTTAAGAGTTTTAAATTCAATACAAATTAGTCTTTTTATAAGATTTAAGTATACATTTGCTGATTTTTTAGGACTGACTCAATAATAGTGTGTAATGAACTTTTAAGGATTAAATGGTATAGAGTTAATTTTTTATAATATTATAAGGCTTTTAGAGGAAATGAAATTTTTGATTCCAACCTAACTATTTCGTCTCTCAGTCTTAAACTGTACAATTTAATTTTTGAAAGATATATGTCTCTACTATTTGATCCCTAAAATTTAAAATTACTCAATAAAATTCTTGACTCATTACTTATTAGTCCTTGTTAGTATATATTTTTGAGACTAATGAGTAGTGAGTCTAAAACTTCTAAAAAAGGAATTGTGTATTTTTATGATTGAAAAACTAAATAGTTTATGTATGCATATTTGAGGAACTAAATAATATATTCTTAAAATTCAAAGAGTCAAGCTTACATTTCTTTAAAAAGAGAATTGTTAAATGATACCACAAATTAAAGGCCTAAACCAAAGAATAGAGTTGAAAAGGTTACTTGTGTCCTACATCCTACTCCAATCAGTCTTAAGTTTCTTGCTGTATCTTTACCTACATCTTCTTGCCTGGTAAAGCTTCAGTTCATTCTCTTTGTCATTCATTTCTGATGTATCATGTGTCAAGATATTAGTTTTTTCTTCATCTTGGAATGGAAATGTGATGCACCACTAAGAGACAAAAATTCTATCCATGGTTCATTCTGTTTGCTTCAAGAATAAAAGATTTTATTTCTTTCATTCATTTATATACTTATTCATGTAGTTCCAGCCAAGATCAGTCTTCAGAACTTTCTTTATTTTGCATATCCACATTTTTACAAGCAATTCATGTTGTTTATTTTACTTTCTTTTTATCTGGTTGCTTGCATTTTAACCTGGCTTGTAGAATATCATACATTAGATTTTCACAGGCATTCTGTCGCAAGACCTGCTCCCGCAACGAATTTTGATCTGAGTCCTTCAGCTTTTGATCCCAAGGATAAAATATGGACGAGATTTCCACCAGAAGGATCCAAACACACTCCACCACATGGATCCACTGAGTTTAAATGGAAGGACTACTGCCCACTTGTTTTTAGGTCAGCCCGTTAAATACTTTTCTATATGTCGTTGCCGCTAATTGGCTATTTTTAGATTCTTCCATCAATTGTCATTTTGTCAGCGAGTTAATCATGAACAGTTTCTTGTCAATAGGACTTTAAGGAAGTTATTCAAAGTAGATGCAGCTGAATACATGTTATCCATCTGTGGAGATGAAGCCCTCCGTGAACTTTCCTCCCCTGGGAAAAGCGGCAGCTTCTTCTACTTGACCAATGATGACCGTTACATGATTAAGACAATGAAGAAAGCTGAAGTGAAAGTTAGTTTTCTTCTACCCTCCAATTTGAAATTTTATTGCAAGTCAATCGAGGTTTTTAATTATTTTGTTATTCTGGATCTCTCTTTTAGGTGCTCTTGAGAATGCTTCCAGCCTATTACAACCATTTTCGATCCTTTGAAAATACTCTAGTCACCAAATATTATGGCCTGCATTGTGTAAAGTTAATTGGACCTGCTCAGAGAAAGGTACATTATCCCTACTAGTCGTTTTACTATTGTAAATTGCTTGTTTGATTTAGACTACGAAATATGAATAAGGTACAAGGTTATAAGCTTCACATTATGTTTGATCTTCTAGGTTCGATTTATCATTATGGGGAACCTCTTTGCTTCTGCTGCGTATGCCATCCATCGACGCTTTGATTTGAAGGGTTCTTCACTCGGCCGCACAACAAATAAAGCTGAGGCAGATATTGATGAAAACACCATTCTTAAAGATCTTGATCTTAATTTTATATTTCGTCTGCGAAAATTTTGGTTTCAAGAGTTTTGCAGGCAATACTCCACTTCAGTAGCTTAATAATTTATTGTATTTCTCATCCTTTTTGCTGTCTAACCTGCAAAGTTGAGCAATTGCAAACCCAAAAATGTATTGCGGTTTTTTCTTTTCTTTTCTTTACTATCATCTTCTACTCAGTTGAATTGAGAATGTCAAGAATGTTTTCGTTCTTACAGGCAAATTGATAAGGACTGTGAGCTCTTGGAACAGGAGGGAATCATGGACTACAGTCTGCTCGTGGGCGTTCATTTCAGAGATGTATCGGAAGATGGGGATATCCTTCCTATGACTGGAGGATGTCGGACTCCCGGTGGTAATTTTCATGTCCTTTTACCAAGTACCCTTCAAATTTTATTTCATAATCATATCATGCTAAATAATCAGAATCTGTTTGCATTTTTATCTTTAAATCTCAGGTTCAAGAGGAGACACGGACTCAGCAGCCTCCAGGTGAAAGTGATTCCTAGTCCCCATAAAAGATGCTTTCTTTTTGTTTGTTTTTTTTTTTGGAGTGAAAAACTCTTCGGCTAATACAAATTGGGTAATTGCAGGATCAGATTGGGTGTGAATACGCCAGCAAGGGTGGAAAGGACAGTGCGAACTGGTCAGTGTGAATTGCAACTCGTAGGAGAACCAATTGGAGAGTTCTATAATGTTGTGTTGTACTTTGGTGTCATAGACATTCTTCAAGATTATGACATTAGCAAGAAGCTTGAGCATGCCTATAAGTCCATTCAATATGACTCAACCTCAATATCGGCTGTTGATCCTAGATTATACTCGAGGCGTTTTCGTGACTTCATCTTCAAAATATTTGTTGAAGACTAATAAATGATTTTGCCTTTCTTGTCTGGTCATGCCACCCCTTCCACTCTATAGTGCCTTTTAGCAGCAGAGTGTTGGGTTGCTGCAACTTGCAGGTTGGAGCCACCTAGCCTGCCTTTGTAGCCATTCATTTTTCACCATTTGGGACGGCCATCTTTTTTTATATAATATATGTAAAACTGATCAAGGAAATTGCTTGGAAAGCAAGAGCGGCTATATGTGTATGTGTATGTGTACTGTACACATAAGCTATAAAATAATCTGTCTCCCTGATCAATCATTTTTTCTCGTGGATTGAGAAAGGATTACAGGGATTTTAAACATTTTTGTATCTGGTTGAGTTGTATATAGGAAAATGGAAATGAATCAATGTACATGTTCGATTTTTCACTCACTTCTACCCTACTTTCTGTGCCTATTTGTTATGGCATTGGAGCTATCCAAGATGCGTTCCATTCAGAGAAGTAGGCCATTTCCAATAGGATCCAAGTTATTTTGTCGAGATGGGCTGAACTTATTACAATGCTTATCTCACGAAGTATATTAATTTAATTAAAAAGATCCTGCATCAGATTGAGGGGGTCAACAAGCCAATAAGAAAGGCCAAAACTCGGGCTGAAAGCGAAAAGAACCTCTCCCCAGAATAGCAAATGATAGGGTCGGTTGCCTTTAGAATCCTATAAACAAATTCTAACTACCTCTCAATTGTCAACTCCCTTTAAAATATTATTTATTGTTCAGTCTTTTCCTAATACAAGCCACTAGTGAGTTAAATAAAAATTAAGCAAAATTAGTACAAATTAAAAGAAAGAAAAAAGGGAGAGCATCAACGTCGATTCAGAAAGTGGATTGCTCATGCTTATCTAAAACAGAAGCCGTACTCATGTCTAGTTTGAAAAGTGGGTTCCTCCATAAGTGAGGCCCTAAGGGTCAAATTACAATTTAACTAAAGTTATAACCAAATTTTGTAATTTACTCCAAAGTCAATTTTTAAGTTAGGCACCTCATTTTTGAAAAACTGAAGGGGCTGCGCAAGGAAAAATTGGCAGAGGGGTTGGTGCAGACAACGTGCAGAAAATTGAAGAGGTTGGTGAGGAATGACTCTATAAATAGGGTCATTTACCTCATCCTCAAAAACATCCTTCATCAACCCAAAGAAAAGCCTCACCTTTGAGAGAAAAGAGTGAGAAGAAAAATAGAGAGAGTGCCTCAGAAAGTTTCTGAGAGAAAAAATAGTGAGTCCAATTTGTGAGGGTTATTGTCCACAAATTGAAGAAATACTGTTGTAGTATTTTTTGTGAGTAAGAGGTCCACCTAAGGGTGAAGATTGTATTCCCATTATTACTATAGTGGAAGATTTAAGCGGCCTACGGGTCCCGTGGTTTTTACCTAATTTGGGTTTTCCACGCTAAAATTTTTGGTGCTATTTTTATCTATTGTATATTGGGAATTATCCTGGGTCTGTGGAATTATTTTGATTCTGCACACACCGCCGTTTTTCCCAACAAGTGGTATCAGAGCTTCTGGTTGGAGTACTATTGAAGATTACCGTACGAGTATTATTCACAAATACTGTACGAAGACGTACGAGTACTATTCACGTATATAGGTACTATTCATACATACTAGTATTTTTATACGTATTAGTACTATTTATACATACTGGTACTATTCATACGTACGAAATACTATTCATATATACGGAAATACTATTTATATATACGTAGATACTGTTCATACATACGTAGATACTGTTCATATATACGGAAGTACTGTTCATACATACGGAAATACTATTCACTGCCAGAAAAGTTTTGGGATCAGTTAAAACTTTGACTACTGATTTCAATGGAGACAAGAAACATCAAAATGATCAGCCTAAATGGTACAAATTATCACATGTGGAGAAGCAAGATGAAGGATCTCCTATTTGTGATGAAAATGCATCTACAAGTGTTTACATCAGATAAACCTGAAGGCAAGACGGATGAGGAATGGGGGTTTGAGCATGAGCAGGTGTGCGGTTTCATCCGACAATATGTCGAAGACAACGTATACAACCACATCTGCAATGAGACTCATGCCCGAACGATATGTAATAAGCTTGAACAGCTTTATGCGTCAAAAACTGGTAACAATAAATTATTTTATTTGACCAAATTGACGCAGTTGAAATACAGGGAAGGGACTTCTGTAGCAGATTATCTAAATGAGATGCAAGGGGTCGTAGATCAACTGTCCAGAATGGGCATAAATCTGGACGATGAAATATTTGCTCTGCTGGTATTGGGCTCTCTACCAGAGTCGTGGGAGACTCTGAAGATTTCCATCACCAACACTGCACCTGATGGTGTAGTTAATATAGAGTCTGTTAAAAGCAGTATCTTAAATGAAGAAATAAGAAGAAGATCTCAAAGCTCATCTTCTTCATCACAACCAGATGTTCTGGTTTCAGACTTCAGGGGGAGGAACCAGTCTAGGGATCAAAAACCTAGAGGAAGAAGCAGAGGCAAATCCAACAGATATGCCAATGTTGAATGCCATTACTGTAAAAAGAAAGGTCACATCAAAATACACTGCCGCAAGTTCAAAAAGGATCAAGAAAAGAACAAAGGCAGAGGACAGAAGAAAAACAACAGTAGTGATGATGAGCAAGCAGATGTTGCTGAGGAGTTCAACATTGTCTATGATGATGATGTAGTCAATCTTACAACCCATGAGACAAGCTGGGTGATTGACAGTGGTGCCACCATCCATGCTACATCTCGGAAGGAATTTTTCTCATCTTACACACCAGGCAATTTTGGTGCTGTAAGAATGGGAAACAATAATCTTTCAATAATTGCAGGTAAGGGAGATGTTTGTTTAAAGACAGAGAATGGTACGCGATTAGTCCTGAAGGATGTGAGGCATATTCCAGATATGCGCCTGAATCTGATCTCAACAAGCAAGCTAGATGATGAAGGTTTCTGCAATACCTTCTTTAATGGCCAATGGAAGCTCACCAAAGGATCGTTGGTGGTGGCCAGAGGGAACAAAGACTCTAAACTGTACATTATGCAAGCAAAGCTCTCCAAGGATGTTGTAAACACAACGGAGAATGATAGTACAGTTAAGCTATGGCACAAACGTCTCGGTCACATGAGCGAAAAGAGCATGATCCATTTAACTAGGAAGAATGCTCTACCTGGTTTGGATCAAGTTCACTTAAAGAAGTGTGATGATTATCTGGCAGGAAAGCAGAATAGAGCTACGTTCAAAAGCCACCCTCCTTCTAGAATGGCGAATGTACTGGATTTGGTACACTCAGATTTATGTGGACCAATGTTAAAGTCACTTGGTGGTGCTCATTACTTTGTGACTTTCATTGATGACCATTCAAGGAAGATATGGGCATACACTTTAAAGACAAAAAGGATCAAGTGCTGAGTGTCTTTAAAGAGTTTCATGCCTCAGTTGAAAGAGAAACTGGGAAGAAGCTAAAATGCATCCGGACAGACAACGGTGGAGAATACATTGGGCCTTTTGATGCCTACTGTAAAGAGCATGGTATTCGGCATCAGACAACGCCTCCAAAAACACCGCAGCTGAATGGCCTGGCTGAGAGGATGAACAGAACTTTGATGGAGAGAGTCAGATGTTTACTCTCTCATGCAAAGTTACCAAAGAAATTTTGGGGTGAGGCTTTACTAGCAGCAGTACATGTGCTGAATCGCTCACCTTGTGTCCCTTTAAAGCTAGATGTTCCAGAAAAAGTATGGTCAGGAAAAGATGTTTCCTACAACCATCTGCGAGTGTTTGGATGCAAAGCCTTTGTACATATTCCAAAGGATGAAAGGTCCAAACTTGAAAGTAAGACACGACAATGTGTGTTCATTGGATATGGTCAAGATAAGCTTGGCTACAGATTTTATGATCCAGTAGAGAAGAAACCAGTCAGGAGTCGTGATGCTGTGTTCATTGAAGATCAGACCATTGAAGACATTTCTAAAGCCAATGGTGATTCAACTGGTTCGGAAGTTATTCCTCCAACACTGGTGCCAAGACAAGTTGAAGATAAAATACAGAATGATCAGCCTGAAAAAGGTGATCCAGATGCTCCCGTTGAGATTCCATCAGAAGATTCCGATGATGATGATGGTGTTCATGATCAACCACCAGTTCCAATGGGTTCTCCAGAATTGAGAAGATCTACTAGAGTTCGACAACCCTCTACTAGATACCCTGCAAATCAGTATGTGTTATTAACTGACGGGGGAGAACCAGAAAGCTTCGAAGAAGCAATGGATGATGAACACAAGAAGAAGTGGATTGAGGCCATGCAAGATGAGATGAAATCATTGCATGAGAATAAAACTTTTGAACTGGTGAAGCTGCCAAAAGGCAAGAGGGCTTTGAAGAACAAATGGGTGTTTAGAATTAAGCATGAAGAGAACAGTTCCCATCCAAGATTCAAAGCCAGATTGGTTGTCAAGGGATTCAGCCAAAGAAAAGGGATCGACTTTGATGAGATATTTTCACCAGTGGTGAAAATGACATCCATTCGAACAGTGCTAGGGTTAGCATCAAGTCTTGACCTTGAGGTTGAGCAAATGGATGTCAAAACTGCATTCCTTCATGGTGATTTGGAGGAAGAAATATACATGGAGCAGCCAGAGGGTTTCAAGCAAAAAGAAAAAGAGGACTACGTTTGCAAGCTAAAGAAAAGCCTGTACCGCTTGAAGCAAGCACCAAGACAGTGGTATAAGAAGTTTGAGTCTGTTATGGGGGAGCATGGTTACAAGAAGACTACTTCAGATCACTGTGTGTTCGTGCAGAAATTCTCTGATGATGATTTCATTATTTTATTGCTCTATGTGGATGACATGTTGATTGTTGGCCAAAATATTTCTAGAATTGATGACTTGAAGAAGCAGTTGAGCAAGTCTTTTGCTATGAAAGACTTAGGGCCAGCAAAACACATTCTTGGCATGAAGATAACTAGAGACAGAAGCGCCAAGAAATTATGGTTGTCACAAGAGAAGTATATTGAGAAAGTACTTCAAAGGTTCCACATGGACAAAGCTAAAGCGGTTAGTTGTCCTCTTGCTAATCACTTTAAGCTAAGTTCTAAGCAGTGCCCTTCCACAGATAAAGAAAAGAAAGAGATGGACAAGGTTCCATATGCTTCAGCAGTTGGAAGTTTAATGTATGCCATGGTGTGCACACGGCCGGATATTGCTCATGCAGTTGGAGTAGTGAGTAGATTCCTTTCAAAACCTGGAAAGGAACATTGGGCTACAGTAAAGTGGATATTCAGGTATCTACGGGGTACTTCCAAAATATGTTTATGTTTTGGAGATACCAAACCTGTGTTAGTTGGATACACAGATGCAGATATGGCCGGCGACATAGATTCGAGAAAATCTACTTCGGGCTACCTGATCACTTTTGCAGGGGGAGCTGTGGCATGGCAGTCAAAATTACAGAAGTGTGTTGCACTGTCCACCACTGAAGCAGAATTCATCGCAGCAACTGAAGCCAGTAAGGAGTTGCTATGGATGAAAAGGTTCTTAAATGAACTTACTTTCCACCAAGAAAAGTATAAGCTATTTTGTGACAATCAAAGTGCAATTCACCTTGGAAAGAATGCCTCCTTTCACTCAAGATCGAAGCACATTGATATGAGATATCACTGGATAAGAGGTGCATTGGAGAAGAAGCTACTACATCTTGAAAAGATCCATACAGATGAAAATGGATCTGATATGTTAACTAAGACTCTTCCAAGAAGCAAGTTTGAATATTGTCGATCAGCTGCAAGATTGGTGGAACCCCCCACTTAGGTCGGGAGGGGGAGAATTGAAAAGTGGGTCCCTCCATAAGTGGGGCCCTAGGGGTCAAATTACAATTTAACTAAAGTTGCAACCAAATTTTGTAATTTACTCCAAAGTCAATTTTTTATCAAAAGTTAGGCACCTCATTTTTGAAAAACTGAAGGGGCTGCGCAAGGAAAAATTGGCAGAGGGGTTGGTGCAGACAACGTGCAGAAAATTGAAGAGGTTGGTGAGGAATGACTCTATAAATAGGGTCATTTACCTCATCCTCAAAAACATCCTTCATCAACCCAAAGAAAAGCCTCACCTTTGAGAGAAAAGAGTGAGAAGAAAAATAGAGAGAGTGCCTCAGAAAGTTTCTGAGAGAAAAAATAGTGAGTCCAATTTGTGAGGGTTATTGTCCACAAATTGAAGAAATACTGTTGTAGTATTTTTTGTGAGTAAGAGGTCCACCTAAGGGTGAAGATTGTATTCCCATTATTACTATAGTGGAAGATTTAAGCGGCCTACGGGTCCCGTGGTTTTTACCTAATTTGGGTTTTCCACGCTAAAATTTTTGGTGCTATTTTTATCTATTGTATTTTGGGAATTATCCTGGGCCTGTGGAATTATTTTGATTCTGCGCACACCGCCGTTTTTCCCAACATAGTTAACATGTTTATAGCTGACGATGGTAGTCTTATTTTTTTTTTTAGTTAAATTTAGGATTATCTAAAATGTTTTGAGTTTATTTTTTAAAAAGTAAGAGGAGAGAAATAGCTTATAGTTGTCTTCTCTTCACATGACAATTTGTAAGAATTGTAAGTTGTAAGCGAAAAATGAGCTCCCGCTCTTAAAAAAGACGGCAAGTGTACAACTGATGATTGATTGGATGATGCGTGTTGAACAGTGATAAGAGAAGCAGTTACAGTGAATAACCGAACACCACCACCGCAGAAGGGAATAGCCCAGTGAGTGAGTGGGAACTAAACTATTGGATATAACTTGAATTTTATGGGTGACCCATGACTTGACCCGTGACCCATAACTCATTTAATTTCTCTATATATATGTGTACTATGTTTTTATTTGGATTGATCTCTAAGTGTAAGAAAGGATAATCTCTCTTTAAGTAAAAGACGTAAGCTCTCTTAGTGTAACATCTATCAGTAATAATACAGATCTTTTCTCTGTCCGTAGACATAGGTCGTATTGACCGAATCACGTAACTTCTTTGTGTATTCTTCTCTACTCTTCTCCTTAATTTATTGCCTAACAAGTGGTATTAAAGCTAAGGTTCAAATTTTGGTTCGTCGATTACTATATCACATAAAAATTTTTCAGATCCAGTGAGCAAAATTTTAGATCTGTAGGGGACTGTTTTCTACATCTCTGGTGAGTTGGAGAGCGTCAGAGATAATTTTCTTGGTTGTAAGAAAATTTTCAAATTTTCAGATCTAGTTTCAAATCTTTAGATCTAGTCCGATTTACTTGTTTTGGTGCATAAAAGATCATTTTCTGCATTTTTGGAGCATCGAAGACTATTTTCTGGTCTGCAGAGGTATTGTTCATCATCTTCTTCGTTTCTGCAAATTTCAAATTTTTCGAGTTATTGTAGCAACGGTGTTAGTGTCGACAATACTGTAGTAGCGATCAACGGTACTGTAGTAACGATCAACATTAATGGTACTATAGCAACTTCAGTTAGTGTTGGCAGCCACTATGGCAATGGTCAACGCTACCGTAGTAATGGTCAGTGATCAACAGTTACTGTCGCGCTTGAAAATTTTGGTGAGTTTACTATTCCGTCAATACTGTTTCGGTGAGTTACTATTCAGTTCAAGAAAGGTTTCTGGATTTTTGTGTGAAATTTTTGGATTGTGTTGCATTGAATTTCTAGTTTATTGTTGTGAATTTTGTTGGACTGTTGTGTTAGATTTCTGTTAGTGAAGTTCTGGTCGGTTTGTAAAGTTCTGAACAGTTTTGTGAAATTTGATTTTTGGTTGTAAAATTTGCTAGTAATTTGTCTGCTATTGTTTGAGAAGATGTCGACTTATAAATTCAATAAATCGAATGATTTTACTTTGAGGAAGGTCAAAATGAGGGTACTTCTGGTTTAGCAAGGATGTGTTGGGGTGTTAGAAGGAGAAGATAAATTGTCTGACACATTGAAAGCAGAGGAAAAGGAGGAGATTTTGGCAAAGGCTCATAATGCAATACTATTAAGCCTGACTAATGAGGTATTGAGAGAAGTAGTTGATGAGTCAACTGTTACAAGTTTGTGGAAGAAATTGGATGATAAATACCATAAGAAGTCTCTTACAAACCAATTATATCAAAAACAACATTTGTATACGTTGCGGATGACAAAAAATATGCAGGTGGAAGATCATCTTGATAATTTTAACCGGATTATCCTAGATTTACAGGGTGTTAAGGTTAAGATAAATGATAAGGATCAAGCGATTATCCTTTTGTGTTTTGTACCAAATTCATATGAGAACTTTGTTAACACTAAACTGTATGACAGAGATAGTATCTCTGTTAGTGATGTTAAGGATGCTTTGCAATCTAAAGAGTTGAAGAGAAGAGTCTCTAGTTCTAATGAGGATGATGCTGAAGTAGGTTTATATGTTGGCAGAGGTAGAAACATAAAAAGGGATGATGGAAAAATAAGCAAGTCACGGTCTAAATCGAGGAACAAAGGTAGATCTCGATATTATCATTGTAAACAAAATGGGCACATTAGGAAGAATTGTCTACAGAGGAAGAAGGAAAATGACGAGAAGGATCCAAGTTACAATGGTAGTGCTACGGTGGTGCAAGATAGTTCTGACGAAGAAGAGGGCCATGATGTTCTCATGGTCAGCACCTCTAGTTTTGCAAATACTTGGGTCTTAGACATAGGTGCATCTTATCATATGATTTCTCATGTGAGCTGTTACTTCTTTTAAGGAATGGAATGGTGTTATGAGGTTGGGTAATGATGAGCAACTTAGTGTTAAGGGTAGTGGTTCTGTGCATATTCAGATACATGACGGAATAGTCAGAACATTTGATGCTTGGTTTGTTCCTGGTCTACGGAAGAACTTGATTTCTCTTGGTACTCTTGACAAACAAGGGTACAAGTATTCTGGTGAAGATGGACAGTTGAGAATTTCTAAAGGTGCTTAAGATTGTGAGAAGAGGCAGAAACTGGGAAGCTGAAATTCTGTGAAGTTTGTATTATGGGTAAACAATACAAAGTTCAGTTCAGTTCTAGAAAGCATACTTCTACATATGTTCTCTAGTATGTTCACTCAAACTTGTGGGGTCCTTCTTCAATTGAATCTCAGGGCAGATATAGGTACTTTGTTACTTTCATTGATGATCACTCTAGAAAGGTTTGAGTGTATTTTCTGAAGTCTAAAGATGAAGTGTTTGGGAAGTTAAAGGACTGGAAGACCATCGTTGAGAAACAGACTGAAAAACGGGCTAAAACACTCAGAACTGATAATGGGTTATAGTTTTGTAATGCTCTGTTTGATGATTTTTGCAAGAAGGAAGGTATAGTGAGGCACCGCACTATACGTCATACACCACAACAAAATAGAGTTGCAGAACGTATGAATCAAATACTGCTACAGTGTGCGAGGTGCATGCGATTAAATGTTGGTTTGTCAAAACAATTCGAGGCTGAAACGGTTAGCTCTGTTTGTTATCTGGTGAATAGATCACCATTTACTGCAATTGATTTTAAGACTCCTCAAGAGGTATGGTTTGGTAAATCTTCTTATTATTCTGACCTGTGTATATTTGATTGCCCTGCTTATGAATGATGGTAAACTAGAGCCTAAGGCAATAAATGCATATTTCTAAGGTATGTAACTGGAGTTAAATGGTACAGACTATGGTATACTAAAAAGGATAAAACTCTGAAATTTATTATTAGCAGAGATGTAATTTTTTATGAGTCTTCTATGTTTGGTCAGAAGGAGGAGCTTGATAGTCATGTAGATAATAATGATCAAGGTGCCAGCTAGAAGGTGAAAATTGAAGTTGAAACTTCAAAAAGGGTTACAACAGACCCTGTACAGTTACCTAGGGCAGAGGAAGAATCACAGCCTATAGCAACAAGGAAGGAAAGAAGGGAAATCAAATAACCTATAAGGTATGCAGATTGTGTTGATATGGTTTATATTACTTCAATTGCTTATGCCTTGGAAGTAGGAGAAAACATTGATTTTGATGACCCGAGATCTTATAGGGAAACAATTGAGAGTAGAGAAGCATTAGAATGGCTGATTGCAATGAATGAAAAGATGTAGTCTCTTGAGAAAAACGAAATATGGGATCTTGTACCGTTACCAAAGGGAGTAAAATCGGTAGGATGCAAATAGGTCTTCAAGAAGAAAGAAGGTATTCCTGGAGTTGAACCAGCAAAGTTCAAAGCATGATTTGTGGTAAAGTGTTTTTCATAGAAGAAGGGAATTGATTATTACTAAGTTTTCTCTCTAGTGTGAAGCATAAAACCATTCATGTCCTTTTGTCCATGGTAAATGTTTTTGACTTGGAGTTGGAACAACTTGATGTGAAAACTACTTCCTTACATGGAAATTTAGAGGAGCAGATCGATATGTTACAGTCAGAGGGATTTCTTGATTCTGGGAAGAATATCATGTATGTTTGCTGAAAAAGTCCTTGTATGATTTGAAACAGTCCCCTAAATAGTGGTACAAGAAATTGATGCATTCATGACTTCTCATGATTTTGTACGTAATCATTTTGATAATTGTGTATACTCTAAGAAATTTGTAGATGATTTTTTTATTTATTTGTTGCTATATGTTAATGATATGTTGATTGCTGCAAAAAACAAGGTTGAAATTGATAATTTGAAAGCCTTGTCGAGTAGTGAGTTTGAGATGAAGGATTTGGGTGCAGCTAAGAAGATATTGGGCATATAGATTTTGAGAGATAAAAGTGCATGTTACTGTATGTATCTTAGCAGAAATACATAGAAAAATTATTGTAGTCTTTTCTAATGAATGATTCCAAACCGATTAATACTCTATTGGAGGCACATTTTAAATTTGATGCTAGTACGATACTCACTACAACTGAGGAAAAATGGTACATGAGTTTAGTGCCTTACTGTAATGTTGTAGGAAGTTTGATGTATGCAATGGTGTGTACTAGGCTTAATCTGGCTCCTGCAGTCAGTGTGGTAAGCAAGTTTATGAATAATCCTGGGATAATTCAATGGAATGCAGTTAAATGGATTATGCGACATCTGAAAGATACAAGTAATATTTGCTTAGTTTATGGTATTGATAAATTTGATCATGGCTTGATTGGCTATACAGATTCTGATTATGCTTGAGACCTTGTGAGAAGATCCTTGACATGCTATATCTTGACTCTGAATGGATGTACTATCAATTGGAATGTAACACTTCAATATATAGTTACTTTGTCTACCATTGAAGCGGAATACATGTCATTAGCAGAAAGAATTAAGTAAAGTATGTGGTTGCATGGTTTAATTAATAGTTTGAGACTACATATTCAGAGACCTATTATTTATTGTGATAGTCAGAGTGCTTTAAGTTTGGTAAAGAATCTAGTCTACCATGAGAAGTCGAAGCATATTGATGTCAAATTAAATTTTATTTGAGATGTGATAGAGAACAAGAAACTATCTATTAAAAAGATAGCCAGTTGATAATCTAACAAATATATTGATAAAAGCTTTACTTTCAAAAAAGTTCAAGCATAACTTGAATTTGATGAATGTTTACATTCCATGAGGCCCTACAAGGCTTAAATAGCAAAGATGAAGTTGTGCTTAGTTATATTGATTTGAGGGAATTCAAATCAATGAAAAAAATTATTGGATATGACTTAAATTCTACATGTAACTCATGACCCAACTTGTGACATATTTAGTTTCTCTATATATATTAGTATTATATTTTGTTTGAGTTAATCTCTTAGTGTAAGAAAGGGTAATTTCTCTCAAAGGCATAAGCTCTCCCGATATAACCTCTCTCAATCATAATATAAATCTTCACTCTATCTATAAACATAGATTACATTGAACTAACCGCGTAATTTCTCTACTCTTATCTTAGTTGCCTAACGTAAGCCAATTCATCTTTTGCAGAAGAGGACGAAGACGAAAAATAGACAGCAGATATGATATGCGTTACTGGACCTGGTCGACTCTGTGAGGCAGGCGCATCCTGACCTCTCTTCCTTTTATCTTCATTCGCTCCTCTCATCTTCCATTCTCCACACGATTCTCGTCTCTCTCTCTCTCTCACACACACTTTGAGAGAGTGGCTCTACTTCTCTTTCTCTCTCTTCCTATGGCGTTACGCTCACTGTCATCCGTTTCTCAGCTTCCGCACACCAATGGCCGCTCTGAGCCTTTTCCCTCCATTCTTGCATCGGGCAACGCTCATTTACTCCTTGACTTCACCACTTTGCAGTGTAAATCCAACCGGCGCAAGCGCTATTTGGGAGCCTTTGCCCCTCGAAGAGGCTTTCACCATTATGTCACCAAGACCTCATCCTCCTGCAAAGCTGTTCTTGAACTTGAGCGTCGCAATCATAAGGCCTTCCATGACTCGGCCGTTTCCTCCTCTGATTCAAAACCGCAGGTCCGTCTTTATGTTGACCGTTAAGGGACACAAGAATTCTTGTTTAAATGATTACTCCAACATATCGGGAGATTCTTTCCAAAGCACACGCGAGTTATTTTTTTATTTCACGTTGCTATGTGATAAAATAGTAGATTATAAGGCAGAAGAAAACGTCCAATCATGAGATATACGCAGTCGGACGTGGGCGGGCCATCATGCTTATATTATTGGTTGCTTGGCTCTGCTTCGCCACTGTCACCAATCATCAATGTCATGAGCGGCAATGCCCATGGATAAGCTGTTTCGGTTGTCTCTTGTGATTATTTAGTGCACACTAAAGTTAATTAGGAAAAAAAATGTAAAACTAACAGTGACACTATAGTTATGTGGCGTTAACCATTAATGGTGGTGGAAAGGGGTATGATCCTCTGATAGTTTGGTCGAATACCAAATTAGTTTGTCAAAACCTATGGCTTGGTGGATGATTTAGTTCAGAAAACGTTTATGTCGGTAAAAACACCGCCATCCAATTCTTTTCGTTAAGAAAATCCACGTGATTGTTTTTACTTAATTGGGGGATTCCTGAGCCAATTTACCCGCCAAAGTATGGATGATTAAGACATTTGACCAAAATTGAATGGCTTTATTATTATTTTCATAAAAAAAAAGTACACTAATTGGGTTAGTGCAGAGTGGCTAGTGCCTATTAAATAGGGAGGCTTTTGAAGAGATTCAAAGGTAGATTTATGTGGGTTTGAAAACAGAGGGGGAGGTATGGGTGTTACTTGCGGTAAATCCAGGGGAGGTTCAAGTAGTGCTGGGCTGTTTGTTTACAATTTTTAAGAACAGGTTTTTGTTCTCAATTTTTAAGAAGTTTTTTATTCGCGATTTATATAGGAAGGTTTGCTATATTCTCCATTTTTATTGAATAAAACAACTTTGAGCTATTTCAAAAAAAAAAGTTTCTTGATTTAAACAACTTAGAACCAAACAACTTAGCATAGTGCTTTAGCATAGTGCCTTCTTTGGATGCTTAAAGTGATCAACACTTCATTGTTCGTGACATCAAATCTACATGAACAACATGTTGAATGATCCTAATTGCTTGCTGGTCAGGTTGCGAACTTGGAGGACATAATATCAGAAAGAGGGGCTTGTGGTGTTGGATTCATTGCCAATTTGGAAAATAAAGCATCACATGAGATTGTAAAAGATGCTCTCACTGCTCTTGGCTGTATGGAGCATCGTGGTGGTTGTGGAGCAGACAATGACTCTGGTGATGGTTCAGGACTGATGACTTCTATTCCATGGGATCTTTTTGACAATTGGGCCAACAAACAGGGTATTGCTTCCTTTGATAAGTTGCACACTGGGGTTGGAATGGTTTTTCTACCCAAAGATGTAGGACTTCTGAATGAGGCCAAAAAAGGTAACTGTGTTGTTTGCTTTGAAGGGCTTTATTCCTCTCTCTGGGCTCCCATGTTGTCCCCGTCTTTTCACACTCTACTGAGACAACTATGTCAGTGTTTGAATAATTTAGTGATTTCTTCTGCATATTACATTTTGTAGAATTCTTTTCACTCTCATGTTTGACATGTGGGAGGTTGACAAAACCTTGGCGAACATTTTGTTTTCACTTAGATTTCTTTATGTTATATCCAATTCATCAATACTAATACAAACATAGATGTCACAGAACTCGATTTGCGTGCAAAAGTTTACTGCATGTTGTAGTCCACATGAAACTTCCATTTAATTGGGCCCTATACTTTCATTTCTGTCTGATCCTCTGACAGTCGTACTTGTGCATGCATCACGTTAAATGAAGCTCCATGGCATCATATTTTAACTAAGGCATTTATGATCAGTGGGTTTATCCAGCCTCTTAAGAGAATTTCTTATCATCTTTCTTGGTATCCCTCTGGTTTGTATTAATGAATTCTATTTTGACAACAAACAAACATCTACGTTACCACACACAGGTTTCTGTGACTGAGACATCTTAGTGGTGTATGTTCATGTCTTGATAAATATTTAATATGTATGACAGCCAGTTGACTCTGATTTATTGCATAAATTCTTTTAAATGGATTGAAGTGAATTGTCATTCTGTAACTTTTATTTGAATTCTGACATGTAATTTTAATTTCTTTTGTAGTTATTGTAAATACTTTTAGAAAAGAAGGTCTTGAGGTGCTTGGGTGGAGGCCTGTCCCTGTAGATACTTCTGTTGTAGGTTATTTTGCTAAGCAGACCATGCCCAACATACAGCAGGTATTTGTTAAGATTGTTAAAGAAGAGAATGTTGATGACATTGAACGAGAACTGTACATCTGCAGGAAATTGATTGAAAAAGAAGTAAGCTCAGAAAGTTGGGGAAACGAGCTTTACTTCTGTTCTTTGTCCAATCAAACCATTGTTTACAAAGGAATGCTTCGCTCAGAAGTTCTTGGCTTATTTTATTCTGACCTTCAGAATGATCTTTATAAGTCCCCTTTTGCAATTTATCATCGAAGGTATAGCACGAATACTAGTCCCAGATGGCCACTTGCACAACCAATGAGGTTTCTTGGTCATAATGGGGAGATCAATACCATACAGGTTGAAGTTTATTTTGCATTAGGAGTTTCTCCATATATTATACTCTGAATGGACGTGTGAAACTGCTATACATCTTTGCAGGGGAACTTGAATTGGATGCAATCTCGAGAGACATCATTGAAGTCACCCGTATGGTGTGGTCGAGAAAATGAAATTCGTCCATATGGGAATCCAAAGGCCTCAGATTCGGCAAATCTTGACAGTGCTGCAGAAGTATGTCAAATTGTCAATACCTCCATCTAACTTAAATTAGTGGTTCCTTCTACTGTGAGATCTTGATGATGATAATCTGTGTGAAATAGTTGTAGGAAAGAAAAAAGCGGACTTTAAAAAAGTGATAATCGTCCATTTAGAGATAACTAGTCTGAATGCAATGCTAGATCATTAATGTTTATTTTTTTCATTGTTTGTTTTGAGGTGCTTTCTTGCAAACTTGTGTTTCTCCCTTGAGAAGTATATATTTAATATTTTTACAGCTCTTTGTTTTGAGATTTTATTGTTTTGTTTTGTTTTTATCTTTTTTGTCTTTTTGTGTGAAATTGATCTTGTGTTGATCTCAATTTGTCTTTTCTAATTTGAATTGTCTTCTATGGATCAGTTACTAATAAGAAGTGGTCGCAGTCCTGAGGAAGCTTTGATGATTCTTGTTCCAGAGGCATACAAAAATCATCCAACTCTATCGATTAAATACCCTGAGGTAATTTGTCTTCCTGATCATTGATACATATTTTGTTTGTTTTCTTCCTTTTATTTTCTTTTATTCATATTTATTTTGGCTCCTTGGGCTTTTCTTCTGGTTTACTGCTTCAAATGGATATTTTCCTTTATCTTTTAGTTTTTTTTTTTTTCGTTTTCGGTGGCAAAAGCACACCCTAAAAAGAAAACAAAAAAGAAGGAAAGAAGCACAAGAGATTGAGGTTAGTAGTTTGACTGAAGGCGACAGAGTTATAACTATATGGTAAGGTGAGGTTAGTAGTTTGACTGAAGGCGACAGAGTTATAACTATATGGTAAGGTTTTGACTTTTAGGACCTCCTTGTGCTATCATTTATGCCTCTTTGGTTCTGAATGGGATTATTCATCAAGTTTTGACAAAATTTCATAGATTTTGACTTTGCCTCTTACAAACATAACAAGTGCTCCTGATTTTTTTTAATAAAAACTTAACTGAAATTGAAATAGCAAAGTGATCAATTGATAATGGAAGTAGCAAGAGGAAAGTGATGAAAATCGAACTGCAGAAAGCTAAAGAAATTTTGGCCTACTATTGTGAATGTTAAGTGCAAAAAAAAAAAAAAAGAGTTTGTTACGTGAATAGCTTATTTAGAGCCGTTCCTAGGCCCTACAGTAAGATAAAAATTGGTTATGCCAAATGAATACCCTGCTGCTTGTTACTCTTTATTTCTATCAGTGTTCTGAAATCTGAACCATACTTAACAATTTCCCTATGGTAGTGTGACCTTAACTGCAATTTGCTTCTCAGGTGGTTGATTTCTATGACTACTATAAGGGTCAGATGGAGGCTTGGGATGGACCAGCCTTGCTTTTATTCAGGTAAGTAAAGAAATCTAGAGGAACTTGATTAGCTTTTTGGTCTGTCCTAAATTGTTAGGACAATAGAGCAAAGTGTTAGAAGAAAAATAAGGGGGAAGACAAATATATTCTCTGAATGACTTACATCATGATCCATAAAAATCCTGTATGTTTACAGGTATTATGACAAAATCATGATGTTTATATTCTTTAATTGGGGTGTGTAGCAAGTAGTACTTTCTTAGATAGTTAATACTTTATACTTCCCCTAAATTTATCCTCACTCCCTCTCATGCTGAAGGTTACATTTTTTACAGAAAAACTCAACTTATCAGATGAAAAATTACCATGAACTGTAGCTTACCATGAGCTCAACCAACAATGTACAGTGGGATCAACGAACTGAAGTTAATAGTTTATTTGAACAATGGTGAGCTCAACCAATAAACAACTTTCGACCAAGGAACAATGGCTCGTAGCAAACTTCAACAGTCAACAAACAACTTATCACAAATTTTAAGAACTTTTAAGCAATTAGCCCTAACTCCCCCTAAACAACAAGCTCCACAATGAGCCAAACCGACCACAATGCATTTGGATCCCCTCCTTTTCCTTAGTTGTGCAAATAGAGAGAAGAACATAAACCAATTGACCTCCACAGCACAAAAAATCAGATGGGGCCCACTGTTTCTTTGTCTTACTATAACAGGTTCCCTCCACAATCCAGCCTATCAAATCCTAACCGCAACACAATTAAATAAGTGGATGATAAAACAAACCATGAAGAGGTATCTTATGTGAAAGCAATATATAATGTGGAGGAGAGATATTAGTGGTGATGTTTTTCCTGAAACTGATCTCATTACTTTATTTGAACATTGTCTTTGCTATAATTTACAGAAAAATTCCCTCTTTAATATGAATTTAAACTTGGAATGCATATTTTCCTATACAGACAACTTTAATTTTTTTCAGTAAGAATATATTTATGTTCTTCCACAGTTATCATTTACTCTGATCATTTGTAATCCAATATATGTGGCACAGTGATGGAAAAACTGTTGGAGCATGTCTTGATCGTAATGGACTTCGCCCTGCTAGGTATTGGAGAACGTCAGACAATGTAGTCTATGTCGCTTCTGAGGTGAATTCCTTGTCTCTTATTCTTTGGATTTGATATATGGTTAACTCAGTGTCATATTAATTTCACCATTAGATGACTGTTCCTCATTTTCTAATTCTAGAAGCTATAAGAGGTATTGTTTTGGCCGGATACGGGCTTTAAGGAGCCCAGCATCTGTAACCACCACTTTACTAGATCATCTGTCTTATTGGATTCTGTTATTTTTTTAAATACGTGAGACTGTTAAGTCCCTTTCCTTAGTTGCCTTTTGATATTGAAAAGCACACTCAGATGATATTTTTGCTATTATATGCTGTTGTTTTGGCACATCCTTTAGTTCCTAATGCACATCCTGTGTATGTGCATCTTGCTTTGCCCCTTCAAAGACTTCTTTATGGTCTTTACTTATAAAAATGTAATTATTTGGATATAAAAAATAATCTACATGAAATTCTGCAAGCCAAATTCTTATATGAAACAATACTGGTAATGATTTTGAGGCCATTGATTCTGATCATGACTCTCAACCAGTGGAATTAAGATATTATGTTTTGTCTTATTTTATTTTAGGTTGGCGTTGTACCAATGGATGAGTCAAAGGTCATCATGAAAGGTCGATTAGGACCAGGGATGATGATAACGGTTGATTTACCTGGTGGCCAGGTTTGCATTTCTATTTTGCTTGGTCATTTTCTAATTTGCACATTATCCTGTAGGGGTTAATTTTTCCTGCAAATAATAAAGCTGATTAACTGAGTAGTAGTTTTTCTAACTTAATGTTTTGCTTCTTATTTGATGAAATGTGTCATGAACCTAGAGTGGCACTAAGTATTATTTGGCTTTGTTTTTCATTTATCAGTGAGTTTGAAAGAACATCTCAACAGCCTTCAATGAACAGCTTGATCATATCTGCAACTTATTACTATAATTGATTATCAGGGCTTTGCTACTACAAATTATTTAAGTTAGAGCTTACATTTTGTTCTTGATTCAATGAACGAATAAAAAAAATTAGTCATGTTGGAAATAGATTTCCTCAAAACATAACCCATCAGTTGGGTTATATATGTAATTGACTTATAAAATCACTTTCTAGCACTTGTTATATGTTTTCTCTGCACGGTACATGGCTAGGCCTTCCAACATACATCCACCACATTTTTGGGAGAGGATTATTTTTATGGCCACTTTGTAGATATCAAAAACCGTTATTTAGGGGTGTGTACCCTGTGGATCTTCAAAAGGATTGGAAAGCTCTTCTGAGTTAAAGTCTTAGTTTTTTTTTTTTTCCCCGTTCTTTGGGAAGGATCTATGTTCCTCTGTTTTTGTGTTTGTATATATGTATATATTGTATTGTTCACTCTTCTCATCAAGAAAATCACTTTTTTATTTTTCTAATTAAAAAAATGCATAAATTTCTGGTTACCAAAGCATGGGTACGAGACTACTAGTAATGTAATTTCTATTTTCTAATCAGTGCTTCTAAAAAGCAGAAGTATATGCTGTCTCAGGGAATTATTTTAAATACCGAATATTTTACATGTAGGTGTATGAAAATACAGAAGTTAAAAAGCAGGTGGCTTTATCAAATCCATATGGGAAGTGGGTCAAGGAAAACATGCGATCTTTGAAGCCTGCAAACTTCCTTTCAGCAACTGTCATGGATAATGATGCAATATTACGTCACCAACAGTAAGAATTCTATATTGTTCTCAGTTTGATAGAATTTGAGTTCTTGGATGTTTCCTTTCACGGATGCTGTTATAAAAACTTTGATGTTTTGCCTGTGTCTTTAGTTGAAACATACCTGATATGTTCTTTATTCAGTTTCTTGGTAATCCTGGGAATTATGAATAACGATTTTGGAGTTTGGACATATGTGTTGTGTTCATAGCAATGAACAATGGTCTTTCTATAGAAAAAGGAAGAAATCTTATCTGGGAAGCAGGAAAAACTCCTCTAGATTCTCCTACTTCATTAACTTAAGTATATTGAGGCTGGTTCCATGGCTGTGTCTGAATCTGGTATTATGTTCAATGACATTGTGATGATCATGTATGTTAGATTTGGATTGCAGCTGATACCATCTTATATAATGCTCATTATACCACTCTTTGGTGTGACCAGGGCATTTGGGTACTCAAGTGAAGATGTACAATTGGTGATTGAGTCTATGGCTTCTCAAGGAAAGGAGCCCACATTTTGCATGGGAGATGATATTCCGTTAGCAGCATTGTCACAGAAACCTCACATGCTTTTTGATTATTTCAAGCAACGGTTTGCACAGGTAAGCCAGATCACTTTCCTACAATTTATGATGGAGTTATATAATGTAACTTCCTATGGTCATAGATTACATCTATCACATCATTGTGAGAAATCCGTTCATGAATTACATGTATGATCAAATCTTACCATCAAATGCATAATAATTTGTTTATAATATTAGAAGATATTTGATATTGCTGTTTTGCGTAACTCATTTATGCTATTGACTCAGATTCTCTCCATATTGTTTTCCCTCCTTATCTATTTGTTTGCCTGTCTGTTTATCTGTCACTCTGGATATATGGCTTCTCTTTGGAGCTCCTCACATGATTCTTTCATGGAACTCCTATGCTATAAATGTGATGCAGGACAAAGGGAAGACAGAGGGAATTTGGGGAACGGTGAAGAATAAGGGGGAAGAATTTACAGAAACAAAAGGGGAGAATATAAACTCATTAACAATCTTGATTCTGATCTAAAATTCCTAAATCAAATTACAAAACAACCTTAAATAGAAATATTCAACTTGTCAGATAATTGTTATACTAAAATATGATAAACTCAGATAATCCTAATTTATTAGTGTACCTTAATATCCCCAATTATTAACTAATGATTTATATCCTGCATCCCTGTTTTTTTTTTTTTTCTTTTGGGGTTTACAGATAAACGCTGGTTTCTTAATTATACACAAAACTCCTAATTTTGCTATCCCATTCCTCAGCAACATGCTATTTTTTATATATATATATATATATATATAAAAGGACAACCTGTTGCTACAAAGCTCCCGCTATGCACAGGGTCCAGGGAAGGGCCGGACTCACTATGTGGGTCTATTGTAGGCAGCCTTACCTTGCATTTGCAAGAGGCTGATTCCACGGCTCGAACCTATGATCTCCAAATCACATGACAGCAACTCCAACATGCTATTATATATTTATATTAATAAGGCTTTGGGGTTGTTTGGTGTATTTTGGTCTAACAACTAATATAAAAATAATTTTTTTTTTGAAAAAAATAAATATAGATTGTGATGTAGGAGAATGAGAAATTATCTAACTTCCCATTAATTCATTAAAAATATTTTTAAAATATAAAAAAATTAATTACAGTTTATTTTTTTATTCAAAAAATTATTTAAAAGTAAACACTTAATGCATATCAAGCTAATAATGTGTGTGTTTATATATTTGATTAGGAAAAAAAAAACTTGATCAACACTCTAAGATATTGGAACATTCTTTGTTTTAATGGCCTTTCTTTTTCCCCCTTGTTTTGTTCTTTGTTTTCTCTAAGGAGGTTAAGCCTTCTTCCCTTGAATGTCTTCCTTCCAGTAAAATTCTTCTTTATAAAAGCTTGGTGACTTTGCTTTTCATGTTAGTCTGCCTTCACATTCCAAATCCAACCCACCCCTAAATATAAACTTGTACACAAGGCATGAACAAAATTTGTATGCTTCCCAGATCCAAAGAGCGTCAAATTCAGCGAGCAAGGTTGACTAGGCCTATAACATGTCTCTCGTGAATCCTGGTAGATGCAAGCGTACTCATATGAAATATGACAATCAATATGATTTGGTATTCAGAACCAGAATTTTTTTTTAAAAGTAAAAATGGAGTGTTTTATAATCTTTGTTTTATTAATTTATTTATATTGATGTTTTCTTGTAATATATATTTAAAATGATTTTGAAGTTACTTTTATATGCATTTATTCCAAATCATTCATTTGCAAAAGTACAGGTCACGAACCCTGCTATTGACCCCCTTCGAGAAGGATTGGTAATGTCTCTTGAAGTCAATATAGGGAAGCGAGGGAATATTTTGGAAGTTGGACCTGAGAATGCTTCACAGGTATTTTATGATACTTCTATGAAATCATATTTGGCTAGTCTAATCGTTAAAAAATTGCTGTAAAATTTGTTGCTTTTTTTTTTCCTCCTGACAAGCTTATGTTATTGCTTTAGTGCAGGTTACATTGTCTAGTCCAGTGTTGAATGAAGGGGATCTTCAGTCATTGCTAAAAGATCCCTATTTAAAACCACAAGTATTACCAACGTTTTATGATATAACTAAAGGGATTGATGGTTCCTTGGAGAAGGCACTGAATAAACTTTGTGAAGCCGCTGATGAAGCCGTTAGAAATGGTTCCCAGCTGCTTATACTCTCAGACCGTCCAGATACATTGGTGAGTACTATCTAGGACTAGGAGCATCTGCATCTTTCTACTGTGGTGTATTTTTCAAGAGATTATATATGTTACAGATAACTGAAACTTTTTACTTCATATGTATTAGTTCTACAGAATAGAACAGATGGGTAAAGTTATATATTTCAATAGACAATCACTAAAAGTTTTATGCTATTGCTGTGCTTGGTCACAGATAATCCTTCATTTCTCAATTTCTGTTTGGTGTCCTCCTTTGCTTTAACAGTAGTCTTTTGGTCATATTAACTGTCAGTTGTCTACATGAAAAATCTGCAAGTTAAAACTAATTTGTTGAATGCTTGAACTGCTCTGCCATCTGAAATTTGATTAGAATAGGTGTCTACAGCCTTGCCTTGAGGTAAATATTAGATGGTACTTTATTATATCATTTAATATGCTTCATAACTGCATTCATAGTTCATGCATATATGACGATGTAAGAAGCTTGGTGTTAGTCTCTTGAATAGCTGCAAATAATCTTTCTCCATCAAGGTGTGTTTAGTAAGAATGGACCACTTATAGACATTTCAATGTTTATTTTTTCTTAAAATCCTGGCTGAAGCATTTCCTTTTTTCTTTTGTCCTAGCAACCAACTCATCCAGCAATCCCAATACTTCTTGCCGTTGGTGCTGTTCATCAGCATCTAATTCAGAATGGATTGCGGATGTCAGCCTCAGTTGTAGCTGATACTGCTCAGTGCTTTAGCACCCATCATTTTGCTTGTTTGATAGGATATGGTGCAAGGTTTGTTTCTATACCTCGACTGAAGCCTCTGTATATATATGGTTTTAAGTTCTTGTTGTCCTCTTATTTTAAGCTTATATTTGAAATAATTACTTTATGGATTAAATATAAAGATTATTATGATCTATAATCTAATATTCATTTGCTTCATCTTTTATGTTTATGTTGTACTAGGTATAACCAGAAGAAAATTTCTGTTACATTACTATTTGCCTGTCCATTATGAAAGGTGGGTCCCTCCATAAGTGGGGCCCATGTCTTATAATATTAAAAAAAAGGGGGCCAAATTACAATTTAACTAAAGTTACAACCAAATTTTGTAATTTACTCCAAAGTCATAAAATGACAAAGGAGTTTGGCGGCCTGAGGAAAATTGTAAGGGGAGGCTGCTGCAGCTGAAAACGCGTGAAGAAAGGAGAATGCAAATTTAATTTTTGCATCTGAGAAAGGGAGAAGTTGCTCTATAAATAGAGCCTTTGTCCCTTCTTCCTATCATCCCTCAGAATAATCCTTCATCATCCCAGAAAAGCCTCACCTTTGAGAGAAAGAGTGAGAAGAAAAATAGAGAGTGCCTCAGAAAATTTCTGAGAGGAAAAATAGTGAGTCCAATTTGTGAGGGTTATTGTCCACAAATTGAAGAAATACTGTTGTGGTATTTTTTGTGAGTGAGAGATCCACCTAAGGGTGAAGATTGTATTCCCATTATTGCTATAGTGGAAGATTTAAGCGGCCTACGGATCCTGTGGTTTTTACCTAATTTGGGTTTTTTCACGCTAAAATCTTTGGTGTTATTTTTGTCTATTGTATTTTGGGAATTATCTTGGGTCTGTGGGAATTGTTTTGATTCTACAATTACTGCGCACACTGCCGTTTTTCCCAACACATTGTACCACTGTATTCATTATATTATTTAGAAAATAGACCGAAATGGCATTTATAACAATCCAAGAGACTTGTAGGACGGTAAAGAAGTTGTGATACATATGATACATACTGAAAGTGTTCCTTGAAACCACTATTCGATAGAAAAATACCCGATCTCTAAATTTTACCACTAGACATATTTTTGCTGGTGTTATTGCAATTAGCTTCACCTTGCACTGATTGTTAGCAGCGGAAATCAGATAATATCTTCAGTTCTAATTATAGCTGCCTCCATCATCTTAGGCATGACATGTTATGTTTGATTTAATTTTCTTAGTGCTGTGTGTCCATTCTTGGCATTGGAGACGTGCCGGCAATGGCGTTTGAGTAATAAAACTGTAAATCTGATGAAGAATGGAAAGATGCCAACTGTATCAATTGAACAGGCACAAAATAACTACTGCAAGGTTAGTTTTTTTTTTTTTTTTTTACACTTGGAACTGCTATTAATTTTTTGTCTGTCAATTCCTATTATAACATTATACAGATATGTAAATGGTTTACACTTTTGTTCGCATTCCAGGCTGTTAAAGCTGGTCTTCTCAAAATTCTTTCTAAAATGGGCATATCATTGCTTTCAAGGTACGAATATGGTGATTCAATAAGTGCTAGAGGATGATGATATTGTCTTCAAATCATTCAGCCATTTCACTTCCTCATATGTTTTAATTTTTGTTTCTCTTCTTTTTTTCTGTTGTGATGCAATGCTTTGACAAATCAACTGATCAGTTTCTTGTTTATAGTTACTGTGGTGCACAGATATTTGAAGTCTACGGATTAGGGAAGGAAGTTGTTGATCTTGCATTCAAAGGAAGTGTATCAAAAATTGGTGGATTAACTTTTGATGAGGTGAGGACGAGTAAAAGTTGAAGCCTATGAAAAAAATTCAAATTATGATAACTTCTTTCTAGTAATATATGCACGTCTTCACTGTGAATAAATGGTGCCTTCACCAATGACATGCTTTATAAGACAATTGCTATCTGGCTATTCAGCAAACTCCAACCTTTTGAATCTCAAAAAATGTTTTGCACTTCGAATTTGACCCTAATAATCAATAAAGACCTAACTATTTCTGAAATCCAGCAATGTTAATACTGAAAATAAATGATTTTGTTTGAATTGTATTTACCAATTACCACTGAATAAGATAAATAATATGCAAAGACCAAACTATGAAAATACTGGAGCTATTATCTTGATATAGTATATCTTAATCTTGACGTTTTATTTTTGAATATATGAATTTATTTCTGAGTATGAATACATATATCTACACACATTTACACTGAATTTTCACTAAATAGATGTTACTTACGAAAAAATCTTTGCTCTCTCTTACTGTGTGGTGCAGCTAGCAAGGGAGACTTTGTCTTTCTGGGTGAAGGCATTCTCTGAAGATACAGCTAAAAGACTAGAAAATTTTGGTTTCATACAGTTCAGACCAGGAGGTAACATTTGCTGGTTGACTGGCTACGATTTGAAGGACCTGTTTCCCTTTTATTACATTTTTAAAGTATTTACGAAATGAGGCTTTACATATTCTATTATATACCGACATATGTACATAAATACATACATACGTATATAAAATAAAAAAGATTTTGGCAAATGCTTGTTTAAAGTTATTAACAAGCTGCCCCCTTGGTTGTAATACAAATAAATATTTCAAGCTTGAATGAAAGTGAGTTCAGATTCATGTATTTTGGTACATGAACATTTCTGAGGGTTTTTCCTTATGTTTACAAAGGGGAGTATCACGCAAATAACCCAGAGATGTCAAAGTTGCTCCATAAAGCTATTCGTCAAAAAAGTAAAAGTGCCTTTTCTGTTTATCAGCAACATTTGGCCAATCGTCCTGTGAATGTAAGTGCCGAAAATCCTACTTTTAAAGCTTTATTCTATATTTATTTAAACAATGATCATGTGAAATAATTAACTGAATTTTTCTGGAGTCTGTTACAGGTTCTTCGTGATCTTCTTGAATTTAAAAGTGAACGTGCTCCAATTCCTGTGGGAAAGGTTGAACCTGCTTCATCAATTGTGCAGCGGTTTTGCACCGGTGGGATGTCACTTGGAGCTATTTCAAGAGAAACTCATGAAGCAATTGCAATTGCAATGAACAGATTGGGTGGAAAATCCAATTCTGGTGAAGGTGGAGAGGTAATATAATTTTTGTTCCCCTTATAACAGCTAATATAAAAGTATTCACAGTCAATAGATGCATATCTCTCAACTTTCTCACTTGCACTTCCATTTGTGGCATCTGTTTTAAGTTGCCTAAAACTAAAAGTGATAATTCTTATCAATATATTTCATTTTAGGATCCTATTCGCTGGAAACCACTTACAGATGTTGTTGATGGTTACTCTCCAACTCTGCCACATCTCAAAGGTCTTCAAAATGGGGACACTGCCACTAGTGCTATCAAGCAGGTCATTGCACTGAAAATTTTCTTTCAATTGTGTTAAGAACTTATAGTATCTTTACCCAATACCTCCATTGACTGTGTTGACGGATAACATGTGATAAAAACTTTCTCGAATACAACATATGAGTTTATGGACCTAAGTCTAGAAGGAGAAGTTTCTATATTTTTGTTTTGCTGGAAGCAGAAAAGGACATGTTGGGGCTGCTAATTGCCGGATGCCAAACTTTGAAGGCCTTCCCAAGGCATTGCCTATGGATCCATGCTCACCAGTGAATATCTACCATAAGTTTTTATTTGATTGTAGGTCATATCATACATCATGCATATCTGTAGATGTGTATCATGCTGTTTGTATGATTTTGCTTATCTGCTTAGAATATATTAATCAATACTCATAAATTTAAAAGACTATACTGTGATAATGTCACGTCCCAAAATCTGAGCACGTGACCGGCAAGGAAAGTGAATTTTATTTCACCTCCGTAAGCCTATCTTTCTCTTAAGCATCATACCATTCTTTTTCATACAACCAAACCGAGTTCTCTATACACACTACAGTCATTCACATTACATCACTGAATGAACCTATCCGATTACAGAGATTTCTAGATTTATACAACTTAAATATTATACCTTTATCCTGAATAAATGAAAAGGTAATCATGGGCTAAGGATCCATAATTCCTTGTACAGATATTTACCTTCAGCTATCAACTCTGAAAAAAATGTTAATAAGAGGGGTATGAGCAAACCACGTGCCCAGTGAGCAGACAACACAACACTATGACAAAAATACCATGCATCATAATGATAACATGCAGCAATCACACGTAATCGATCATAATATAATATAATATAATTCATAATACTTCACAATAATACCCAAGTAAATCAAATACAATTCAACATAATTCAAATAATTCACAACAGCAAACAGTGAAATCAATTTCACACATTTCCCGTACCAACCGGGTCGTCCAGGGCACTTCTGGATCGTTGCCCGCGGCCCCCGCCGCATCCACCCTTATCACTCCATTTATATTCTCCACCCTTATAGCTTCATGTAGATTTCTCCATAGGGTGCACCACCATGCCTTTCCTTTCTAGTCAAACACAATCACAATCACATGTAAGAACATCCTCAATCATAATCATGAGCCACATACACAACTCAGTCATTTACAATTCAAGTCACAACATAATCAATATGATTCCAGCAACATAGCATGTATACAACATAACCCATAATATAGAATAATTATTCAACAATAACATACTTCAACTATCCGCATATAAATGAACTCAACAATCAGAGTATGACACATTTCAACTCAGTTCACATGCCATTCACAATCCATCATATAACCTCCATTCATGAGAAAATAGGAAAATGTAATTATATACATCACCAGGCAAGTTCCACAATTGTTTATGTCTCATCGTCCCACATCATCCTCTTCAAACTTAGATATACAACATATTTTCACTATGATGTAAAAGTTAATAACAATGATATTTAATCATAGCAAGTATTAACCCACTCACCTGGATTTCATGTTCTCGGCACTCCCACTTTGTGCCTTGACCATTCCTATTGTAACTAAATAAAAACCATCAGGGCTACGAAATAGAAGAATTTCCTACCACTATTCCCGACCTTCACTTACTTCTCAAATCATAACTCCTAACTGGTAATGAATATTCAGATGAAACTTATCCATTGGAAACTAGACTCAAAGAGCTTTTCAACGATATTAAAAAAAAAATTGATGCTACAGTAACGGTCAACGGTCAACGCAGCTACAATAACGTTGACTGAGTCAATGCTACAGTAACGTTGACCGAGTCAATGCTACAGTAGCCGAGAAAATCTAGAAAAATTTTCCCGATGAACAGTAATTTCTGGGGAAAATTTTCGGATATTCTTCGTGTTTTTCATCCAAAAATTCAAAAATCACATCTAAAACAACATTTCTTTTGGTTTCTTCCATGGGTTTTCATCCTTAATGTCTAAGGAGTGTTTTAACGCTAAAACCCCCAATTTTTAGCAACAATCCAAGCTCAAATCTCAAATTTTCATCAAGAACACTAACTTTTTTTCAAATATCCAAATTCTACGAATTTCTCCTAGTTTTCTCCAAATTTCTTGTTCTAATAACATCATAAACCACCTAGGAATGTTTTAGATTAACATCCACACTTAAATTCATCCATTAAAATATTCTACAAAAATTTTGCAAAATGATAACCAAGGATTTGATCTTGTAATAAGAGGAAGAAGAAGAATAATAACATCAACTTATCAATCCTCCTAGCTTCCAAGGCTTTCTTCCTTAAGCATTTGGCATGGATGGAGGTGAAGAAGAGAAATTTGGAGTCCTTGGCCGAGAGTTACGGGAGGAAGATAGAAAAATGAATAAGAGAGAATCATGAATGTTTAAGTGTGTATGTGTGGGCCCCACTCATTTTCTTTTCAATTTAGTCCCTTTGGCAACCATCTTATCTAGGACTTGCAAGGGAATTGAAAAAGCTTGATTATACTTAGGGCACCCAATAGACTCCCAAAAAAATACACCTCATCACATCCCATTTTTATTAAAATTCCAAAATCCTATATTTGTTCACTTTAATCCCTCTCGATGTCTCAAATACCACTTTAACCTCGAATCCATCATCTTTTCGGTATCGGACTCATAATTCATTCTCATAAGCTTTATTCTTCCTCTTAGGTTCCTATTTGGTCATTTCTCAAAAGTACTCCATATTTTTTTTCTTTTCACTTTAGTCCTTGAGAATTTGTAAAAGTTTTCCAAATTAAAATTTTGAAATTTCTATTCCCAGATTTACTTCACTAATTCAAAAAGTACATTTTCCACGTAATTAAATTTTTCACTAAACTTCAAAATAGACTTTAAATATTCATATAAATTCTTGGGATATTACAGATAAACTCTGCTTTAGTTCCTAATCAAAGTAGATTAAGGGTAAACTTAATATTCAATCGACTTTATGGGTCAGGTTGTACATAATCCAAATCTGGTCACATAACAGCTCAGTCAGGTGGAAAGTGAGGTAGTGACCTGTTATGAGCAGTTATAATCTATATTTATATTTTTATAATTTATATTATTATGTAATTTATATATGCTGATGTGGATGTATGTGTATGTGTATGTGTGTTAGATAGTTTAGAACAGTTTCTGGGGCAGTTTAAAACAGTTTCTTATATCAGTTATGTCTTGTGATATTCTTTAGATTGTATTTAAACATTTTTGAAAATGAATGGAGATATCAGATTAGAACAGTTTCATGTGTGTGTGTGTGTGTGTGTGGTAGTTTAAAACAGTTTCTTACATCAGTTATGTCTTGTGATATTCTTTATTGTATTTAAAACTTTTGGAAAATGAATGGAGATATCAGTTTAGAACAGTTTCGTGTGTGTGTGTGTGTGGGGTAGTCTCCATTCATTTTCCAAAAGGTTTAAATACAATCTAAAGAATATCACAAGACATAACTGATATAAGAAACTGTTTTAAACTACCCCACACACATACACATGGAACTGTTCTAAACTACCGAACACTAATACACATACATCCACATCAGCATATATAAATTACATAATAACATAAATTATAAAAATATATAAATTATAAGAATATAAATATAGATTATAACTGCTCATAACATGACCCTTTGCTTTTGTTAATGATCCTTCAGATTAAATGTGATGCATTATTGTAGCAATTGCTGTTGAAAAAGAAATTTCTTGTTATTTATTAGGTTGCTTCAGGAAGGTTTGGTGTCACCCCTACTTTCTTGGCAAATGCTGATCAATTAGAAATAAAAATTGCACAAGGTGCAAAGCCTGGTGAAGGTGGACAATTGCCTGGGAAAAAAGTTAGCACGTATATTGCAAGGTTGAGAAATTCTAAACCAGGGGTTCCTCTTATATCTCCACCTCCTCATCATGACATTTATTCTATTGAAGATCTTGCTCAGTTGATCTTTGATCTTCATCAGGTGACTCTCATGACTGTGTTTATATCTACTTTTTTCTTTAGGACAAAATCTAGATTCTAGAATACTGAGGAAATTCTCCATGGACCATGATTCTTGGGTTTAATAGGTGAACCCTAAGGCTAAGGTATCAGTAAAACTGGTAGCTGAAGCAGGAATTGGCACTGTTGCATCTGGGGTTGCAAAGGGTAATGCCGACATTATACAGGTGTTTACTAGTGACTTTGCTATCCATATATTTTTGTGCTTTATCAGTACATTATACTTCTCATATAATTTATTCTCTGTCCTGTGTTAAGCATGATTTTTATAAGTTGATTAAGTTGTAGTGTATTCTGGTATTGAAATTTTTTTATACTTGTAAAACTTGTGGTTGAGTCTGGTTGTTTCCCTGAGCGAAGATATTTTTCTTTTTTTCTTGGTTAGTTAAGTGCTGCTTTGTTCAAATTTGTGCTACATATGATTTTCTTTTGTCCATCAAAATGGCTGCGGCCACTAGCTTGTGTATTCTTTTTTTGGGGAGTTCTGTAAAGGATATTTTGTCCTCTTTGTCTCTCTTTCGCTCTCCAATGAATTTTTTTTTTAAAATACCTGCAAGATTCAACGGAAACTTTGTGTAATATTAATGAATTATATAGTGCATTTTTCAGCTGATTAATTATATCATCTGATTGTCTCTCAGATTTCGGGGCATGATGGTGGAACAGGAGCAAGCCCTATTAGTTCCATTAAGCACGCCGGAGGTCCTTGGGAGCTTGGACTCACAGAAACTCACCAGGTTATAATTTGAACCATGAAATTGTATTATTTTAATTCATTATTATCATTCTCTATGGTGAATATTTAGATGATATTAACTGACTGCCAATTATCTTTTCAGACACTAATTGAAAATGGACTTAGAGAAAGGGTCATTCTCAGGGTTGATGGTGGCTTTAGAAGTGGAGTTGATGTCATGATGGCTGCAGCAATGGGTGCCGACGAGTATGGGTTTGGTTCAGTGGCAATGATTGCTACTGGATGTGTAATGGCCCGCATTTGCCACACCAATAATTGCCCAGTTGGTGTCGCCAGTCAGGTATTTAAGAGATTTATTTGTTATCTCAAACTATATTGTGATGTTTCCTCATCTTTTTTTTTCTAATTGAATTTTGTGCCTTTATTGTTCCAATTTTTGAATTTTTAACTATCCAGAGGGAAGAGTTGCGTGCACGCTTTCCTGGTGTTCCTGGTGATCTTGTTAATTACTTTATATATGTTGCTGAGGAGGTATTGCGTGCGTACTGTAATTTTCATATTATCTTCATGTCCTTTGTTTTGGACGTATATATTGTTTTTTATTACACACTTTATGCATCCTTGTGCAGTTTGGTTTAAGTCGTTTTTTCTCATTTTGTCTTGAATATATATTGTAAATATTTCCAACAGGTAAGAGGCATGTTGGCTCAGCTGGGGTATGAGAAGTTGGATGATATAATTGGCCGAACAGACGTGTTGCGACCACGTGATATATCCCTTTTGAAAACTCAGCATCTTGATCTGAATCATATCCTCTCTGTAAGTAATTACAATAATTGGGTATTTCATCCATATGCTTTTGTTATTTCTAAATGCTCATTCTCTGTTTGTTTACCTGTCTGAATCAAATAAATGTCTGTTTCTTCATTTTCAGAGTGCTGGGTTACCAAAATGGAGCAGTACTGAAATCCGGAGTCAGGAGGCTCATACCAATGGTCCTGTTCTGGATGATGTTTTGCTGGCAAACCCGGAGGTACTTGCGAGAAAAGTTATAGGTGTTGGACATGAAAATCCTAATCAGCTATAAACCCCCTTTTGAATTTTTTTATACATCAATAAAAGATTTTATTTTTCTTTTTCAAGAAGTTGAATTTATTGTTCTCAACATTGGTCGATCTGAATAAATTTTATACTCTGATTTAAATAAAACAAGTAAACAACCACTTTTCCATCAAGGTGCTTTATTATGATAAATGTTTTAATCATTAGAAGGGTCAAAGATTTGCAATCTGATTATAAGCGATGGAAGAATAAACTATACGAGTCAGCATTAATTTTTTTTTTTTTGGGCTCCAGATTGCTGATGCCATTGATAACGAAAAAGTGATCACCAAGACCGTACAAATATACAACACCGATCGTGCTGTTTGTGGGCGTATTGCTGGTCGAATTGCAAAGAATTATGGTGACACTGGTTTTGCTGGGCAGCTGAATATAATGTAAGATGTGGCTTATACAGTTGAAAATCTAATATATGAAAGGTTGATGTAATTCTGCCTTTTCTAAATGGAAGCTGAATTAGTTTTTTTTTTTCTCCGCTATGCTTCCAGATTTACGGGAAGTGCTGGGCAATCATTTGCCTGCTTTTTGACACCTGGAATGAACATTCGCCTTGTTGGAGAAGCTAATGATTATGTGGCAAAGGTATAGTATTTAACTTTTTTCTTTTTTGTGTGTAATTTATGAGTGTTTTGCTTTAGTGCATTGCTTAATAACTTGAATGTTATTTCACAACTAAAAATATTTACTTAAGATTTACCTGCTTTTAGTGCTGAAAAGTGTGGGATTATGTTTTTGTTAGTTGATTATTTGGTTTGGCACATAAAAGCAGAGAAGAAACTGCGTCTAGCAGTTTCTTTTTCAGCTTTTTTGTTGGGCCCTTGAAGCAATACACTAGAAAAAGGAGGGGCATTGATGGAAAAACAGAAAATGAATGAGGACGGACATAAGGTTCATTCCAAGGAGAGCAAAGGAAGTTACTGATGTGGCAGTAAGTAGTGGAGCAGAAGGTAGTGGTGGGGGAACAAACAAGGAGCAGGATAACTAACCTGTCATAGGGTAGGCTGAGCTGGCATGGGATTTATAAGGGTCCTTCGTAGAGAGAGAAAGTGAGGGGAAAAACTAGGGAAATTCTGGGAGAGTGCTAGTCTCTCAAATACTAGCAACTATGTTATGTTTCTGGATTTGGATTATCTTTGCTACTGTTTAGGAGTGTGAATCATTGTTGAGTGTTTACTGTGATTGTTTGTTTGTTGTTCCATCTGTGAGTGTAAGAGGCTCCTACCCCACTGGTAGAGCTCTGTTATTAATACATATATATATCAAAGTGTTATTTCAGTGTCCATTACTCTTTACAGTAGTTTGTTGTCGCTGTAAGGGAAGGGCTCTATCATTTTGGTATCAGTGCAGATCGAGCTTGGGCATGGTAAATACCATAATGGAAGGACGAGTGGAATCAGTGGAAAGGGATTTGGAAAACTTGAAAGGTGAAGTCAGCACTACAAAGGATTGGGTACAGGAGATAAGAGAAGCCCTGAATCACAATGACGAGCGCGGGAAAGAGGTTGAAGGAGAACAAGCAGCGTCTCAAGCTGGAGGTAATGCAAACGAAGTTAATGAGAGGGTATCGGAGGGTGAACCAAATAACCAACGGAAGATAGAGTTACCTGTTTTTTCCGGCAAGGATGTTATTGGCTGGCTGTTTCTGGTTGAATGCTATTTCACCATCAACCACATACCAGAAGAAGAGAAGGTCGGTGAAGTTGTTGTCTGCTTGGAAGGGTAAGCCATTAACTAGTTCCAATGGCTTGACGCGAGGAAGCTGATGGGGTCTTGGAAAGTTTCAAGCAAGCTCTGTTGGACCGGTTTCACAAATCAGAGATGGGTGACTCTTACGAGATGGTGATGAGTCTCCGGCAAGATGGAACGGTGGCGAAGTATATAGAGCGTTTTGAAGCTCTCTCAGCTCCACTGCACAACGCTCTTGAAGATATGTTGATTGGGCCATTTTGAACCGAGTTGAAACCCGAAGTGAGAGCTGAATTAAGGCTTTTACCCACTGGGTCATTCGAGAACTTAATGGGTCTAGTCCAAAGAGTGGAAGAACGGAACCAGCTGCTTGAACAAAGCAGGGAAGACATGCTGGCCCGACACTTGAAGACTGCGATACAGACCAAGTGGAGTGGAGTCAAAACTCCATGGAAAAGGATTGCGAGCAAGAAGGAGCCACCCAAGCCCAACCACTCGGGTTCTGTTAAACCAGCCAAACCGAGGAATACCACACAGACCAAGACGACGAGCAATGCATCATCAGCTTCATCGAACAAGGGCAGCGTTACCTTCAAGAGATTGACCGATGTTGAGCTAGCCAAGAAGCGGGAATTGGGGCTTTGTTTCAGATACAACGAGAAGTACAGTCCCATGCACCAATGTAAAAACAAATAACTTCAGCTTATGATTCTGCAACCAGCCGAGGAAGAGGGGGCCGAGGAGAATGACGATGATGTTGAGCCACTGGAAACCAAGGTTCAGATGGAGTTATCGATGTGCTCCGCAGTGGGTCTACTGGGCAATGACATGTTATCGTTTGACTAAGTACACCCACTTCATCCCTTTAACTCATCCTTTCTCCGCCAAGGATATAGCTGCTGTTTTTGTGAAGGAGGTAGTCAAATTACATGGCTTGCCTCAGTCAATTGTGTCTGATCGGGACAAGATCTTCATGAGTTTGTTTTGGCAAGAGTTGTTCAAACTCAATTGCGTCTGATTCGGACAAGATCTTCATGAGTTTTTTTTGGCAAGAGCTGTTCAAACTCTCACGTATGTTACTCAAGTATAGCCCTTCTTATCACCCAGAAACCGACGGCCAAACTGAGGTAGTGAATTGTAGTTTGGAGACCTACTATTGTTTCACTAGCGACAAACCGAAAAAGTAATCGGATTGGCTCCCTTGGGCAGAATTTTGGTTCAACTCTACCTTCAACCATTCCATCGGGATGTCCCCTTTCAAGGCTTTATATGGTAGAGAACCACCCACACTTTTCAAGCTTGAAGATGTACTTCACCAGTAGAGGAGGTGAATAAGAGGATTAAGGAAAGAAATGCCATAATAGAAGAGCTTAAGGGTCACTTAGAGAAGGCACAAGCTGATATGAAGCAGCGAGCAGACAAATCCAGAAGTGATATCAGCTTTAATGTGGGTGAAATGGTATATTTAAAGCTCAAAACTTATCGCCTTAGATCTTTAGCTCGAAAGATCAATGAGAAATTGAGTCCTCGATATTATGGGGCATTTAAGTAACAGAGAAAATTGGGCAGGTGGCTTATCGCCTTGAGCTTCCTCCTACTGCTAGGATACACTCAGTATTCCATATTTCACAGATTAAAAGAGCAGTAAACTCAACACAGCAGGTGCAACAACTTCCCTCAGAACTGACAGAAGACATGGAGTTATTAACTTTCCCCGAGGCGGTCAAGCAAGTGAGGAAATTAACTGATGGCAGCACAGAAATTTTAGTGAAGTGGAAGGGATTAGCTGAATGTGACAATACCTGGGAGGATTATGCTGTCATAAATCAACAATTTCCTGAATTTCACCTTGAGTACAAGGTGAAACTTGTGGAGGGGAGTAATGTTGGGCCCTTGAAGCAATACACTAGAAAAAGGAGGGGCATTGATGGAAAATAGAAAATGAATGAGGACGGACATAAGGTTTATTCCAGGAGAGCAAAGGAAGTTACTGATGTGGCAGCAAGTAGTGGAGCAGAAGGTAGTGGTGGGGGAACAAACAAGGAGCAGGATAACTAACCTATCATAGGATAGGCTGAGCTGGCATGGGATTTATAAGGGTCCTTCGTAGAGAGAGAAAGGGAGGGGACAAACTAGGGAAATTCTGGGAGAGTGCTAATCTCTCGAATACTAGCAACTATGTTATGTTTCTGGATTTGGATTATCTTTGCTACTGTTTAGGAGTGTGAATCATTGTTGAGTGTTTACTGTGACTGTTTGTTTGGTGTTTCATCTGTGAGTGTAAGAGGCTCCTACCCCACTGGTAGAGCTCTGTTATTAATACATATATATCAGAGTATTATTTCAGTGTCCATTACTCTTTACAGTAGTTTGTTGTCGCTGTAAGGGAAGGGCTCTATCACTTTTTCTAGGATTTAATGACATTGTTTTTTATAGCCAAATGTAATTAACTTGACACACTTGAGCTATGTGAGGTTAGCTTGATTTAATGGCATTGTTTTTTGTTATATGCTCGATCATATTTGGAACTGTTGACAGGGTATTGCTGGAGGGGAGTTGGTTGTCACTCCAGTTGACAAGACTGGGTTTCAACCTGAGGATGCAACTATTGTGGGAAATACTTGCTTATATGGGGCAACAGGTGGCCAGGTCTTTGTCAGAGGGAAAGCCGGGGAGCGATTTGCTGTCCGAAATTCACTTGCGGAAGCTGTGGTTGAAGGTACTGGAGACCATTGTTGCGAGTACATGACTGGTGGTTGTGTGGTTGTCCTTGGAAAGTGAGTAGTTTTGTTTATGAAAAGTTTAATCTTTTTCCCCCGACCCTAATGCCCTCTTTCTTTGTCTAACTATGCGATTGGGCCCTTCGCATGATTTAACTCCTTGACAGAGTGGGTCGAAATGTAGCTGCTGGAATGACTGGAGGGTTGGCTTACATTTTTGACGAGGACAATACTCTCATACCCAAGGTTTGTGCTAGAGACCCATTCTCACATTATTTAACTTTATTTTGGGGTTATTTCCTCTTCTTTATGGTCCACTTGCTTTCTACTTATATATTTGTAAATTGATTTACAGGTAAACAGAGAAATTGTAAAGATCCAAAGAGTGACAGCGCCTGTGGGGCAGATGCAGCTGAAGAGCCTCATCGAAGCCCATGTTGTAAGCCTCGTATTTGCTGCAAGAGAATTTATGCAAATTCAATGCATATAGGAAAAAAAAAATTTGTTTTTTAAACCAACCATTTTGTTTGGACTAACACGCTATCAATGCCTCTAACCGTTTGGCTGTTGTTTTATAGTTTCTATTGAAGTTTGACCATGTTCTCTTCTTGTTACCATCATTTAATTTACTGTTATTATGAAAATTGCTGGTCATAATCTACTAATAATTTTTACACTTTACCTGTGAAGGAAAAAACTGGGAGTAGCAAAGGCGCAGCTATTCTAAAGGACTGGGATAAATACTTGCCATTATTTTGGCAGCTGGTTCCGCCTAGTGAAGAAGACACCCCAGAGGCTAATGCCAAGTATGATGCAACTGCCACTGAGCAGGTCACTTTGCAGTCTGCTTAGGATAAAATATTCGAGTATAGTTTGATGATACCCGCACATTAAACCATAGTTGTGTCCCTTGGACAGGAATATAAGAGATATCATCATCAGGTCAGAAATCCATACTGATATATGGGATTTAATTATCCCATGAAATCCCGGGGCAACAATCATTCTCTACATCATGTTTTGCCACCAGGAGGCCCCTTTTACATCTATTTAGTACCTCCAAGCTTTTGTATAGTTATCTGTTTACATACTCTAAAAATGCAAATCAATCTAATCTGATCGGCAGGTTTTTTCTTTATGGTAAAAAAAAAAAAAAATTTGCTTGTCGGACACTGCTCGTTTTTATCATTTCTCGTTTGTTCAAATAAAGTTTCACGTTCCTAATGAAAACTCTTTCACTCTTGGATTGACAGGGATGCAATACCATTACAGATGAGAGGAACTTTAACTAAAAGAGTTTAGAGAAAGAGAGAGATAGATGAAAGAGAAGAGCCAAAAGTCACATGCTATTTTAATATTGGAGATGATGAAATGATATATATATATATATATATAATAAAATAAACTTGATCACGGTTTAATCAAAGTCAAAATAGTAAATTGTAAATCACATTTTTTTAAATTCTATAATCAGTTAAATGTTAAAAACGCTACGCAAGAGTGTTTCGTTTGTGTGCCTATGTGTTAATGTTTAAGTGGTTAGTGGTGTATGCAAACGATCCATAACTGACCTGCGGCTAAAATTGTAGTTGATTCGGATATTTTATTATTAAAGTTGTCGCTAACATGTAATTTTAGCGTGAAAGCGAGTATAATTCCGTAATTCGGCTGGTTTCCTTACTTGAAAGTTCAAAGTAAAAGCCTCTTTATAAAGGCATGTTTGGTAGCTTTTCTCAAGGAAAAAAAAAAAGGGAATTCCATCTTCTTTTCTTAGTTCATGTGTTTGGTATGTTTTCTTAAGTGGCATTGGGAAAAAAGTTAGGAATCCAACTATATTTTTTCCATGAAACTTTTCCATTAAAAAAAGCAAGGCAACCGGTTTTTCAATCTGTAAAATAGTAGAAATGACCAAAACACCCTCATTTTTTTATAAAATTCTGAATATGCCCTTTCGATTCACCAATCTGTATCTCAGCTCCAAGTCTCTTCATCGCCGTATCGTCATCGTCTGGACCTTCTCATTTGTCGCCAGCCGTATCGTCATCGTCGACCTTCTCATCTACTTCTCATCGTCGTCGTTCTCCGTTCTCCAACCACTGGTTTGCGTCGAGGCGTTACAAGAATCAAATTTATCGATTCGCCGCCACTGGTTTGGGTCGAGGCGCTCTTTCAGTCGCGATTTCATGCCTGGCGCTGTTCTCTGATCCCTGTGCTTGTTTACTGGTTCACGATTGATGTTGAGGATTGTGGGTTTGTAATTGTTTGCTGATTCACTGGTTCACGATGTATGTGGAGGATTGTGGGGATGATGAGGTCAAATTCCATGGCTGGCTCCTGTTCTCCGACCCAGTGTCGATGAAGGAGACGGGGGAAGAGAGGCGGGGGAAGAGGGATTATAGTGAAAGGGACTAAATTAAAATAAAAAAAGGATTATAGTGAAAAAATAGATAAGAAGTGTATTAAAAGAAAAAAAAACTATGTTGAAATAAAAAAATTAAGACATAAAAATAATAGTAAATGTGTTTTAAATAATAAATTAATACAGGAGTATTTTAGTGAATATAGGTTGTATATCAAACATATTTTTTTTTTTAATTTTCTTCATATCATATTAAATTGTTTTTGTTTTCAACTCTGTCTTATATATCAAACGAGACTTAAATTTCTCTGCATACCCAAAAAAGTTCGGAGTAAAAACAGCGGATTGGGTCAAACTATTTTAAGGAGATCTTTTCTTCAATATTAAATTAATGTCTCATTGCAACCTACTCAATCTAACTGTTCTTGAGAAACTAATATGCTAATATATATTATGCGTAGAATTGTCAAAGATGTTGGAATATTCTCTTCTTCTTTTTTTTTGGGTTAGATTGTGTTACTTGTTTAGTATATTTTATTTGATTTTAAATTTTGAATATGTGATAATTAGATCGTATTTAGTTTTATTAGTTATTATTTAATATATTAATCCTTATATTGTTAGTTATTATTTAATATATTAATCCTTATATTGTTTTCTATTTTTTATTATTATTTTTTTCAGTTAGGTAACCCATATCACCTGTTCAGTTCACCTTAAAGTAAACTAAGTTTGAAAAAGGAGCCAATTTAATTTGTCTCACTTTAAACAAAGAAAAAAAGTCCAAACCAACTTGCACAAATCAAATTGTAACTCTATATATAAATTTAAAATTAGACAAAAATACATTTTATATACCTAACATTTATAATAAATTATACATATATCTTTAATATATATTTTTTATCAAATAAATTTCATATATTTTATTATTTATTTTTTCACGTGATTACATAGATTCAAATTTAAAATTCTAAAAATAATTTCTCTCTCTCTCTCTCTCTCTCTCTCTCTCTCTCTCTCTCTCTCTCTCTCTCTCTCTCTCTCTCTCTCTCTCTCTCTCTCTCTCTCTCTCTCTCTCTCTCTCTCTCTCTCTCTCTCTCTCTCTCTCTCTCTCTCTCTCTCAAGCCAAGTCATAGTTCTACTTCTACATATAATTTAGAGTAGTAACAAGAAAGATTATCTTAACAAATAACCGATAAAAACTACTATATATAGGTCTCTTTCAGAAGTCTTACCGTTAAAATAAGAAAATTTTTTAAATAAAAGTAATAGCGGATCTAGAGAAATTTCTGATCTGCATTAAATATTGGCGATTCTAAGTTTGAATATATAAAAATAATACATAAATAAAGTGTTTCCCATTTTTATTTGCTCAAAACCTAGCGTTAGGTGAGAAATAGAAGTTATAAACAAGAAAATTTAAAAAAACAAAAACAAAAAAAAAGGGCACACCCTGACGCGAGAATATAGCGGAAACATAGTGGGGTTGAAAACTCTAGATTCTTTCAATTTTTATGTTTGTACATTATGTAAGCTGGCACAAATGGTATTAACTTATTAATCATGATTATATAATTAGTAATTCTTATCCTTATCAAACTAAGCTTGGTTAATTAATTAAACCGTGCAAACCAGAAGTGACCATACTGGAGGCTCGTGTATGCCATGAATCTCCCACGTGTACTTCCTAAGTTCATAACCTTCTTCCCACATTAAGCTCTTAATTATATTAATCTGCATCGACACATAGACAATTGTGTGGCATAATTTAATCTCAGAATTACTTACTGGGCCTACAACCAAATTATGAACAATAAACAGTAATTCATATTTTAATTAATTAGGACGCCTCTCTCTTTCGAGAACACAAGCATTCATGCGCTTGATGATAATTGTGGATTAGTATGACAATTAATGTGATATTGATTGAAAATGTTCTTTTCTTCTTTCAAAGTGTTCCTAATAATTTCCATATTTTATGGGCTTCTCAATTTGAAAGAGTGTATTTGTTTGAATTTTAACTCTTTGTTTTTGCTAATATTAAACTTTTCATTATTAGAAGTTATTTTAATTAAAAAATCACGAAATTGAGATAAATATATCATTTAAAAAAATTAAATTAAAATAATTAATTTTTTAACAACCATATTGAAAGTTAAAACAACTATAAATTTTCAAGAATCCTACTAATTTACTCCTAAATATACCATTCCCGTTGGACTCGATCGGTATATAAGGAATTATCTGAAGGGAAAAAGTCTGGACATTTTTTTTTTTTGGGTGAAAAAGGTTATTTACAAAATCAGTCCACTATCCAGCAAGGACATAAGTTAGAAGCCAAAAGCCACAAAACAAAAGCACAGTAGGGGCAGTAGAGATTAAGAGAGGAAGAACACAGCGAATGAAACCAAATTTCCCAAAGAGGGTATATTTTTTTGGACATTTTCAGAAAGTAAATTTTGTTAACGAAGAAACCTAGATATAAAAGATGACACGTGTCAGGGTTGCATCCAGGGTCTCCCTCCATCTCAGCCCCACTGTTACACACAATAACGCATACATGACACGTTGCAGACATGCGCTTGCATGCGCACATACCTAATCATCCACTGCTTGAAGATTAATATTATGTAATCCATACGCATCAAACTCTAATGTGTTAAATTATACCATGTCTTACCTGGAAAAAGTTATTCATTTCTTGGATGCTGACGTAAAGAATGAGTGTTTATATATATATATATATATATATATATACATACATGCAGATAGAGAGATAGAGAGATAGCAGTGATGATCATCTGAGCATCAATTAATGTAAGCAAGTTGGTGAGTGATAACTAATCCTACAATGTTGGCATTATCCCCTCCTGTGTTCTCACCCATTGAGTGGCCCTTGGATGAGCCGACGAGTACTCACAATACTCAGAACTTGACATACAGAGACCTAAGTGGTGATCATGTTGAGTTTATTTCTGAACCTCTTCATCATCAGGTTGGTGTGGAGGAGTTTGAGAGGTCTGCGCCAATATCCCCTGGTAGCAGCGACCCTAACATGGTCAAGAAGCTCAACCATAATGCCAGCGAACGTGATCGTCGCAAGAAGATCAATAGCATGTATTCCTCACTTCGTTCCATGCTTCCTTTGGCTGATCAAACGGTACTTAATTATCTCTCATCTCTCTCTCCCCCCTGTTTTATAAATTTGTACTAAAGGATTTACCAGAAAATAATGGCTGTGCTAGTAGTTAGCTAGGTTCTCCAGCTATATATGTAGAGTCTTGTGAAACAGGAAACAGTTAAAGCTGTTAGAGAGTTGGAGGTTTTGTCATCAACTCTCTGACACAAAACAAATGATCAGATTTTACGGATAAGGGAGTGTGTAGTATAAGATGAAGATAAAGCTGAGTAACCTGCGAGATCTGAGAGATATATATAGTTACATCGTAAAAGCATGATGGTATTCATTTATAAGAGCTCCTCAAGAACAATTTAGTGATCATTTTTTATCTATCAGTTGGGTTGGCCTAGTCTAATAGTGAAGTAACTCAAAATTACATTTATTAAGAGAAAGAATTAGTGAGAAATTGAGAGAGAAAGAAGGTAAATCTGGCAGTAATGAAAAGTCTATAGCAACAAAGAAGATCCATAATATCAAGCTAGCATAAATGAAATAACAACAGAGAGTATCCCTAATATCAAGCCTTAATGAAAAGATCTTGTCTTTGCATTTCCATTTACATTTGACCTAAATTTTTCTATTCATATTGGAAGCTAATATGTGGTGAATATGAGTATAATTAATCTTCATTTTTATGGGTGTAGAAAAAATTAAGCATTCCAGCAACAATTTCACGAGTGCTGAAGTACATCCCGGAGTTACAGCAGCAAGTGGAAGGACTTATTAAGAAAAAGGAGGAGCTTTTGTTGAGAATCTCCCGCCAAGGAGATGCAGCAACAAGCAAAGACTCTCGAACCAAAACTGGGCTTCAAAACTCTGCTTGTGTAGTTTCAACAAGTAGGCTCAGTGAGAGCGAGGCCCTCATTCAGATCTCCTCTGATAAGCTCCACAAAACTCCACTGTCTCAGATCTTGCTTTGCTTAGAAAAACAAGGCCTTTTACTGCTAAACGCTTCCTCCTTCGAGACCTTTGGACACAGGGTCTTCTATAACTTGCATTTCCAGGTTTGCTTCATACATGACATTCTGTGTTTCTTATAAATGAATCTGTGAGCTAATTAAAGTGCCCATTGGTGCTTCTGCAGGTGGAAAGAACATATAGATTAGAATCCGACATGCTGAGCGAGAAGATTTTGTCAATATATGAGAAGAAGGAGGGGGGTTTTCAGTGTTTCTAAATATGAGGACCGAGTAATTTCAGTGCTCTGATATGTAATCTAATGCCTCAATATCTGTACATAGAAGCACGCTTTTGCAAGTGAGAAAACAGGAGATGCTGTTGCATATGGGCGTCACTGTTCAACACAAACTGATCAAATATTATTAAACAAATTCCGAAAGCGTGACGGTTCAGATTTGTTTAATATGATCCGATAAGGATGTGTCCGAAATCTGAATCAAACATATCATTCTTAGTCATGTCTTGGGGCAAATAGATGTCCCCAGTGCATGGGGTTTGGGAATTAATATTAGTATGTGAACCTAAATTTTAGGCTCGACCTCTGTAACTAAGCGATGTTTCTTTGCTTCTTATGCAACAGACAAGACAGAGGAAGTTGTGGAAGAACGTCGAAAACATAGGAGTGCTAAACATTGGCCATATTAGTTGACAAGCCAAAATCTTGTTATCTATTGAAGTTTTATGCTACTGAATTTGTGGGAGTATAAATAGTGTAAAAAAAATAAAAAAAACATTTGAATTTAATGTTGTTTTTTTATCAAAGTGAATTATATTTTATAAGTAGAGAGAATTTTTTTATATTCATCGATTAAAAAATTGTATAAATTACACGATAAAATTAAAACATAGCATATATCAAAATATATAATTACACAAATCAAGCTACTTTATGGATTACTTTCCTTTCAAATAACGCTCTCAAAAAATAAATTGGATCATAATCACTTCATGGATCACTCAACCATCAAGAAATGACAAAAGAGGCCAATTTGCTCTCCGCTTGACATTATTGCCGTGGGAATTTCTGCTTTCTCTTTTATGTTCGAGGACGCAGACGCATTCTGCAATATATCGCAGTGTGCAGAACTTTTAAAGATTCTATGTATACAACAACAACAACAACAACAACAAAGCCTTATCCCACTAAGTGGGGTCGGCTACATGGATCGCACGACGCCATTGAGCTCTATCAATGACCAACTCTTTAGATATCTCATTTACTAAAAGATCCCGTTCAATAATTTCTCTAAGTGTCCTTTTTGGTCTTCCTCGACCTTTTTTCATAGGGCTCCAAACTATCTGCTCAACTCTCCTAACTGGCGCTTCCAACGGTCTCCTTTGCACATGCCCAAACCATCTTAAACGATTTTCAACCATTTTTTCCTCAATAGGTGCCACCCCAACTCTACCTCGTATATGATCATTACGGATCTTATCTCTTCGTGTATGACCACACATCCAACGCAACATCCTCATCTCCGCCACTCCAATTTTATGTTCTTGTTGTCCTTTCATTGCCCAACATTCACTCCCATATAAAATCGCTGGTCTTATAGCAGTACGATAAAACTTTCCTTTGAGTTTATCAGGTACTTTCCGATCACAAACAACCCCTGATGCCATTCTCCACTTCAACCACCCAGCTTGTATCCTATGTTCCACATCTCTAATAACTTCGCCATCATCTTGTATAATTGATCCCAAATACCTAAACGTTGACACTTGTGATACGACCTGATCACCAAGTTTAACTTCCAGCTCGTTCCTAGCTTGTCGCTTGTTAAACTTACAATTAAAGATTCTATGTATAAGGATGCAAAAAAGCCTCTTGTTTCAATTTGTAATAACACTTTCCACAAGGTGCGGCAAATAAACCATGCTGACAATGACACCTTTATATCTTTTGTGGATCCGGTAACACAAATTAGGAGTTCAGGCAGTAATAAATCTACAGCATGAATGCTTTGCTGTTATCATGAAGATGATGTGAATAACTTGATAGGGTGAATTTTTTTGAACAAGTGAAATGAAAATGATAAAGGGAAGAAAAAAGAAGTGGTGGGTGGTACAATGTTTGTTGAAAGAGAGGGAATATAATGAAAAGTCTGACAGCACGGAAAGGGAAGATATTGAAAATGGGATAATTGTAGGTAGTACTCGTACAAGTGGAGTGCAGGAACAAGACATATAAAAGTAGTTGAGAAGAATCAAGCAAAGGGATATTCATGCATTTATGATGACCGCTTTGGGCTTGACATTTTATAGCAGACATTGGAAGTACTGCTTCTGAAATCTGAATCTGACCCCATTCCACCGCATATACAGTGTATACACATTCAACGTACGCAAAAGGCTAGAGATGCATTGGATGTTGCAGAGAACATATCTAAGCTTAACCTTTAATCTGAAGCTAAATTATTCTCCCATGGCCATGATTGTTAAATTTTTTATTTAATTCTTAAATTTATTTAAATTTGTAAGTTTAGGTCTCCAAATTAAATAAATTTAGTCATAAAATCAAAATTCGATCAAACTCCTTTAAATTTACTGAGTTTACACGAGTTGACACAATAGCAATAATTCAAAATATTCTTTTTTTAGTACTCAAAAATAAGTCGCTCATATTCAAAACCCAAAAGTCTAAAACCAAATGAGGAAATTGTAATTTTTAATATATTTGTTATTAGATTTTACAACTAATTAAAATAATTTGTACTTGTTGGATAACATTCTTATGATAATGTTCTTATCAATTGATATTTTACTTTAATTTATCAATTTATATTTTATATAAAGAGTCAATTGAACTTAAAAAGAGTAATATCACAATAATTAAAATTAAATAATTTTATATTAATTATAAACTAAGATATTTTTTATGCATTAGAATATATATAATTTTAATGATTTATTGAATAAAAGAGAGATATATATAAATTCTTATCATTTTACGTTTTGAGTTTACCTTCTTTTATCAAATTTAAATAAACTCTATGATAACCTCAATCATGCCCACTTTTTTTTTACTTCGTTACTAATTCATTTTTAGATATGTACTATGATATTACACACAGCTGCTATCAAATTTACATAATATTTTGAAATTCTTCGCCCAAGTAAGTTTTTTAAACACATTTTTTTAACTAATTTCAATTACAAAGAGTATGTATTAAAATTGTGAGACTTCGAAAAAATTTGACTAAACTTATTAAATTAAAAAAAAGACTAAACCCCAATAAAAAGTCCAATCACAGCAGCTCATGTTAGCCTACATCAACCTTACAAGGTTTCCATAGTTTGGATTGAATATTTTTTCTTTAATATAAACTGCTAAATTGTTGACCAATTCATCTTGATTATAAGGTTGGAATGGACTCATCTAATAAGCCAACTTCATAATGATATCTCTAATAGTAAAAAAATTATTTTACTTTAATTAATAAACAATAATAAAAAAACTCGATTTTTTTTCGTTTATACGGCTGAATTAGACTAATTCAATGAGTTAAGTCCATATTAATATATCTAAAATAAAAAGTTGTTTTATATAGATTTTAATAATTTTTATGCGAGGACCCAGTTTATATTTACTTTCAAAATGTTTGGTACAAAGAATCACATCATGAGTGAAGAAATTAGAAAGACAGAGTAAGAAATTATCTAAATTTTCCCCCTAAAAAATACTAAGCCTTTTTTTTTAAATTAAGGTATTTTAGTAAAATATTTTATTTTCATTTTCATTCTATTCTCTTTCCTTTTCAATACCACACATACCATTTAATGGTGCCAAAGTGAATTTGGATTCTGGATGTCTTCTTCAAAAAAAAATCAACTCTGTATTATTGCAGGCAGCCAATAATTATGGCAAAGCTATTATTGTTCCACACACTAGAAAGTTTCCACAATACACATCATTCAAATTATGGTAGTATGGGATCAGAATAATCCGGGAACATATCTCTTGTCTATCTTTCTTTAAAATGTTGAATTTAAAATCTAATAATTTTAATTTTAATTTTTTTAAAAAAATTATTAATTAAAATTTAAACCATGTTAAATTTAAAATCTAACAATTTTAATTTTAATTTTTTTAAAAAAATATTAATTAAAATTTAAATCATTAAATCTAAAGTCTAATAATTTATAAAAAATAAATAATCTACTTGTCTTAACAGGGGATCAGCTCTCTCGAATAACTCCTTCTTATCGTTAAAAAGGGGAAAGAAAAGAAAATCCCAGTACGTAACAGAGTTATGCTGAGGTGACTTCCCATAGCACCTAATATTTGATGTCCAGTCCAGGGATTAAATGACTCAGCAACTCCCCTGTAACACCAACATATGTTGGCCACATATTAATTAAATGATTTAAACTATATGTTGTTGAGATATTTAATAACATAATAATTAACATTTGACCCAATTGCCTACATAAAAGATGCATGAACTTTCCTCAAATATCTCATTAGTCGTACGCTTATTTTCTTGCTGCTGAAATTTGTGTGGTTTAAATTCAGATCATGTCACTTCAACTTTTTCGTGCAAAGAGTTTAGGTTTACATCCACACAATGTCTGAGCGTAGTTTAATTAATTGTTACTCTTCATAGTCCAACCGAAGGTCACACCTTTCGGTGCCACAAAGCGAAATTTTAATACTTATTTGAGATTGGCGTAAGCTTATTGTTCCGCGAACAAGGGTTGGAAGTTCTAATATCTGGAAATATCTTAATAAAAAGAAAAGTAAAGCACATTATGTAACATTAAATAAGCCAAGGGAGAATATAATTTTAGAAAATAAGAAATTATTCTTAATTATGAGCCCGGTCTTTATGGGAAAATAAATGCAGAGTAAATCACTCAGAGCTTTAGTATGCAAGTAAGTGCCTATCTATTTCCCATTGAATGATTATGACGGGGTACTTATAGTATAGGAATTGACTGGTTAGTTGGATGACATGACAAAACATGTTCTACAAACTTAGCCATGACCATGGGTGGTTCGCTAAAATGTGGTTGAATTTATGGAAATCATGAGTACTGAATAGCTTGAAAGAAAGAATATGTGATCATAGATACATTAGTTTATTAGGATAGTAAGATGAGAGAGTTGGCTTATTTAAAACAATAAATCTTATTGTATTAAAACATAAACCCCTATATAGCTTATTTAGAGTAATCATGCAAAGCACGAAGACTCTCTATTTCAATCCTACTAGGTCATTGAACAAATCCAAAATTTTTATTTATCGAACGAACCAATCTTTACAAAGAGATAGATAACCTTTTGATGAAAGGAAAACTCTTACACTAACAGAACGAGAAGGACATAATATAAAGACTAAATAAGCCTAGAATGACATCACATGGAGAGACAGGACAACTGCCTTAACTACCTCCAACGACAATATTCAACGATTATAAATTAAAGCATTGAAATGACATCGTTAGCATAACACTAAATCGCACCACAAAAAGCATAAAGTTGTAAGGAATTATCAACAGGAAAATAAATACCTCGTGAAGGGCATCCTTTCAAATACCGAAGTACATGAACAGCTGCGTCCCAATGGTGCTGGCGAGGAGAAGCTACATACTAGCTTAACTGTTGAACAACGCGTGTAAAATCCAGCCTTGTAATGTTGAGATACGACATTCTACCAACTAACTCCTATATTTGCTTGGTTAATCTAAAACATCACTTTTTATGGTAAGATACTTACTATCTCTCGGCAAAGGTGTATCAATAGGTCTACATTCCAATAAATCAACATATGCTAAAATATCTAAAATATATTTTCGTTGGTCTATGTAAGTACCACCAGTTCCTCGAACAACCTCAAGCCCCAAAAAGTAATGTATATACCTGAGATCTTTAATGGTAAAGATCTTATCCAAATAATTCTTAACCTTGATAATTTCTTCTTCACAAGGTTCTGTTACAATAATATCATTTACATAAACAAGTAAAGCACTAAAAAAACATATTTGTATTTTTGGGGAAGAGACAATGATCAAACGTTGACTGCATAAAACCAAAGTCCTGTAACTTACAGTATAGTTCAATGTTCCATTGTCAATGTTCCATTGGCTCTCAGCTTGCTTAAGCTTATACAAAGATCTCAAAAATTTGCATACCTAACCTAGTTTAGCTTTAGCATATCCCTATGGTGGTGTCATATAGACTTCATTTTCCAAAAATCCATGGAGAAACACATTGTTTGTGTTAACCTGATGTATTGGCCATTGCCTAGTTGTTGCAACTGCAAGAAGAACACAAACAGTAACAAGCTTGACTATTGGAGAAAAGGATTCCTTGTAATCTATTCCTTCAATCTGAAGGAACCCCTTGGCCACCAATCTGGCTTTGGATCTATCCACTTTACCATCAGGATGCCTTTTTATCTTGTACACCCACTTGCAACCTATTGCAAGTTTTCCTGGTGGTAGTCCCACAATTTCTCATGTTTCATTTTTTTTTCTAAGGCTTTTATTTCTTATTCCATAGCACATACCCAATTCTTATCTTTCTTAGCCTGTTCATAAAATTGAGGCTCTTGGCCCTTTGCAAGGTTAGTCAAAAAATTCACATACTTTGGTTTTAGACAAGATGCAATTTTATAAGGAAAAGTTTCTATGTTATAACCAATGCACTCCTTATTTTCCTTATGCAATCTACGGGTATCATAGTCAATATCAGTATGTTAGGAATTAACAACAAAATCATTAAGCCACTTTGGTGGCCTCTTTGTCCTTGTGTTGCTCCTAAAAGTCTGAGCTCCTTCTTGAGGCTCAGTATTCTTGTTTTGTACACCATCCTTAGCGTTCACCATAGGTAAATGTTCGTTATCATTTATATCTTCTATATTTTTTGCATAATCAAAATCATCATTAGTAACAACACCAAATATAGGCAATGTAGGTACCTCATTATCAAAAGGTTTATCACCACTCTTAACAGGAAAAATATTTTCATAAAAAATAACATCTCTTGAAACAAAAACACTTTGATCATCAATATTATATAACCTATATCCCTTCTATCTTGGGGAAAAACCAAGAAAGATAAATCTCACAACTCTCGAGTCAAACTTCCTCTCATTAGGCTTCACAACATCTACATAACTTAGGCAGCCAAAGGTACTTAAATCTATGTAGTTGGGCTTCTTTCCATTAAGAACTTCATAAGGTGTCTTCCAACTAAGGATGGTAATAGGTAATTTATTAACTATGTAAGTAGCCATGAGCAATAAAGAGGGCCAAAAATGCATAAGCACACCAGCTTGTAGCATTAAGGATCTAGCAAGTTGGAGAAGATGCCTATACTTCCTTCCACTTTGCCATTCTACTGAGGCGTATAAGGTATGTGTCACGACCCGTTTTCTGGGCACATGATCGGCACAATGATGAATCTCTCATCACTGTAAGCCTTCCGATAAATATATCAAATTTTCTTATCTGAAAATCATAGAGATGATTTGCATGTAATCATAGATTATCAATTTAAAATACATTATTATACTGACATACAAGCCAAATGTCGAACCCCTGAACTAGATGTCCTAGACGATTACAGAGCAACATAATCTATAACAGAAGAGAGGTCTACCCGATAACGGGAAGGTCCAAAGTGATCTACTCCTCTAGCAGATATTCTTCGATGGCAACCTGATCTGAACAAAAAGGTTGTACAAACAATGTGAGCTTTTAAACTCAATGAGCGAATCGGCCTCGCATTAATAAAATTCAAATACATTACCAGTCATGCAAGCATATCCAAAGGCTCATACTCAACCAATAGACAGAAGATAAAAATTTATCCAATTCAACAAACGTTACTAGTACTCGTCAATGGCAATATATCCCGGAGAGCGCACACAGGCCGGCTCACCAATTATGTATATTTCCGCCATGACGCACAACATCATCCTCTTACATACAAGATAAAAATTCATCCAATTCAACAAACGTTACTAGTACTCGTCAATGGCAATATATCCCGGAGAGCGCACACAGGCCGGCTCACCAATTATGTATATTTCTGCCATGACGCACAACCTCATCCTCTTAGCTAGGGCGCCTCACGGATTTATCACCAATCCGGGCTATATCCCTACTGAGGGAATCGTTGTCTCCACACTCATTGGTCAAGACACCCTGTCAACCGGGTTTTTCGCCTTGCCGTGAGAGGGGGTACTGTCCCGCTCAATCACAATCAATAGCATTTCATATCATAATCAGAAGCTCAATATAATATTCATCCATATAACAGGTATAGTATATTACTATATTATGGATTTATAAACCACATATCAAGATAACAATTAATCCATTTTTGAAAACATTCAAATTTCACATCATCATAAGATACTTATTTCATTTTATCCATACTTATGGATTAATTATCTCATTTAGATTCGTCATTCTGAATCCAATTTCCCCCTATGAATCTTGGGAGTGTCCTACGACATACTTTTTATCACCAGTAATGCTAAAACTCTATTAAAACGGGGTCGTTTCACTCACCTGGATTCCGTACGAGCATCGCTTCTCTAAGTTATTACAGACAAGAGTTCTCAGGTGAATTTCGGTGTTCTGCTACGGAGATTTTCATGAAAGATTAGAGAAAATACGTCAGGATTGTTTTCGTACAGATACTGTTCATATGTACGGTTACTGTTCATATATACGGTTACTATTCATACGGTCACTATTCATACGTACGGTCACTATTCATACGTACGATCACTATTCATACCAGAAATAGAGAATACAATCTGTAAAAGAGTACACCAGGTAAGTTCCCAGGAAAGAGTGGAGGGTCACACTGGACACACTTAAAAACCAGATCTTTCCTTAGCCAGAACTTTCCTAGACATGTATTCTTCACAGTTTACATTCTATTTCGGTAATCAGAGAATCAAAATAACATATAAACAGCTAAGGACAGTTTTTCTGATGTGGAAGATCAGCCAAGGCCGCAACCACAGAGCATACTTAAGAAAATAACTTCTAAAATTTGAAAGACATAGAAAGGGCATAGTATCCTTACCTAAGCTGAAAAGGAAAGGCCCAAAATCTCAGAGGCCTAGCTTTGGAGTAAGAGAAACTTAAGGAGAGAAGAAGAGAAGTTGAAGGTGTGAGTTTAGAAGTGAAATGGAAGGGCCTATTTATAGCAAAAGTCAAGGGTACTATTTGATACTATGCGCTAATAAAATATTCAATTTACTATTCATGAAAATGACATTTCTAATAATGCAGTTACTGTGCAAATACGACCGAAAATTTTTCTATTATTACTATTGAAAACTTAAAGGAAAAACTATCCTTTTACCTTAAACCTTTAAGTTTCTTTTTCAAATCAATCCTTTCAATTTAGTCCCTGAGGGTATTTTTACACATAAAACGTCATTTTCTCCTACAAACTTCTTTCTAGTTTTCTCTTATGACCAAACCACATCTAGTACTTGACATTTCGATTGTATAATGAACAGTATCGTATACGTAAATAGTATTATACAGGTAAATAGTACCGTATACTGAAATAGTAACAGTAGTTTGTAAACAAATATTTATATTTTATTTTTCTTGGGTATTACAGTATGCTACATTGGTGTTGAATCCCATGTTGGTTTAGGTGATTAAAGAAGTGATTATTCACAAACTCACTTCCATTGTTAGACCTTACCCCTTTTGTTTTAGTGCCAAAATGTGTGAAAACCATATTTACGAAATTTGAAAAAGTAGTGGTAACATGAGACTTATGTTGGAGTAAATAAACCCATATAGCTCTGCTAAAATCATCTATTAAAGTCAACATATAGCTAGTTCCTGTAATTGAGGGGTGTGAATAGGGTCCCCAAACATCTGCATGAATTAATTCAAATATAGCAGTGGTTTTACTAGTGCTAACAGGAAAGGGTATCCTGACTCGATTTCCCTTATGACATATATCTCAAACCTCAAGATCATTTATGTTTGTTAAACAAGTAGGCTTATTAGGTAATTTCATATGTTGTAAGGCATCAAAAGAGGCATGTCCAAGTCTATTGTGCCAAACACGACAAGGCAAGGAATCATGAAAGGAAACTGAATTAGATTTACTATCATTTCCTTTTGAATCTTTCACAGTAACATCATGCTTTATTACATTTTTGTCTTTTATTCTATTACAACTAATATCAAGGCTGTTATTACCAAAAAAAAAAAATCATTCATGCTAACTGAGGTGTCACAATCAAAACTATCCTTAAAACTATCTATCACATATAAGTTGCCTATGACTTTTCCTTTAGCCAAAATGTCCTCAGTCCTACGGTCCTGTAAAAGACAATGGGAAGGGTAGAAAACAAACTTAATATAAGCATCCTTAGATAATTTATTTACAGACATTAAATTAAATTTAAAATATGGGGTATATAACACATCTTTCAACTTTAATTTTGATGTCAAGTTAACATCTCCAACTTTGGTGACACATTTAGTACTATCATCAGGCAGCTTAATAGTTGTGGGATATCAGTAAAGCAATCTATGTTAATGCACATATGGGTTGTTGCACCTGTGTCTACAACCCAAGAATTTGGTTTAATGAATTCAGGAGAATAAAGGGTGCTATTTAAGACAGTAATTAAATTTTTGAGTGATGAAAGCATACCTACAAATTATTGCCGAGTGAATCTATGAGCATTACCTGAAAAATTGTTAATGTGTGTAGGGTTAATAGTATGATCATCACTCTGCATTTTACCTTTTGTCTTATCTAATTCTTGTTGTAATCCTTGTAAGATGCTTGAAAAGGATCCTTGTGAACCTTGTTTTTCGTTGTTATCTTCAGTTAGATCAAAAGATGCCTTACTTGTCACATCCCAGAAATTGAGCATGTGAAAAGATACTATTCATTTGATATAATTCTCAAACATACGTTATATACATATATTCTGTAAGGTTTTACATTCAACCTTAATCATTCATTCCACACTACAGAATTATATTCATCTGATAAGCAAATATAGACATACATAGTCTGATATTTCTATCTCATCGCAAGCCTAGGAGACCTATAGAAAATACAGAGCTTTTCTAATATCCACATTAATAAGTACTGGTGTCCCACCAGACAGAAATAGAGTATAATCCCAAGGGGCTTCTAATCTTCCAATGGATACTCTTCTTCTTTGTTTTCTATATCTGAAAAATAATCATAGGGAGTGTAAGTTTATTTAAAAACTCAGTAAGTAAATAACTGTATTATATAAAATATCAAAAGTACAAATACCACATTTACTCATATAATTAATTGTCTTATACATCGAGTAGTATGGGACTCTAACCCTTTCAAACTCATGAATAAGATTTCATAGATATACACCGAGTAGTATGGGACTCTAACCCTTTCAAACTCGTGAATAAGATCTCATCGGTATACACCGAGTAGTATGGGACTTTAACCCTTTCAACTCGTGTATAGATTTCATAGATATGCACTGAGTAGTATGGGACTTTAACCCTTTCCAACTCGTGTATAAGATTTCTTAGATATACACCGAGTAGTATGGGACTTTAACCCTTTCACACTCGTGTATTAGATCCCGTAGATCTTTACTCATTAATAAAATAGTGAGAATTCATCACATAGTACAATTGTCATGAAATAAATAATTTCTTCATACTCTTATTTCTACTGATCATCATATACTCCCATATGAAAAATTAATTGCTTATTATCCAAATAATATTGTAAATGGGACTTATATTGTACTTTGACTAGTAATATAAAATTAGCTGAGCAAGGTTATTCACTCACCTTGATGTTTGTCCAAGTTTACCTTGTTCCACACTAGAATTTGTGTAGGAAAATTTCCTAGTAAAATATATTACAAGGAATCATAAGAAAGGAAACAAAATCACGAAAATACGTAAAATTTTCTGACTGCTACAGTAACGGGTTGCTACAGTACGGTTTGCTACAGTAACGGTTTGCTACAGTATCGGTTCGCTACAGTGCCGGTTCGCTACAGTAACGTTGACTGCTACAGTACCGTTGACTGCCGACACTACAGTACTGCTACAGTAACCGAAGAAAATTTTTCAGATTTTGTTTCGAAATCCATGGTCGCTACAGTAACTCGATTTTTGCAGAAGTTTTTGCAGAAATTTCTAACAAATTCATCCTTTCCCTTCTTGTTTCAAAACCAGAATTTCAACTCTTTTAACCGATTATAACTCAAATATAACTTCTAAAACAACTGAGATTCATGAATTATCATCAAAATCTTCAAGAACAAAACCTCCTCTGATCTTCTACATAAACTGAAATTTAAGGAAAATAATCGGATTAAAGCTTACCTTTGATCCTTACAAAGCTTTTGAACCGAACAAATAATCGAACTTCTGAAGATCAAGGAAAGGATTTGAGAAGAAACTGAAGAACTGAGAGAGAAATGCTTTCTGCCTTCCTTCGGCTGAGTGAAAAAAAATGAGGGGTACTATTGAAACTTTATATTAAATATTTCTAATGGGTTATTCAATAACCCATGGGTATCCATAACCCAACATCCAAACCCATCCAGTCAATTTACAATAAATGGACTAATGGACCATTCTGAAACCATTTTTCCATGAATTTCACCATTCTTAGAATATATCCCTCATTGTGCAAATGTTTAGTCCAGTCATTTAACTCAATTTTCATAAATAATATTCAAAGAGAACAATTAAATATGAAAATTAAAAATGACCAAAATAAATAACTAAAATAACGTTGTAGAATTCTAAAATACTCTTAAGCGAATTATATTCTGAAATTAACGGGTATTACATTACTAGTGTCTGGTTTTACAGCATATGCACTTTCTTTATGAGTCTTTACTTGTTGATACCAATCTTGGTATCTGTTGAGTTGAAAACATGTTTCTCTTACATGCCTAAGAGTGTTGTAATAATCATAGAAACATACAGACTTCTCACTATTTCAACCACGACCTCTGCCAGCGTGCCTCTTCCTTTATTTTGTCTAGTGTAATTTCCTCTGCCTCTTCCATAGTTCCCTTGCTAGTTCTTAACCAAAAAAGGCACTATTTTCTTTTGCCCCTGTATATATTTTTGACTTACTTCCCTTTGTTTTTCTACTTTGAGAACCATGGAGTATGCCTTATTGGCATTAGGCAGAGGCTCCATGAGCAACATTTGCCCTCTTTTGCCATCATAAGCATCATTTAGTCCCATTAAGAATTGTATCAATCTATTAGAATAAAAAACGTTTGCCATATTTTTGGCTGCGTCGCAAGAAGACTCAGGAACTGGTGTTAGGCAGTTCAATTCATCCCATGACTTCTTCAATTTGGTAAAATATTGTGTGACAGTCACTCCACCTTGGGTAATGGTGGAAATCTCTCTCCGAATCTGGTAAAGTAAGGTTCCATTACATTTGCCATATCTTTCATTTAGTTCATCCCATAACTCCTTCGCTAAATTAACATATTAAAAGGTCTCGACGATATCCTTAGCAATTGAATTCAAGATCCACAAACGGACCATGCAATCGACCTTTAACCATTGTTGGTACTTAGCTTCGTTTTCCCCCTGCTGTTTACACCTTCCATCTCTGAAACCTAGTTTCGTCTTTGATCCCAAAGCTATTTTAATTGAACGGCTCTAGGTCATGTAGTTGTTTCCAGTAAGAATGGAGAAGATAAGATTCATACCTAGGTGATCCGAATTCTATAGCGAAAGGGGATCTTCTCTCGTGTTGTCCCTTGTACTTTCACTTGCATCTTTATTGGCCATGATCGAATCAAGAGGGAGAGAATATGTAACTCGTCTTTACATATTGTAACCAGGCTTTGATACCATGAACAAATCCAAAATCTTTATTTATCAAACGAACCAATCTTTACAAAGTGACAAATAACCTTCTGATGAAATGAAAACTCTTACACTAACAGAACGAGAAGGACATAATATAAAGACTAAATAAGCCTAGAACGACATTGCATGGAGAGACAGGACAACTATCTTAACTACTCCAATGACAATATTCAACGGCTATAAATTAAAGCATTGGAAAAACACCATTAGCATAACACTAAAATGACACCATAACATATACTAACAAAACGCACAACTTTAGATCTTAACAGCCATTGATAGTGAAGACCACTCTTTCACGATGTCTCCAAACTTGTCCAAATTAAGT